>JAOVYU010000001.1:13444331-13454981 GCA_025674565.1 Synodontis membranacea | reverse complement strand
CGAGGAACCACACGAGGAACCACACGAGGAAGAGAAGAAAAGGGAGATCTTTACAGCTCCCGTCACTTTTACGAGCCTGACTGCAGCCACGTGCGCCGACTATAACGTGTTTTATGACGTCACAAGTGTTAAAATTGTTTGCATGCTTTTCAAATGTACTTGCACAGTGCAATAACACACGCAGTTACTTACATTTGCAGCTTGATGACGCTGTTTACTTTAACATTTTTGCCCCCCCCCCACCCCCCCCCCCCCCCCCCCCCAAAAAACCCCCAAAAAACTCTTATTTCAAATCAACTTAAAACAAAACATCATGCATCCTTACAACTAATCATCTGTTGAGTCTGATCCTGTAATATCAAGCAGAGCCTCAGAGCTCTAGGATCGTGGATTTACACTGAATATTAAAGACGTTTACGTTTGTGCACACTATTTAATTCTACAAGGTTAATCTCTGGGCTGATTACATGTCTAAGGTTATTATCTCTCTAAGTAAAAAAAATAATAATAATAAATTATTTTTTTTTACAAAAATCTGAAAATGGTGGAAGATTTTCCACAGCACACTTCAGGCAGGAGTGCTAACGATCTGAACATCAGCACGACTGAGATTCGGACCAAACGTTCCGTTTATCTTGGCTCCACTGATTCTAACCGACTCCACAACACTATAAACGGACAAAAATTATATGACGTCGTTCTTTAATAAGTAAGAATTGTGACTGTTGGAAAATTGCAGGATTTGTTTACTTTCCTTTAACAGCAAAACAAGAAGCCTTTTAAAAATCTTTTAACTCTTTACAATGAATGCATTTCAATCTGATGCAAATACAGTGGGCTTTCTTTAATCTTTTGAGAGGAAGTGCATTTGATATTACTGAGTGTGAATTTATGGCTGCTGCTTTGTTCCGTGGGTGGTCTGGATTTCCTCCCTCAGGAAGAGATATGACGGCCATAAGGAGGCTTAATTGTGACAATTTCGCATCATCGAGATGAATGAATGAAACAGTGCTCAGAAGCGGAGCGGGTTATATTTAGACACGTTTTTGCATTTTCAGAACTTTAAGTAAAGGTCAAAACTTTAATTACAAAACTTTTCCGTTAGAGTTCACTTCATGAGCAGCAGATGTGGACTGTAAAATGGGTCTGGTTCTCATTCTGGAATTTGAGGCGGTCGTCGTTCTGACCCATTTTTAGTTCGCAGAAAAATCACAGAACCAAAAAGAGCTTTTTAGTGAAAGCCAGCCAGTTGGGCTGTTGAGGAAATGGGTGGTGAGAGCTTTCCTTTACAAACCAGGCCTACATTCCTCTAACATCACTTGGTTTTTTTTCCCCTCTGAAAAAAAAAGGGGAGTGGATCGAGTGGGTAAGAAGGGGGTGGAGAAAGTGAGAGAGAAGGAGAGACAGAGAGGGGGACAGAGAAGGGGAGTGAGATGACCAGGAGAGGAGAGGAGAGGAAAGGAAAGGCGAGGCAAGGAAAGAGGGATACAGTCTGAAGTCTTCTTGTTTCCTTGAGCTTCACAAGGTAAATTCAGATTCTCTTTTTTGAGGATTTGAGATTAGTTTTTTTTTTTCCAGCAGCTAGGAATGTTTTGGGAATCTTTAAATAATTTCTCAGCAAGTTTTCACCTTGTTTTTAAACTTTTTTTTGAAAGTTTCTTAAACATCAGAAATGTCCATGTGTATAGACGGTGATGTAATTACAGGAGATAAAAGCTGATGTAATTTTTCGTTGGTCAAGTACATCATTTAAATCTTTATTTTAGTCATTTTTGCCTGGTTTCAAAGTTTTCCAAACTGCATGAAGAACAATCAAACAGGCAGAAAACAGAGTAGAGAGGTGTGTCACAGAAACAGGAAGACTGGAGTCTGTGCCAGGTACCCAAACAGGAGTGAATAAATGAGAGCTTGGGGATACTTACTTCCTGCTCCTGTAAAAAAAAAAAAAGAAAAGAAAAGTGGAATAACAAAGATCTCATTATTAAGGATTAGGAAACATATACGGAATATTTTTATTATTAAAAGGATTAATAACACACTTTAAACTCGATGTGGCTCTTTGGAATTTTGGGATGGTCGTGTGCTCCGTCACACACAAAGTGTTAAACTGTCATGAGTCACTTTCTGCTTGTTTATTAAAGCGAGGCCGAGTGTGTTTCTGAATGGGCTCTCTGTCGGGAACAAGCTCATGCACTCGGTAAACTTCAGGCTAAGTTTAAAAACTTAATTTACAAAGCACAAATGAACCGTCTGGAGTCTTCTTCTCGACCGTGTTTTGTGTCTGACCACCGTATCTAGGGAAGCGAGATTTTTATTTATAGACATGATCACATTGGACGCAGTGATAGAGCTGTTTGTTTACTTTCACACATAAGTGATAAAATGCTGAGCTACGCAAAAAGAAAAAAAAAAAAAAAAAGGAGAAGAAAACGTAAGAGGAACTGAAACCTGGAAATGACTCGACAGACACGTGTGCAGATTTAAGCTGCCTCACAGGCCTACTGTAAAAGTGGATAATTATCCTAATGCATGGTGTTGTGTATGAGCTTAGGCTGAAGATCAAAGCAGTGAGAACACATTAGTGTTTACAGGGCACTCCTGCAGGCATGTTCCTTCAGACGGTCAAGCTCTCACGGGCCGAGATCCTTTTCAGTCGGTGAGGAGATGATTTATGATAGATAAGTAGAGGAACGTGAGGGGGAACTCACTCCTCTCCCCTTTGGGAACAGAGAGGAATTAGATGGAAAAAAAATGGTCAGTGGCTTTTTTGTCCCTGTTGTTTTTGCTTACAGGAGTTTGCAGAAAAGGTTACGATGGCCTTCTTGTTGATGTTCGTGACGCTGCTGCATTTGGTCACGCTGGCCATGGTGTTCATCGCCACTATGGAGAAGGTATGATGGGTTCTGCATTGAGAAAATATTTACAGCATTATTTGCAGCATCAGAAGAACAATTATTCCCACAGGTCACAGTGAATACGGAGGAATGGTATGTAATCCTCCGTGTTATGAATATAAATGCTGTAGAATTTAAACTAATCTACACTATAAATAACAGTTTAGAAAAAAATAAATCTCCTGCGACTCCTGTCCTTATCTTAGGTGATCCCACGTGAGGTCAATGTAATCTTGTCCTATTGAAATTTAGGTGATACTATTACTTAATGATCACATAAAATATAAAAACCTCACGATCCTTCACTACGTTACAGTCCTGGTGGACGTGGGATAACGTGGAACGAGCGGATCTCTGGCACAAGTGCATCTACGACAACAACACAAACACCATGATGTGCGCCTCTGCTACTGAGAATGGTACATAAACTCATGCTTTCTGACTAGAGATGAACAGAACTGTATGAATTTCTCCTACTGTCAGCTTGTGGGTTGATGACGGATGTCTCGTGTGTATCCCCTGCTGCAGACTGGTTGCAGTCGGTGCAGGCGCTTATGGTCATATCCGTGATCCTCTCCTCAATCTCCTTCATCGTGTTCATTTGCCAGCTCTTCACCAAGTCAAGGAGGGGTCTCTTCTACTTTAGCGGGCTTTCCCAGATCTTTGCAGGTAAGAAAATCACACACACACACACACACACACACACAGACACACAGACACACAGACACACACAGGTCAGACATAACATTATGAGCACTTACAGATGAAGTGAATAACACTGATTATCTCTTCATCATGGCACCCGTTAGTGGATGGATATTATTAAGCAGCAAGTGAACATTTTGATAAGGACCAGATTGTGATGGCTAGAGGATTGGGTCAGAGCTTCTCCAAAACTGTAACTGTTGTGAGGTGTTTCTGGTCTGCAGTGGTCAGTATCTATCAAAAGTGGTCCAAGGAAGGAACAGTGGTCAACTGGAGACAGGGTCATGGGCAGCCAAGGCTCATTGATGCACGTGGGGAGCGAACACTGGCCCATGTGGTCTGATCCAACAGACGAACTCCTGTAGCTCAAATAGCTGAAGATGTTAATGCTGGTGCTGATAGAAAGGGGTCAGAATACACAGTGCATCAGAGCTTGTTGCGTATGGGGCTGCATAACGGCAGACCAGTCAGGGAGCCCGTGCTGACCCCTGAACACCACCGAAAGTACCAACAATGGGCACATGCGCATCAGAAGCAATGGAAGAAGGTGGCCTGGTCTGATGAATCACATTTTGGGCAATGTTCTGCTGGGAAACCTTGAGTCCTGCCATCCATGTGGATGTTACTTTGACACGTACCACCTACCTAAGCACTGTTTCAGACCATGTACACCCTTTCATGGAAACGGTATTCCCTGATGGCTGTGGTTTCTTTTAGCAGGATAATGCTCCCTGACACAAAGCAAAAATGGTTCAGGAATGGTTTGAGGAGAACAACAACGAGTTTGAGGTGTTGACTTGGGCTCCAAATTCCCCTGATCTCAATCCAATCGAGCAACTGTGGGACGTGCTGGACAAACAAGTCTGATCCATGGAGGTCCAACCTCGCAACTTACAGGACTTAAGGGATCTGCTGCTGACATCTTGGTGTCAGATTCCACAGCACACCTTCAGGGGTCTAGAGGAGACCATGCCTTCGACGGGTCAGGACTGTTTTAGCAAAATAATATTAGGCAGGTGGACAAAATGTTATGCCTGATTGGTGTATGTAATACACGCACACACACATATAAATATACATCATTTCTTTTCATAGAAAAAAAAAAGAAACAGGATATCAGGAATTCCTTTTCAGTGAGTCAGATCACGTGGTTCAGCTCATCAGCAAGAATCGACTCTTTCAGTTCCCAAATTGCTCACTACCATTTTCCCCCCTAAACCACACAACTTTCCATTTAATGCCCCGTGATTGTGCCTAAAAATGATCAGTATTATTTCATAACATCTAAGCTCTGATTAACAAAAATTACTTGCACTGCATTTTATAAAAATCTCTTTAAATACTGCAAAGAGTCGACTCTTTGCCTCGCGAACGACACATCATTAGTACTGTAGTTATAATAATATCATTTAATAATGAAGAACGATTATTTACGCGTTTTAAATATCAGTCCATGTAGAATTCAGTAACAAATATTGGTCAAAGTCTGAGTTTCATAAACTAAAGACTCAATCTCAAGTCGGATTTTTTAGGTGAACTCTGAGAGCCGACTCACAAAAAAAGAGTCGACTCGCCCGCGAACGCTCACCTCTAGTAAAATTATAGTTTAAATGACGTCATTTAATACAGAATAAACAATTATTTACGTCGCCCATGAACATAATAAAATGTGCAGAATATAAGGTCAAAATCTAAGTTTCATAAACTAAAGACTCAATCTCAAATCGGATTTTTAGGTGAACGCTGAGAGCCGACTCACAAAAAAAAGAGTCGACTCGCATAAAGAGTCGACTCGCACAAAGAGTCGACTCGTCCGCGAACGCTCACCTCTAGTAAAATTATAGCTTAAATGACGTCATTTAATATCGAATAAACAATTATTTACGTCGCCCATGAACAGAATAAAATGTGCAGAATATAAGGTCAAAATCTGACTCACAATAATTCACGTAAGTGTCCAGACATATAATTTAGTTTAGAGCTAACATCACGTGTATTTAACACTTATACTTGTACAGAACTCGAATGAAGTGTAAATAAATTCACCACACAACTGACATCCTTCTTCTAAGTTACAAAACTAATTTGATATATAATCTACAAAACTTTTTGATTAATATATGTACACTTCTCTGGTTAAATGAGCAGCAATCTGCGAGTCCAGCTTTAGGCAATTAAAACATGGTACAGTCCATTATAGGGGGGATTAGCTAGAGAACTAAATGAACCAGCCCTATATTCATACAATCAATAAATCACAAATCAATTCGTCTGCACATTAATCCCAAAGATAACTAACATATGTATATTTAAATCACAAGACTTATCTATATTTTCTAATTCCAGGTTTGTGTTCACCATTAATTAATTAATAATGGTATGGTCCAGTGTAGGGGAGACGAGTGTAATTAACATGTTTGTGTAAACAAGTGAATTTTGACGTTAACTTTTAAAACATTAAACTAATAAGTACATATATATTTATTTATTTTAACACCAAGTCGAATACTGCATTAGAAGTATTATACCTAACAAACAACTTGCTAGCTAGCTAAGATAAATTAGCATAGATATTTAAATGAGCGATTTAAGGGAAACTTTTACTTGGTATGGTCCAGTGTAGGGGTGTTTACACTCAGACAACATGTTCTTCTGATATATTTCTGCGGAAGTATGTTTAGTGTTGAGTAAAAATAGGTAGTACGATTAACTTAACAGAATCCTTTTGAGCATTTATTTTAATCTATGGAGATAAAGTCTTAATTTGATGAGGTACACAAATCCACCCCCCCCCCCCCCAAATCCCTAAGTTGTTCACATCCTGCAATAAAGAGTGCTTAATTAATACAATGCTTTTTGTAAATAATCTTCCTTCACATTTCGGCTATTCCCAACTAGGGGTCGCCACAGCGGATCTTTTTGTCCGCACGTCCGATTTGGCATAGTTTTTACGCCAGAACCCTCCCCATTTATCCGGGCTTGGGACCGGCACGCCAGAGTGTGCACCCCCTTGTGGCTGGGTCTTTGTACAGCACCCGGCCTTCTCTGGATGTTTCCCATCCAAGTACTAACCAGGCCCGCCACTGCTTTTTGTAAATAATATGTTCGGTAATAACGGAGGTCCTCTGGGTTTTTAATCTTTTGGTAATCAAACCAAATCCTAAAGTTTTTTTTTTTAAAGCACATTTCTCTCGTTCTCAGGTCTGGCGACATTTGCAGCAGTCCTGATCTACACTTTCCAGAGAAAAGAGATCCTGCAGGACCCTCGGGAGCTGAGTAATGGCCATTTCGGTTACTGCTTCATCCTGGCCTGGGTGTGTATTCCTCTGCTGCTCACTAGTGGAATTCTCTATGTCCACCTGCGCAAGAAAACACACACTGCAGCCTAAATATTAGGCATATATTTCACTTGGGAAGTAGTCGGTTCTTTGAGTCGACTTTTTTCCGAATCCTTTCCTTTCACCAGGGAATGAGTCGGTTCTTTGAGTCGAATCTTTCAACTCTTTTCTGACTCCTTCCCTTTCACCTGGGAAGGAGTCAGTTCTTTTAGTCGACTCTTTGAGTAGGAACTTTTAGAGCCGACTCGCATGTACGAGTTTTTTTTGTTGTTATTGTTGTTGTTCTTGTAGGTGTAGGCATTAGCAGTGTATTTTAACCAAAATGCTTCCATGACAATATTCTTTCAACATCCGACCTGTTTGTTAATATGAATAATGAGATTATATTATAGATTATCAATAATAATAATAATAATGTTTGATTGCTTTGTTTATTATATAAATAAATTTCATTAAAATGCAATATTTTGTTATGTAAAAGTAAAAAAAAGATTAGTCTTATGCAGGCAAAGAAGGGCCATATTTCACTGGTCGAAATATCGAAAACTTTACTTAAAAAAAAAAAAAAAAAAAATTCAACGAGTCTTTTGTGAATCTGAAGAGTCGACTCTTATTCGTGAATCAAATGTGAATGATCCGATTCACTTGAAAAGAGCCGGAAATCCCATCATAAACCTAAAGTATTATCATAACCAAATATTAATTAATCTTAGTCAGAGGATAGATTTTGCTTTAGGCAAACAAAAATCAACAGTCAGAGTGCATTTGCTTCTCATCTCAGATCGTGTAGCTTCTATTCGGCCCAGTCTATGGATAAGTTGTGTATTAATTGTGAATTTCTTTAAGAATATTGTTTAAATTAAAAGAGATACCGACTACACAGTTTACTGTCTTCCCCCTAGATGGCGCTGTTGTTTCTTATTGGCTCTCTGTCAAAAAAAATCACATTTTAAAGAATATTATTCTTAAATTAATTATATAAGCATTATGACCAAAAATAGACATGGAAACATACCTATTATTCCCAAAAAATATTTTCAATTACGTCTGATGTGCATTGGAATATCAAAATAATCGCAGGAGGATAATTTGACCTTAAAAATAAAAAGGTTTTATTTTTGTAACTGAACTGAAATGGATGAAAATGTTTTTTTTAATTTTAATTTAATTTTATTTTTTATAAATGTCTCCCACTGGTAATATAAAATATAGAGCTTTGTGGCATGTTTATAAATGTAATTTTTATTAATATATTAACACATACATGTATTCATTGTTACAGTATTACTTTTAATAAGAGAAGCTTTCATTAATTGTACACTTGCACTTTTATTTCTTTTCATACTGTCAATTTTATTTCTTTATATATTTTTATATACACTATACAATATGCTGTTATTAAAGGATCTAAAAACTTTTTTAAAGTATTATTTTATACATTAATGCAATAACATAAACTATATGAACATTTTTATTACTTGTGATAATAAAGGAGCAGTTTTAAAAAAAAATCTAACATAGTAAATGGTATTAATGACTTTTTTTTTTGTCTTCTTTATTAGTTCTAAGGGTATGCAAACAAAATTTGCACAAGACTACATTAAAATTAAAATTGGTTACTGAACCTGTTTTGGTTCGTTTTCTAAATTTCATGCAGGAAAGATTTCAATTCCCAGTCACTCTTTGTTTGTGAAATACCACTAAAAACAACGTTCTCACCGGTTCTCCTGAAAGTCTGGCAATTATCACACACCGCTTTTTAATGCATGTTTGAGGCTACAAAATATACTGATATTCAGTGGGAACTGTTTTAACATAATCCAGACCAATAAATGTCATCATGCGGTTCTTAATATTTAATTTGACCTTCTTGTATGAGAAGTATGACGTGTACCTCTGGACTGTTGATGCTCCCGTCAGTGTATCTCTAGCTCAGTAACAGTGACCTGCTCGTCTGGTAGAACCAGTCATGATTTGTATAGTCTGAGCGCACAGAGAGAAAGAGGCATTCAGTGTCAGCTGGCGAGGGGAACGGATACAATACGGATAGAAATACAATATTAGGATCCGCCTCATAGAGAGAAGATTAAAAACAGAGAAAGTGCAGCTTTGCAACTGTCTGTTTACACTGAGGACGAACATGGATGAAGGCTGAAAGATGACGATTTTCAAGTAAGTCATGTATCGTTTAGGTAGAGCTACAAGAAATGAATAAAAAGGAAAGTTTAAGATTTGTTTAAGATGTGTGTGTGTGTGTTCTCCCCTGTAGCTGTTATCAACCCAAGTCTAGCTTTCAGTATTATTTCCAAATTGCACAACTTGTGTACACAAGGCATAGATGACGTGTTTGAGATAGGCAGAGAACATTCTTCAGGCTGAGCTTTCTCTCACACAAACCTTTTCACCCATAAAGAACAACCTCCATTGCAATACAGGTTGAGGACTGCTACAGCAAAGAGGGATGAAGAAGAAACTTTTTGCATGACGTCAACAAGACACTGCTTATTCTTCACGCAACACCATGAGAGAAATCACCACTAGCACCAGCACCAGCACCACCACCACTGCCACTTAAAAGGATTTCTGCTGTAGTTTCTGACCACGATGCCCAAATCTCAGGAGCAGAGCCTAAATGAGGATGTGGTCTTCCTCCCGGCAAATGAGTCCAACCCAGAGTTCCTCCATTCGGAGATGGAACGCAGTGCCCTGGACTCCCTGCTCAGACACGGACCTGGAGCTTTCTATGCCAAACTGAGCACGCATCGAATGGAACCTTTTCTCTGCCCAGAGGAGGTGAACGAGGTCTTCAGCTGGGTGGAGGATCATCACGTGGAGGTCGTGGAAAACGGGGATGTCGGGAGTGAAACCAGCTCAGATGTGCAGGGTTGCTCGGATCAGTATTCCCCCACGCTTTCAGACACCCCGGCTCCATGTCTGGAGCTCGGATGGCCGGAGAAGGACAGATGGGACGGTGTGGAGCGAGCCATGGTCTACACCAATCCTCCGGTAGAGCAGGCTCCTCACATCCGCGAGGTGATCAGGAGGCTGCTGCAGGGAGCCAACATGGTAGGTACGATGGTCATCATGACGAAAAGCTGAAATCGGTGACCTTTTGCACCGGGTTGGTTCATATCTCTGGTCATATTAGTGCACGTGTCACAATGTCATCCATCATCGTGTAATATAAGTTTTATCATATTTTTCTTCTGATACAAAAATTAAATGTGATGTTCATTTCCTGATTCTTTTAACACTCGTGTCATTTTCGAGCCAAACTATTATACTACAACTATAACAATCACATCTGTCCAACATTAAAGATCACGAGGCTTAGCTCAATTTCATTTAAATGAAAAATATGAGGTTCAATTTGTTCTGAGATCAACATGACGTAGTATTAGTTCTGAAAACCGACACATTTTGCGAAATGTAAAAAGAACATTTTTATAAAAAGAGATTTTAGTTGCATTATGATCATCTTTCCATCAACAGTAAGGTTGACTGTAAACCTGTGCATTTCCATAAACTTTTTTATTGCGCTAATAACCGATTTAAATACATTTTAGACTTTTAATTCCCAACAATCGCTCAATAAGTGATAATATCTAGGCAATCTGTGTTTGTTAACAATAGCTAAAACTGACGCTGTTGGTTTATTTCCACTGTTTCATTCTGGTTTTGACTTTAAGAACCAGAGGATCCATAACATAACA
>JAOVYU010000001.1:13404114-13425103 GCA_025674565.1 Synodontis membranacea | reverse complement strand
GTGTGTGTGTGTGTGTGTGTGTGTTGCTATTTATCCCCCCTGTTTGATGCCTGCTACATTGACAGGACATAAATTCCTGGTTACAGCTCCCGTCTGCGGATATTAAAGCAGCCAAAAGGTTGTGAATCACTTAAACCATTGGTCGGAGTCGTACATTTAAAAGTGACAGACTGGAAGTGATGCCGAGACGCAGCGTAGAGCACACGGAGTTATTCTGCTTACGAATTTACGCTCAGCTTCTAGTCTAGAGTCAAAAGTAAAGAAGGTTTTAAAAGAGTTTGGAGTTAAAGAAAGAAGTTTAAAGAATTGCAGGAGAGGAGCAGTTGTCCCCAGGATTAAACCAATAATTAAAGATGAAATTGGATTTAGCAGAATAACTAAAAGTATAATCAATCCAGATGTTATTTCTGTTTAAATTTTAGATGTCACTGAAAAACACTGTTGATTGTATATTGGAGAAGAGATCAGATCCTGGTGAAGACTGGAACAGGATTTGGAAAAGAAGTGAAAAATTTTGCATATAATCAAATGTAGGCTCAGATCGATATTATTATATTTCTAATTTCTAATGACACTTTATTATATTTCCAATACAAGTGATTTTTGTGTAATGGAGTTTAACTTCACTTCAAGTGTTTCAGTTAAAAAAAAAAAAACATTATAAAGCTTAGTAGTGTTTAAAGAAAACAAACAATCAGATGGATGTCTGTATCGGCTGACGCTCAAGGTTTCAGGATCAGGATCAAAAAGTCACCGCTTTTTCTTTTTCACGTTTTCTTTCCATCTTTTTGCTTTCTTTCTTTTTTCCATCTGATAATATACTTACAGTATAAATACAAATGTAATAAACACCAATCTTAACAAAAAGAAGAAGAAAAAAATACTTATGCATCTTTATATCTAAATATTTCCAAATCTTTTTCAAATCCAATTTCAATCTTTCATAATCCATTTGCTATTGGTGTTGGCATCGGCCCAAATCTGATACTACATCAGATCAGTGATGTCTCTAAATATTACTAATCACTAGCCTGTTATGAGAACTTATTAACCTAATCACTGTTCTAGTACTCTGACACTGCATAAGTAAGACGTTACACACAGCAAAAAGAAAGTTACACAATTTTCCTTTAATGCAAAATCACACTTCAGCATGTTGCCTTGGTGGTAACTTCAAGCAAACACCTTTAGTATCCTTAGGCAGAAAGAAAGGTGCATGTAGTTTACCTTTAACTTTACCTGAAAAGCTCATTACCATGCATTTATTTACTTCAAATGGTTTTTTTTTAAAGTTAAAAAAAAAAAGTGTATTAAAGGCACAAAAGGTACCTGTCCAAGCGACGTTACAGTCCAGTACTCATTTTTTTGAGAAAATGACTGCAAAATGTCAGAAAGTATAAACTCAAACTTTTTTAAGAAGCTAAGCTGCACTGAAAGAGAAAATTTTAAACACAAGCCTGGCTTCTGGAGTAAATGGCTAATCAGCATTACAATACATCAACGTCTAGCTAGTTATTATAACCAGACACTAAATTGTGTGTGATGGAGCTCCAAAGCGCTCAGGGTGCGAGGAGAGTCCGGCCAAGAGGTTTGAAGAGTAAATTTAGCGCCGTAGGTGCAGATTCTGTGCAATACAGTTACATGATGAAGAGAAAAGCCCAAAGGAGGCAGCTCTCACGTAACTTCTTCGTTCTTGTTAAGAATCTGAAACTTGTGGATGTTCCTGACCTTCTGAGGTGTCGGCGCTCACCGAAAGACGTGACTAATCAACTGCTGCCACCATCACAACCAATAAACCGCCCCTGCCTCTTAAGGAAATTAATTAAGTGGGCAATCTGCCGACCCACAACCCCTCCCATTCCTGATACACAGCGCACGCATTCACAC
This sequence comes from Synodontis membranacea, assembly GCA_025674565.1. Lineage (NCBI taxonomy): Eukaryota > Metazoa > Chordata > Actinopteri > Siluriformes > Mochokidae > Synodontis > Synodontis membranacea. The sequence goes on along the minus strand of JAOVYU010000001.1, from coordinate 13,423,216 downwards.
CTGAGCTCGGTGGATTTATGAGCGAAGCTGAACGGCGTGACACCCAGCGGCCCGGTCCTGACGCGTACAGTGACGCGCACGCCCTGTTTTATTACTCTATTCACTCACACAGCTCTGGATTTACAGTGTGCACCAGGATCCAGAAGTGACACATGATGAGATAAAAAAAAAAAAAAACAAAAAAAAAAAACAGAGTGACAGAGAGGGAGGGAGAGGTGATATTAGGGATGGACAGACGATCTGACACCTCGTGGAGGAGCTATATAAGGCCTGGAGTTTATCAGCGGAGAGAGAGAGTGTGTATCACCAGCTGAAGTGATGATGTGTAAAGCGGTCCTGTCCTGCGCTCTGCTCCTCGCAGCTCTGGAGCCTCTCCTCGCACACCCCATCACACAGTTGGCTGGCGTGTCCTACACAAGACCTGGTGAGTCCTACACACACACACACACACACACACACGCAACAATAAATACATACATGTTACTCTGTACCTAATAAACTGAATGGTTATGTCAGTATCGGAGGAGGAGCAGGTGATGAGTCCAGACGAGATGTCTTACTCCGAGCAGGCGTTTCTGTCGCAGGGGTCAGCGGGTTTCCCTTCCTTCCTCACAGGAGACAACAGTAGAGAAGGTGAGGCGCTATAACCAGTGTTATAACACTGCTATTATTCTGTTATTTATTCATGCTGCTTAAGTGGACTGTTTGTACTTGCTCGGATGATTATGCACACGCTATACTGCGTTCAGTCTGAATTATACCTGTACAAAGCATCAGGAGAAACCAATTTAACGCTTTTCTTTTTTCTTAAGATTCTGTACACCATTACGAACAAACAAGAACTTCATTTGCATGCAGATACAAATGCAAGCAGCCATGATGGCTTTTCAAAACTTATCCAAGAAACTCAACTTCAGATTAATATATTCAATCTCTTTACGAATCACCACTTTATAACCCAGACGTGATTTTTTTTCCCCAAGAAAACCTTTTACTTACTTTCCAGGACACAGAAAAAAAAACCCAAAAAAACACTTACGTTTAAATTTAAGGCATTTAGCAGACGCTCTTATTCAGAGCGACGTACGTCATTTGGATTCTGTATTTAGGGCAATCTCTGAAACGTTATAAAGCTTCCTGAGTCGTCTTTCCAAAATAACAACGGTGAGAATCAGAAAGATGTTAAACGATTCATAAATAAAAGTAGTGCTGGGATGAACATAGACACCTTCAATATAACCTAGAACACTGAATTCATGAGAAATAAATCATGAATTTTAAATAATGCTGACGTTTATTTATTGTAGTGGCTGATAAAGAACATACGTAGAATTAGTTAAGGATAATGAAAAATAAATAAAATAATAGATAAATAAAATAATAACACAAGCTATTTTGTTAGCGAAATATTATTATTATTATTATTATTTTTTTTGCTTTATGTAATTATATGATGATGCAAATCATGTCACCTGTCTGGAGCTTCATGTTTCCCTGATGATGATTTGATGATTAATCAGAAATTACTGAGAAGGACATGGTTCTTAAAAAATATTCTCATTATTTCCAAATAATATCATTTGAGGAAAATATTCAGGCCTGCAGTTTGTGTACACAGTAATGTACAATCTCTCATCTTTTTCCAACAGCAATCAGAACAGCCGGCCTTATTCCCAACCAAGTGGTGAAAGAGGTACAGAAAAAAAAAAAAACAACAACATGATTTTAACATGTGAGAAAAGTGTTCTAAAAAAAATAATAATAATCTTACACTTTTCTGTTGTGCAGGTGCTGTTAGAAAAGCCCTGGGTGAACCTACTCAGCCACTTCCTGGGTGGCAGGAAACAGCTCCGGAAGCGTGGGGGAAACTCTGATTGCTTCTGGAAGTACTGTGTCTAAGAATAAACACACACACACTGCACATGCATGCTTACAGGCTGTCACACATGCTTTCACGATGACCTAGAAAAGACTGTGTGTATGTAGACGTGACTTTATTCAGACGCCACTTTTATTTTCCACGTCTACCTTTGGCACAGTGTGTAAATAGGGTAAATAGTGTGTATAACAATATAAATAAATCTATGTTTCAAAAAATGTCTGTCTGCTCTTCCTTTCTTTCTTCGTAATGTATAAAACACTTTCAAATCTTTCTTTGGTGAAGTGATCTGAAGGAGGCCGGGACGAAGTGCTCGGATTCTTTAATTTAGAATTCATTCAAGGTGTCACAAAATATACTTCCCTGAATTCTAGACAAAACACTGTAGATCATTCTTCTTTCTTTCGTTTTTGTTTTTTTTTTTTTTTGCAAAATACACGGCATGTTATTTTTATGTACATACATTGTGGCTAAAAACTGTACAAAATACCCTGTTTTTCTGTCCACAATACCATAAAAAAACCATCATTTTGTGCTTGACAGTGTTTGTCCTTCAAGGTGCTGAACTGACCCCCCCCCCCCCCCACACACACACAACTCCATTCTACACATCAACACCAAGGCGTTATTACAACACAAGCAACAAATCATGTCAACTCTAATTAAAGACACAAAAAGGGGGGAAAAAACACATCACCGGAGAACATCCTTTCAGTGCCAAGACAAATGATTTTGGCATAATGTTAATAAATAAGGAAAATGAGTGACAAGGATCAGGTGAAATCATAACACGGGTGTAATGAGGTGACGTTTCTGCTGGACTTTTATGGATCCGCTGCAAAGGATTAAATTAAATCGACAGGTTTAAAGTGCTGCCTTAAAATCCCATGTGGATCACGCGTCATCTATATGTGACATCTTCTCAATAATGTTCTCACTGTCATGTAGCAAAAAAATAAATAAATAACCTAGTGGCAGAAGAATTGATGGTAAAACTTCATATTTTTTTCTATTTCAGCAGAGAGAGAGAGACGATACGATTATTTTTTTTTTTTTGACTACATCAATACTGCCTGAATGAGCCTCACTTTCATTCTATCAGCTCTTTGGGGGATAAAAAAATGACCTGAGTTTGGGATTACATTAGAAAGCAAGTGGAATATCACTAAACTATCTACAATATACTAGTGAATCTCAAAAAACTGGAATATGGCGGAAAAAGTGCAATATGTTTCATCATTTGAAAAAAAGTCATAATTTCAGATATTCTAGACTCACTGCATGTAAACTAAAATGTGCGTCAACCCTTTTTCCATTTTATACTTGAGAATTACGGTCTACAGATCAAAATATGTACATCAAAAGTTCTCAGATTTTTAGAATATTTAATGTAATTTAATTTAATAATGGAAGGTCGCTGCTGAAAAGGCTGCTGTTCACAGAGTGCTGTACCGAAGCATATTAATGGAAAGTGGACCGGAAGGGAAAAGGTGCATGAAGAATAAGTCAATTGAAGAACTTAGGAGAGTTTCACAAGGAGTGGACTGAAGCTGGTGTCAGCTCATCAAGAGCTCTTCATGCTTCCATCTGCTGATGAGCTTTATGGAGATGCTGATTTCCTTTTCCAGCAGGACTTAGCACCTGATCACAGTGACAAAACTACTACCAAATACTTTACTGACCATAATATTACTGAGCTTCTGTGTGTTACTGAGCTTCTCTTCATGGAGAATCTATGGAGTTTTGTCAAGAGGAAGATGAGAAACACTCGACCCAAAAACACAGACGAGCTGAAGGACGCTATCAAAAACACAAGCTGATCTCCTCCATGACGCGCCGCATTGATGCAGTCATTCATGATAAAGGAGCAACAACCAAATACTGACTGTATAAATGATCAGACTTTTCAGACGCAGGATATTTCTGTATCGTAAATCCATTTTTGATTGATCTTAGGAAATATTCTAATAATTCGAGATACTGGATTTTCATGAGCTATAAGATGTAATCATCACAATTAAGACAAAAAAAGTCTTGAAATATTTCATTTATATGTAATGAATATGGAACATAAAGGTTTGTATTTTGAATTCAATTACCAAATAAAAGCACTTTTTGACGCTGATTCTCAGTGTGAGTGCATGTTGGGGGGGGTCACTGATTATTCCTTAACTTTTATTTTCCTGTAACCAATAATGTACATAAGTGGTTAATGTGAACCATAAAAGCTTTTTTGTATCTCATTATCTTTGTATTATTATGTTAGAAGAATACAATGTGGCAGTGGATTTGGATTTTGTCTCTCTCTCTCTCTCTCTCTCTGCATTTCTTTTACATTTTAAAGTCAAAACATTCAGGACATTGTGTGTATGTATACACTGCGATTTGGAATCGAGACAAAAGGATATAATCACAGCTTAAAGCATTGATATACAGTGCAACTGGATTTTTAGGAGACAAGATGCTCATTTTGTTCGATTAGAATGGCCATCGCAAAGAGCAAAATCGGCACAAAAGGAACACCGGTCAACAGCAACCGATGCGCGTCAGAGGGTTACGTCTTCATACAAAACACAGTGAAACCCAAACTAACGTTGTAACCATACAAAAATAAGAATAGAAGAGATCAATACTGATATAAATTACAGATTTACGTAAAAGATTCACAGTTGTGTGGTTCCAACGTTCGGAACAAATGATGGTCAGTTCCTCATGGTGGCTTGAGCAGGTTCTTAGTTTTGCTCCCGAACTGAGGAGACTCCTGATAATATAGTCATGTCACGTCATCTCACATCCTCTAACGGGACCGTGACACAAACTCCGCCTCTATCCTCCCCCTTACCGAGTGACCTGAGGTGACGCGATGGTCCGGCTCAGTGAAAAGGGGGCGTGGTTTAAATATGAAGTGATGAGGGAAGCGGCTTCAGGTGTCAGAGGCGGGGCTGACGTCCTCCGTAGGGCAGTCCTGAGCGGTTGAGCTGTCTGGAGTGGGCAGGCCGGGAGAGTGGGCTGCCACGTTACTTCCTTCCAAAGCAGTGGAGTTACAGCCCATACATCCCTGAAAAAAAACAACACACACAAGAATACACGTTTATACAAACACACATGAACGCTCCCTCCTTTTATAGGGCGTCAATACTTTTGTCATAATCGATCAGCTAAGGTTATTTGACTTTGAGTCGGAAACCAGTGTGCGCACGTTTGCGGAGCTGCTTACTTGTGTGTTTATCTCCTCTGGTACGATGTGATGGTGGATCCAGGAGTGTACCTCGGCCAGCTCCACCTTCTGCTCCGGAGTGAACCACGGCTGCATGGGCTGCAGGAGGAGCAGCTTCTCGCGGTCCTCCTTCAGAACCTGTGCCTGATCCCTGTACACACGTATAGACACATAAAATAAAGCCCATGGTCACACAAACGCTTGCACGCGCACACACACACACACACACACACACACACACACACACACACACACACACTCTTTGTGTCTGCATAAAGCGACTAATGAGATTAAACTTCTTAGTGAGTTTCAGCCTCGGCCAGTCTACTTCTGCATCCACAAACTGCACTACGTGTGTTAAGTCACCTCAGCCAGCTGATTAGCGGTGGTCTCATTGTAAACCGTCACCTGGATTCACCTACCTCAGGAGAAACAGGGTGGACAGTGCAATGAGACAACTACCTTGGAGAGAACTACCTCGGCGAATGTGACTGGCCGCGCTAAACTCTTTCTCCTGTGGACAGAGATGACCCAGACAGTAATGTTCTTTTCATGTTCTCACAGGAGTGACAAGGTGCTCCACCTGACGGAGACACACCCTACGGGCCTGCCTGGGCTCGGGTACCTGGGCTGGATCTGATAGGTCATCATGACCGGCTCTGGTGTGTGCTGGATCATGGTCCACAGCGAGTCCTCCGCGCGCTTGTCGAAGCTGGAACGCCCCGCTGCATCCTGGCTCTTCCTGGCCTTACGGGACGTGTCTGATGAGTCATTGCTTGCGAAGTACTTGCTGCTGTTGCTGCTGCCTGTTGGAGCAGGAGGTGTGGGTCGATTAAAACAAGCACAACATCACCGCATGACATGATTTTTTTTACTTTTTTTGTTCAAGACTTTAAAATGGCTTTATTAGCAGCTCTTAATGAACAGCAGCTCAACCTCTTGATTTGGAAATCTGTCATTTTCCCACATTTGCATGTGACTTTATTCCGTACCTGTGTGGCTGGTGGAGGTACCGTTGGAGCCCAGGCCAGAACCTGAACCCAAAGAACCCCCGGATTCTCCAGAACCACTACCCGAGACATTGGAGCCGGTTCCGGAGCGAGCGTCCTCTTGCAGCAGAAGATCCAGCAGCACGCTGGAGGTGGACTGAGCGTCTTGATTACCCGAATCGCCGGGACGGTCCTCCTGTAAACGTAACAACAGACAGCAGAGAGTAACAATCAGCCAAACTCCTGATCGTTAACCCCATTTCTTCTAGACATTTCTTCTTGTTTTACTACCACTAACATCATTATAAAGTAAGAAAGAAAGAAAGCGAATTAGTAAAGGAGTAAATACATGACTGATAAAATGAGTAAAGAAGTAAAAAAATTAAATAGATGGGAAGTTAAACATAAACAGATAGATAGCATGACAAACAATAGCATGCTATCATTTAGCACATTAGCCATTAGAATGTTAGCATGCTAGCTGTTTTGCTGTACTGTAAGCACGTTAAGCATTAGGATGCTAGCTGTTAAGATATCAGCACTTAGCATGTTTGTTATTAGCATTCAACCAGATCACAGGTGTTCCTAAAAAAGTGGCAGGAATGGGCAGGTGTTCCTAATAAAGTGGCTGAAATAATAATAATAATTATATTAAAGGTAAGAGAAGCCAAGGGACAACAGTATAGTGCTTTGCTTTGCCAACAAATAATCATACAGAACTGACAGTAAATCTTGGTATCAGCGTCATCGTCACATTGCTCATTCCTATTGGTTTTTTTTGGAGCGTCTAATCACCTTGGCGTGCTGCTCATGCAGGTTTTCAGCTCGGCCTGTGTTGCTCTGTGGGGCGTTGGGTTTGGGAAGCTCCTCCTGCAGCAGGTTGAGCTGTAGCGGACTACTGGACCTGGAACTGGAGAACAGCGCTGTGGGCTGAGCGCCGTCCACGTCCTCTTCCTCTTCCGGCCACGGGGACGAGATCGGTGAAGAAGGCGACGCTCCAGGGGCTGAGGGTGTCGAGCCAGGGCCGGTCTGAGCAGGCGGATTGTCCGTCAGGGACATGAAGGAAGGATGGGGAAATGGAGGAGGCAGTAATCCAGGTGGAGTTATACCTGGTACACCTGGCAAACCTGGAACTGCCTGGGGACAGATAGTGTAGTTGGCGGAGTACGGCATGATGACGGCCATGACGGGGGACATAAAAGGATTCATGACCTGCACGACGGACTGAGTCTGTTCGGGCATCTGCACCACCATAGGAATGCCAAGTGGCTGCATAGCACCGGGTTGAGGTGGGATGGGGTAGTAGGGGGGCTGAACGGGCATCAGCATGGGCGAGAAGAAGTTGGGTTTGGGTTGGAAAGAATCGGACGAAGAGTTATTGGGAGCAGACGAGTTTATTGGCAGGAAGTGTCCAGGGCGTGATCCGTCACTGTCGGACGAGGCCTGAGGCTTTGCACGCTTGTGTCTGGGTTTGCCTGAGTTGGATCTGTTAAAGTCTCTTCTGCTCAGGGGCCTCATGACATAATCACCTACGAGAGAAAGAGACACATCAGTGTAGGGTTAGTGCGATTTCCTTAAAATATCACTTGCTAGACAAGTCAGGAAAGCTAAGCGTTAGCTGAACCAGCCAAACCCTCGTTCACTTATTAATGTAAAGCTAAACCTTTAATATTCCTTCCAAAAGAAATTCATTTTAATTGTCATAAAATATTTTTTTTTAAGTGAACGTGATTAATTGCCATTATTAACACACCACAGCACACAGTGCACAACAACGAAATGTGTTCTCTGCATTTATCCCATATGTGAACAGTGACACACAGCAGGGGGCAGCTATTTTTTTCAGCGCCCGGGGAGCAGTGCTCGGGGGCAGTACCTTGTTCAGGGTACCTCAGAGGTACCTGCTGGCCCTGGGATTCGAACCTGCAATCTTTCGGTTAGAGGGCCGCTTCCCTAACCATTAGGCCACCATCTGCCCCATTTGTCCTGATTTACGAACATCAGGAGAAACATTTCTCCTAGCTTTGATCTACATAGCACCAGTAACCAAGCATGGGCGGGGCTTGGGATTGGTCAGTGTAAGAAAGGGCTGATTTAGTACATCTATATATATAAAGCTATTTCCTCTCATGGCTTTCCATCACATTGGCCTGAAACCTAATAAACAATATGAGAAACATTTTATTAGTAATTCAATAAATCAAGAGCGGTCCACGTTCGTGTAAAATTCTAAACATCCAAACACCTCTGTGGTTGGAATGCGCCATGCTGCTGTTGTCCTGTTGGAGGTAGGAGCTATACGGGCTCTCCAGGATTCGGTGTCTGAAGCGGTCCACGTACTCCTGCTCCTCTTTCTGTGTGTGCGCGGACAGCACCTCTTTGGTCAGCCCCACCATCTGGAACTCCTCTGGAGCCGTCGTAGCAGAGCTGGGGGCTGGCCGTGACGGCGCGGGGGGTGGGTCGGCCGGTTCACTTCCCATTGGCGCGTCCTCTAGAGCCATCACTTCTGAAAGAAACGGACAAAGAAAACTAATAAACGACTCCGTCTGTGTTTAGTAACTCAGATTGAAGTGCCTTTACGGCTCCTTACCAGATTCAGGCTGAGGAACGTGAACAATGGTGCTACTGTAGCTGCACTGGCTGGTCACCGACACCACACTCATAGCTTTAGTGGACAGAGTGATGTCCGTCAGAGGAGCTCCGACCACAGCTGCTGTGGTGTGTGCAACGGTCACCGCGGATCCGGCTGAAACCTGGCTCTCCACACCAGCGCTCGCTTCCATGGTTGCCTCTATAAAGAAGAGGTTTAATTAATAATACAGTAGGGTTATTTAAAAAATGACACAAAGTTTCCTGCTGTTCAACGTACCGTCAGCATTAGTCCTGTCCCCCAGCGCAGCCGCAGGGGTCTTGTCTTCCTCGGACGTGGTAGAAGAAGAGGAGGTAGTGATGGATAAGGATTCACTTTTCCGCTTCAGTGCAGGTCCACTACAGCTCTCCAAGTACCTGCAGGAAGTGAAGGAGACAATATGATTTATGGAGAAAAAAAAAAAACACTCCAAGCAAAGTCTAGAACAGATCTGAAAATAAAATATTAGTGAAGCATACGAATAAGGCAATTTTATTTTACATATATCGTACATAAATAAGAAATAACACAACTAATAAAGAGTATTTTTTTAAGTAATAAAAAAATACGAACAAAAATAATAAATCACTAGAGGAGTTAGGAAAATTAATCAACGACGAATGTTCCCTAGAATGTTTTCAACACTGTACTTGATTATTTCCCAAAGAGTTTTATTCCACCACGTAAAAACATCAATCATGTTACGTTAATAAAACAAAAACAACCCAAGCTACTGCAGACTCCTCTGAAGACGTCTGAAAACTCGAATACGCCGGAGACTCCTTCCGTAAATGAAACATAAACGTCACCTTAGAGAAAAGCTGTGATTTGTAGCTGCAATACTGTCAGAGCTACTGTTTTAGAAAATGAATCAACACCTCCTGACCAATGAACAGAAACGTTGGCTCGTCTGACCTAATGATGCTGTCCACACAGTTAATCTGCTGGTAAGACGGAATGTGCGGCTGCTTCCCGCGCGAGTCCTCGAGGGAACTTCGGAGATGCTGAACCTTTAAACGCTGACCTCCATGAAGGATGGGAGCTGGAGTTTCTGCAGCACATAGGAGGAGGGTTAGAGTGCACACACACGCACACACACACTTTTACGCTGCTACACCGTTCACTCATAGATTAATAAACGTAATGCATGCGATTTTATTCTGAAGCATGATCGTACAGTGTGTGATTTGATTTTTTTTTTTTTACCTTTGCTAAGGTTCCCCACTGCTGCCATGACTTTTCTCCGGGAGTCCAGATATGCCCGCTGACCTCCGCTCTTCACTTTATTAACATTAGCACAGATCTGCTGGAGGGTCACCTATAAAATAAAAAACAAAAATAAAACAAGACTGTTTTGGTAATAATTAGATCATGCAATCTCAGGGAGTTTTTTCTGGATACTGGCGCCTCTGGGTTGCCCACGAGGGATCGAAAACTACATCCAGAGTTTAGTAAAGCTGCATTATAACCACGGCAGGAGGGTGAAGGGTGAAGGTTGGCTCACCGGCTCTCGGTGCGAATCTTCCCACAGGTTCCCGTTGCTGTCGCTGGATGAGGCCACGCTGATGTAGTGCTCGTGGGAACCGTTGCTGCCCAGGCTGCCGTAACCGCTGGAGCCGTTAGTGTGGACCGGCTAAAAGGAGAGGAGAAAATAAAAAAAAAGATCTTTAATCGCTATTTGTGGCTGAAATTTATATATATATATATAAAAAAATGTAAACTTCTTCAGTGATGTTCCTTTAATTTGAAACGTGAGTTTCACCGTATCTCACCTGTAGGAAGAGCTTATAAATCATGGCCTGCAATTCTTTGACATCTTCATGTATGACAGGAAGGTCTGCTTTGTTCCGTGCAGCAAAGACATCCTCATTCAGAGGTCCTCTGCACACACACACACACACACATGCACAGATCAATATATGTCCTCGTTTCTGAATTCATGAAAAAACAAGGTTTCTATTTTTTTTTTCACATATAAACACTTGTGAGTGCTTCCTTGCTTACGTGCGGACTTTGTGCCTGCCGATGATGAAGGCCACCTTGCGGCTCCAGGGGTTGATGAAGCTGGACCAGCTGGTGTCCAGCGTGACGTAGTCCCCGTTTTGACAGCGGAGGCGGATCGGGGAATGCTCGAACGGCCTCTGGCCTGCGTATTTCAGAACTGCAACAGGAGTAAAACAACAAATATTGTCCACTATACAAATGACAATACACCTTTTGGGTTGTTGATACAAAATAACACAAAAGGATGTTAATCTTGTTAATTTGGTTTATGGTTGACGTGCAGTGGCATCGCTCACATACTCGCCTACACACACACTTTGGTACTTCTGGAAGATTAACAGAAACATCCACTAGCCTGTGACTGTATTTTCTTAAGCACACGGACAAGTTTCGCTTCTCTTTAAATTCCATCATCGTGATCATTCTCGTGACCTCGAAAGGAAAACTACGACCTTACAGTTACTAATTTCCTAATCTACAAAATCCATAAGAGTTTTTCAGTAGCAACATGGAGAGAGGAAACATGGCATCAAAACAAAAAAAAATATTCTGCTCTCGCTTCTTCAGTCCGTCATCCCGAACGTTTACACTGATATCCAACAAGTCGTGTTCATTTCTTCTGAATCACAACAGGGACTTTATAAACCATCCCTTTATATAAACATATAACATATATATACCCTACATATAAAGTGATGTCCTAAATATACAGCTTTAGTTCCGATGATTCAAATCCAACCTCTACTCAAAACGTGCAAAAAAAAGGCAGTTATCAGTGCTCTTAAATCAATTGTTCAGTGAATAGCAATTTAATATTAAAAGCGTAATTTGGTCTGTTTCATGCGGCATGTTAGTACGAGGTAAAAGAGTGTATACTTTTTCGATGCGTGGCTAGAATGAGGGTGCGGTCCTCAGGGTGGAGGCAGGTCAACACCGACGTGCCTATCAGGTCCTGAGGGAGGTAGCCAAGCAAAGGCACAGCACTGGAAACACACACACACAGAGCACTAATCACAACGAGTTTGCTTTTCGTTGTTAACTAATATTCACCATCACACTGTTTATAAGGTTTAAATTGTGTGTACTCCAGGAAACACTCACCGGTCATCTACTTCTAAGAACACACACCCTGGAGAGTGCGTTGTTGTGAAGATGCGCTTGTCTGTGGGAATGCGGGGAGCTGCGGAGCAACAGGGACTCGATTTAAACAAACCTGACCGCGTTTATGAATTCAATCTGTCGCTGCTTTTATAAAGGTGAAAGGTCACGAGCGACTCACCCTCGTATCCTGAGATGATGCGTTCGGCCAGAGCCAAGCAGCACGGGTGATCCTCCTCTCCGCCCATGCCCTGCACCTTCAGCAGGTACGGCGTGATTCGGAACGGGTTGTAGCGCATCTCGCCATCTCGCTCCTTCCCTCCTCTGCTTGCGCGCACACACACACACACACACACACACACACACACACACACACACATAAACACACACACACACACTAATTTCATCACAAAAAATTGACAATTCCACATCAGACACCAGAAATCAAGTTATTAAAGGAATATTTCCGACTCTGGATGAACACCCTGGTTATAAGTCACACACTGAGAAGGCTGTACAGGGAATACAAGGACCTTAAAGATTTGTTAAGTGGTGTTCGGACTCTGACCTGATTCTGCAGAAGAAGGACTTGACTTGGGCACATTTAAAAAGGACTGCAGCTAGAGAGAGAGAGAGAGAGAGAGGGAGAGGGAGAGAGAGAGGGTAACGCACGTGTAAAATTAACAAATATCATTAGCAAATCTGAAGTCATACTTATCCCTGGCTGATGAAAACTCAGGCATTAAGAACGCAGCGGCTCAGTCTGAAATCTGAATTTTTTATGTTGCGCACTCAAACCTTTAATCACAACTCTGATCAACACAATAGACTAAGATGAAGTTTTTCTCTATATGTCTGTCAAGCCAGATAAAGAATAACACATAAATTAAATCATATGGCTTTATTTTATCTCTGGCTGTTATTTTTTATGATATTTTATCATAAATGATCCCTCATTGCTCACCTGCAGTACCGTCACTGACCAGCAGGGGGCCCACGGCCCACACTGTTTTAAATAATTATTTCTAGCACATACCTGGTACAAACAAGTCAGGGCTTTATTGTGAAATTGCTACACATTTTATTTTTTTTACATTAATAACATATACAAGTTTATACTGAATTTGTTCTGAAAAAAAAAAAATTGAACACTTTACAGGAGTATTATAGGGTATGTTTAGTTGTTCAGAAAATGAATGAAATGTGTGCGGACAAAAAAAAAAGCAAGTCGTCCCGTGTCCGTACTCACCTCTGTCTGTCCCCATGTTCCAGGGTGGCAGGTGCGGCTGTGCGGTGTGAGAGTAAAACACGTTGACGTCTTGGTGAAACAGCAGCTCTACGAACTTGGCTGAGTCGAGAAACCTGCGCTTGCAGTTGAGGATGCTGGAGGCCTGCTCCGACGCATACACCACTCGGCCCGTAGCCAGCGAGAACACCACCACGAAGGTGTCCTGGAAGAGGACGAGAAAGAAAAAACAGCCATCGTGAAGTATAAAGAAAGCACACACACATGCACTGGCTGCTTTGTCGTAACGTGGCCTTACCGTATTTTTGAGCGCGTGTTCGGACGTGATGCCCTCCAGCTGCTCCAGGTTGCACACCGTAGCGTCTTTTCTCTCCTCCAGTCCGTTACACATCAGTAACTTGTAGTACTCGCTGTTTGCTGCAGGGGGCACCACAGCAAAAAAAAAAAAAACACTGGCGTGAGTTTTGACACATCAGCATGGTGTCAGCGTGTGAGTCAGAGTATGGGTTAATGTGCATATGGCTGGACTGATAGAACAGACAATAGGAGACGAGACGCGACCGTGTGACAAACACTGACGGATCTCAGAGCACATGGCTGAGACGCTTGAGCAGCATTCATGTTTTTCGGGCACTTTCACAATCACTCATAATGTGAACTTCATCACATACTTTATCTCTGAGTCACGAGGACTGCGCAGACTCTGCAATCTGGAGTTTACTTTGGCCGTCTCTCAAAGCCGACGCCTCTTTCATACAGTCCAGCGCTCACACTCTTACATAATCAGCGCCTGTTCTCCATAAGAGAGTCACGAATCAAATCCCTGACTCCATCATGAAGGCGGCAGACATGCTCCTGCGGGAACTGATGCTTTTTTTTATTCAGTGTTCTTCCATTGTCTTTACGCAGACACGAACAGCAAACAGGATTAAACCCGATTTCTAAATTGCTCGATTAGAAACCAGCTGGAGGGAGAATTAACACCTCGACTGCGAAGCTTTAAGACTTGCAGAGGACAGAGGAATAAAGCTTTCTACATACCGTCATCTTTATTTCTTGAGCCTTATTTTGTCACAATAACTTATAAAAAAATAAATTGTCTTTGCTGTCGTCGGTCAAAGATTCAAAACTTTTCTTTTTAGCAGAACATGTGCCGCTTAACTAACTTGCTGAAAGCTGCTTTAAAGATGTCGTGTTAGGTATTTTTTTTTTTTTTTGCAATGATGTTTTATTCTGTAGCATTTTGAGATCTTTTAATGTAAAGTGCTTAGAAATAAAATGTATTATTATTATTATTATTCTGTTCAATGCTTATATCCTAAATTAAACCGCAGTTTATTAGTATATGGGCAAGTATGCAAATCTATCTATCTATCTACACACACACACAAATAAAAACACTCTAAAAATAGAGTAAACAGTGACAGTCATGTCAGTGAACCAGTTTCAGTTCATTTCTAAGAAAAAGCTTTGGCTGGAGTCATCTCTGTTTTAATTGGCTGATGCGCTCTACCAATTAAAATTAATTTCTGAGAAAAGGGTGCGTGCGCGCGCGCGCGTGTGTGTGCGTGTTAACCTTGTACTTGTTTGACACAGTTCAGGGCGTAGTTCAGAGCCTCCACAGTGCCAGGTTTGCTGCGGCTCCTCTTCTCCGATGGAAGCCTCTTCTTCATCTCCTGGACCATCTGCATCATCTCCTGGTGGGTGTGGTTTCTGCTCTGCTCCGTTTGCTCGCTAATGCTAACACACAAACACACACACACGTCACAGCAGATCTAGCTGATCTATGATTCGACATTAAGTTCAAACACTAACGTTCTTTTCTACTTTTAATCCCCTTCTGCGTTTGTGAAAGTTCCGTTGTTGAAGCCGATTTTTTTTTTGTGTCCTCTGAACTAATCACATGGTTTTTTTTTTTTCCCCTTTAACCTAATCTCAATCTACAGCATCTGTAATGCACGTGTGATTTCCACAAACGATAATTTCAACATGTTCTCTAGAAAGAACTAACATTAGTTTAGAGCGCTTTAAATCCTTCAGTCAAAGGTGTTCAAGAAACATTTAATAGTCTGTTCATGTCATGTGATTTTTGCGAGATCAATCATAAATAAGAAACATAAATATATAAAAATGTTTTTCACATTAATAAATAGAACAATATAATATAATATAATATAATATATTAAGCTGCACCATTTGTCACGTTAAAGAAACGTGATCGTCTGTTTGGGACGTGACCTTATACACCGCCAATTCCAGAAATTTCAAACTCAACAAACACATGAACAACGCCGGAGGCTTGTAAGTATTGCAGTTCTGAAAATAACGTGAAATAATAATAATAATAAGCTCTAAAGATGTGTAATTCTTCCTGAGATTTCATTTGAACAGAAATAAGATGTGTGCTTCCGGAACGAGCCGATGTTTAAGCCTGAACCCGGCGCCATTACAGTGTGTGTGATGTAACGTTCAGACTTGTACCCAAGAGCTGCTGCTGTGATCATGAAGACCCAGAAAGACTCTTATTCACAATCAGCTCTTACCGAACATCCTAAATTCAACACGCTCAGCACTGTTCATCTTCCTTATAAAAGAATAAAGTAATAAAACTGAACAGAGCTGAACTTACCTGCAGTCTGTGTGGTGTCTGATCTGACGGCAGTCAGCGCTGTGAAGGCTGCAGGACGACGAGCCATTCGCAGACTTCAAGCTTTACGAAGACATAAAACGTTATGGCAAATACGCTAACACTGACGATGACGCACACGCTTAACGTTCGGTGTTATCATTACCTCTTGGTGCTGCCCGATTCCGTGGTGCTCGCAGACGAAGACGAATGCCGCGGTGTTCCTTCGACGCCATCGTGACTGCCGTTCATCTCTGCGTCCTCCTGATCTTGCTCTTCTCCTGAAGGCTCTCCAGTGTTCTCCTCGGCCGCATGCCGTCTTTCCCGCCGCTTGTTCACCTCCTCATCCTCTCCTGAAGCAGATCCGGATCTCGACACCGTTCCGGAGCTCGATCCACCTGCCCCGAGTGCAGGTTCTTCCTCCCTGTTGGCCCGCTCCACCGGAACACCTCGCTCCTTACGGCTTGGATCAGGAGGATTGTTCTCTTCTCCATCCTGGTAGCTGTCTCCACTCAGCATGCTCTGATTGCTCACGTGACCAAGACGGTCGCTTGGCGGCTCCTTGGGTTTGTTCTCGTCGCTGGACCAGGAAATGCTCTTATTCTACGGAGAAATCCATCTGCGAGGACTGGGATGGGACCTCCGTTTAGTCCTTGTTGTCAGTAAACAAGCTGGAGATGCCTATAAGAAGAAGAAACTGGTTAAATATCAGATTGAAGTTTGTGTCTAATGCAGAGGATGTGTAGTGTAACAGATTTTATTTTACTGTCCAGAAGAGCACTGCATCAAACCGTAACAACCAAAATAAGGAAATTATAAACTCCAAGTTTATGAACGCTTTAAAGCACCTATAATGCATAAATTAGCGATGAGTGACGCCATTCTTTCTTTCTTTTTACATTTTTTAATCCAATACCGAGCAAAACAAAGACTGATGTGTTGTTGGGCGACATTACAACGCTTTCAAAACTTTTTATTGTTTTTCAACAACACTTTAAAAGTGTTATTGTGATATTAAGTGTTTACTATTTACCCAATTTATTAGCGTGAAATTATTGAAAAAATGTGATATGATTTCTTTTACATTTATTTCTAGCATTCCTGTTTGTGGAAAAGGGATCAAAAAGTTCACAATCCAGGGATTGAGATATTTACATGAACAATAAATTCTGGTGAAAAGTAAATTCTCAAAAGGGAATATCAGGACCGATCCTGACTCAGAGTGATATCTGAAGATCATTAACGTATTTTTAATAATATAGTTTTTTAAAAAAATAATAATAATTAGCTTCTTACTTCTTACTCGCATAAATGAGCCTTTTTTCTTTTTTTCTTTCTTGTGGGTGTAAGTAATGCATCTACTCTTGTGGTGTAATTAAATTTAAAAAAAAATGCGTCAACGTGAACCTCTTTTAAAAAAAAAAAAAAGAGCAGTGAAAATATTTTAAAAGGGTCCGGTTTTGAACAAAACGGAAAGAGTCGGCTCTTATTACTGAGTGATCTGACTCAGCTGATTTTGTAAAAGACGAAGCTAGGGGGTAAATATCCTGTAAGCACCCTGTGGCTTTTGTTAACTGCGTATTAACTGAGGGATCTTTAATGCTCCGAGGGAATCTAGCACCTGAAACCATGTTGGTGGAGGATAAAAAAAAACAAAAAACTGCTGAGTGCAAATGAAAGAGACACAACAGCCCCAGCTTACTCAGCTCTACTTAATGTCAAAGTGGAGATACGAGTCTGTGTACTGCAGCTGTACGGTTTCCACAAGGTCTTAGTGAGCCGAGAACCTCGTCTGAGTCATCGCTGTGGAGTTACATAACCGGCTTTCCATTACTCAGTGTGAGAGACTCGGAGGAAGGCAGGGCTGCTGCGCTGCATGTGGAGAAGAAATACGCCTCTGATATGGGATCCACCGTGGAGCGTTTATCAGATTTATTTATTTATCAGATTCATGCCCGGAGACCGTCGTCTCAAAGGGCGAAGGGTTCGACGCTGTACGCGCCGAGGGTTCTTCATGGTGGCTGCATGATCAGCACCAGCTTTGAACAAGCATTAAAAATCCATAGAGTTATAACCATCGAAGGGCTGCACTCAGTTACAGCCTGGGTTTTTATTTTCGATAGAAATACGGACGCGACACTTGCTGACATCAGTCTATTTTCATTTCATTTATGTGACCTGCCAAGCGCTTAAAATCTAAAATGGTCTTGGCTAGATCTCATGTCTACTCTTATACAGTACATACCCCTAAGGAGCATCAAACCTTAACTTGGGTGTTTAAAACACAACACTGTGCTCTTTTTTCCAACCCTTCTTCAATGAATTTATCATCAGGAAGGATTTTTTTTTTAATTAAAAACCTGATTAAAAAAAATAAAATAAATAAAACACCACCAGACACCACGTCTGGCTCTGGGATTAAACATCACCGTTACGGTAATATTCACATCCCAGCTGCATCACGGAGCATCAGAACGTCTTACTGGAAGAGAAAAACAAGACCTCTGCGTGTGGCTGTCAAACCGATATGCTCTGGGTTTGATCATGTGACCTGACGAGCACCTCAAGCCCACCGACGGACTGAGCAGATCCCAGGAAAACTAAAACATCTCCACTTACAGGAACGTTTATTCTCGTAAATTAGGCACCGTAAATATTTAAAAACACACTATAATGAGTTCAGGGCTGCACTTTTATTATCATTTACATAATCGCTTACTGCTTTTACCCAAAGTGACATGAAAGGCAGGAACAAATCCGGAACGACGTCTCCTGCTCGAGGGCGCAGCTCTACATCCTGTGATTTACGTTCCTAACCTTTGGGTCATTAAAGTGAAGACGACGTCTGCGAGGGTGGAGACCTGCACCGAGACAAAACCACTTTTGTCAGCTTACAAGCTCAGGCTCTCTTCGTCATGCCACACTTCATATGTCACATACCAGAGCTCCAGTTAAAACGAAAGGACGATTTCCATAACTACAGGAAGAAGAGCAAAGTGTGGACAGCAGCGCTAACTACCGCCGTACACAGATAACCGAAGATAGAACACAAGCATTACAAAGAAAAGGAAATGAGAAGTAAGATAGACCGTTAAATAAATGAGGGCGGAGAGGGCGGAGAACACGCCTTCTTCGTAATAACCAATCGCAGGCTTGGCGAGGCCTCCACACGACGTCCATCCGCTCCACAGTTACGTGATTTGATTCAGTGTTTGAGTCTAATCTCTATCTCAGTGATATTGATTCATTCAATGCTTCATTCAAAGAGATTTCTGTAAATCTGTATAATTTGTTCTTTCAGAGATTTACAAGAAAGAATTTGCGATAAACACGAGTGACACAGCTGATATCACGAAACCTTAAAGCGCTACCTAGGATCTACCTTTCAGTGTTAGAAAGTTGAATAAAACAACT
>JAOVYU010000001.1:13385068-13399282 GCA_025674565.1 Synodontis membranacea | reverse complement strand
AGAGAGAGAGCTTGGTAACGGCGGCGCTCGTGCGGGGTTCGTGTAGTTCGTTTAGGGTGACGTCATTAAACGCAGGATGGAGAAAGTAATTCTTGTATGAAATGGAAAACCTTCAGCACTCTGTTTACATTTCTGTCACAGAAAATCGAAATTTCAAGATCTATAGCTCGATCAATTTAATAACTTGTTATTATCTCGGGTTTTCTTTTTTTTTTTGGTTCATTGTCTCATTTTTATCGACTTAACAGCCAGTAAATGTCTCATTCTCATCTCATTATTTTTGACTTAATATCTTGTTTTTTTCTCTCATTGATATCTCATTATTTTTTTTTTTTACCTAATATATCAGTACGTTGCCTTAACATCTTAGATCAACATAACTTATTTCAAAATCATGTCTCATTCTTTAATTCATTTAAATTATCATTACAAATTATTTTAATTACTTGCTTATTTCAATATATATTTCAGTGTATTAAATTATCTCATTATTTCATGACTGGATATGATTTCCATATAAAGATATTTATTTATTTCAAAATATCTTGTTAAGTCATTATTTCACCCTGAAAATGTTGTTACGATAAATAAAGTCTGTTTTTATTATCCATGAGTTTATTATCCATGAGTTTATTATCCAGGGTCTGTAGGAAGCTTGCATTTCCTATTTGTGTCCTAAAGTTGGGATTTTGGTGGAAAAATAATTTCAGTTAACAATTTCTAATACACTCAGAAATTAATTAATTACGCATGCATGCATTCATTTCATCTATTTTTTTCTGAATCAAATAGCAAACACAAGCGTATTCATCACATGATCTTATTTTGTCTTTGGTCCAAGAGGATTTATTATTATGATATTTTTTTTGTAAACATATTAACAAACATTTAACACAACCATAGACCCAACCTTCCTTAATCAGAGTCAATTACAATAAGACACTCCCTTTCATAAAAATCACATGAACGTGAAACGTGAACAATCACACGACTCGTGTTTGGGTTTTAGAATCCATGTAAGAAATCAGGTCTCCTACATTACTCCTACATCTCGTGCACTTATGATCATATTTCAGATTTTTTTTTTTTTTAAACACTCTTACTTTCTTGTTAATCTTCGACATGTAAAGTGTGAGCTTTCAGTTTTTTCGGGTGTGATTTCTTCACGTGTTGATTTGAATTCACACGTGCAATTTCACTTTATGACGCATCTTCATGTGTCACATATTATTCACGTGTAAAACTTATGAGCACTTGACAGGTATGTGATGTTTTTTTGTTGTTGTTTTTTTCTCAATGAGGGCTGTAACCTCACACTTGGACCGGTTTTAATATTGTTTTCAAGATGTGTCTTTGGTGGAGCACTCATGAAAGAGAAGGAATCTGGAGGGTTGTATATTCACACATCATAATTCAGAACAAGAAAAACCGCTCTGAGAACACAGCATGGCCCAGCCCATCTGATAATTAATAAATATTAATAAATGCTCTAAGCTTCCATGGTGGAGGTGTGCATGGTGTGTTTTATATATATATATATGCACACGTCCTGATGCACACATCCTGCTTCCGAGTGCTCAAAACTTGTCTTTTTCACTTTGTTGCTGATTTAACACAGAATCCAGAGCGACCTTGGAGAAGACCTTTGGCCAGATTTACTAAGCAGGACAAATCAATGTGAGGCTGCAATTTAAAAATAAAACAAAAAACAGCACAGATGGGCGTGGCCAATCTACTGACCATGCACAAATTAGCCTAATTAGGTGCAACCCCCCCCCCCCAAAAAACCCAACGTACTGTAGGGTCAAAAAGAGGTACAGAATAACCTGAGTTGGGAAGTGATATGATAACATCTTCCTCTGACATTAAAAATAAATTTACACCAGTGGAGAAAATCCCCTCCCTTCTACCACGTGCTCTCTTTTTGTACCTCATTCCTGAGCATAAAGTGAGACTTTCACAAGCACGTAATTGAAAGAGAAAATATTCATCTGAATATTCTAACCTGCTGCCGGACTGGGACCTTCCTGTGAGGAGTGTGTTCTCCGTGTGCCTGCATGGGTTTCCTCCAGGTGCTCTGGTTTCCTCTCACAGACAAAAGACATGCGGATTAGGTTAACCTGCTGCCGGGATTGGCTCCAGCTTCCCCGCGACCCTGACGGATAAGAGTTATTGATTATAAACGGATGGCTGGATGTATATTAACCTGAGCAAACATTCTGTGTGAGATCAACTCCGCTCACAGTGCCTCTCTCGACGTCTCTGCAAAATAACGACGGGCTTTTTTCAGCATTAAATAATCACTCACTCATTTTCTACACTGCTTATCCAGTGGGAAACTGGAGCCAATCTCAGCTTCTTTTTATTCCCACAAGGTGGACATGTGACCAATCCATCGCAGGGCTACAACCATTTACACCTACAGTCAATTTAGAGAAACCAATCAATCTAATCCGCATGTCTTTGAACTGTTGAGGAAACGGCGAGAACATGCAAACTCCACACAAAGGCACCCGGGGATCGAACCTGGGCCCTTCTTGCTGTGAGTTCTGACCACTACGCCACCATCCCGCTCTCGTTTAAATTCCCTCCTCCCTAAAAATTTTACAGTCTGAAAGTGAAACGCCCACAAAGACATATGCAATAAGACCAGCCCCCCAAAACAGCTTTATCCACGCCTTTCCATCGCTAAATCCTGACAGTGGTTTTTATCACCAAAACTGGGCTTCTGCTGGTACAAGAGGTGAGCAAATCTGGGAATTATTTGGATTTTTTTGCCCCTTTTTCTCCGTAATTTGCTCACCTACCAGTTCCCACCTACCACCCAGTCCTCCTCTATGTGTGAAGCTTCTACCAATCTTCCCAATTTGCATCTTTTGAAACTGCTAATGCTGAATCACACTTGGAGGAAAACACTGTCAGCCTTTTTTCTGCAGAAGCACAGTGAAGTGTTTTCTTTACATATCCGAGGTTCTCATTAGGAAGACATGATTATTGTAAGGAGCCTTGCTCAAGGGCCCAACACTGGTAGCTTGGCAGTACTGGGGACTAAACTGTAACCTCCAGAGCCTTAACTATTGATCCACGTTACCCTTTAAAAGCCATTGGAGATGCCGGGGATTGAACCCGGGACCTCATACATGCGAAGCATGCGCTCTACCTCTGAGCTACATCCCCCTGCACATAGGAGCTCACACACTCCTACTCCTGCACAGAATCACTGCAGCGAGAGAGGTTGTTATAATATCTAATTCTGAGCGATAAGATTATAGATATTATTATTATTACTTATTATTATATTGACTACAGTCACTTTTGCCTCACTTTTTACCTCTTTTTATGTTCACTGCTACATGTATGTATACATGTATAATTCTTTTTATCTTAATTTTTTAAAAAAAACATCACTTATTTCATTTCAGTGCTTTGGCAATACTGTACATGCTCACGGTCATGATAATAAAGCTCCTTGAATTTGAGAGAGAGAGAAAGAGAGAATACGAGTGTGTGGTGAGAGCAAGATTAATTAATTGCTCTCGGAGACGGGTATCAATGAACACTGATATCGATCAACATTTAAACGATCCAGATTTCTTCCTATCATGTTCCCATTTGTTCTTTGGCACACATAAACAGAAGCCGTCACCAAATGAGGTTATTAAATCCATATTTATTTATTAGCAATGGCAAATTCAATAAGCGCAAGAGCTTGTAAGGTCATTTAATAGAATTATTTGAAATATAATGGTTTACATTCAAAACGCATTCATGTGCAAAAGTCGTAGACCAAAATGTGTGAAACTATTCACCTTGAACCATATAACAAAAACTAATGGAATTATACAATTTACTTTCTTGATTTTTTTTTTTTTTTAAATTTACGCAGCCCATATTAGGACCCATGACAATCAATAGTGTTATATATATTTTATCAATGAGTGCTTTTCCATGTCCAGGCGATTTCACACTTTCAGCTCTGCCATAACCACCAGCGTGGGTTAAAGCTGACTCTGTAATTTCCCCAAAGACACAAGACCTGTGCTTTAGAGAATCAATAAGCTCATTGATAAAGCACTCCAGTATCTCTAATGACCCCTGGTGCACTGGCATATTTGCTAAATTGTCCCTGCTGGAACACCCGCTATGGCTAATCGACGTCTATGTTGTATTAGCTGGGCTGCTGGTGGAAGTGTAAAAAAAAAAAACAACAACCCCAAAAGAAACACACTTGCATGAAAGAAGTCATGGGAAACACAACTTAGATGAAAACTGTATAAATTTTTGGAATATGCAAGAAGTGTTAGTGTTTTAAAACAAACGATGTCCAGATAAATAACTTCACACACAAACACATTTTCTTAGATGGTCCAAGTCTTTTGCACAGTACTGCAGATAAATCAATCACAAAAATACTTCTTACAAAGGGGCCATGAAGGTGTCCAGAGAAAGCTGCTGCTTGGTGACTGATGTTAGAAAGAATGAAGTGTGGCAAGAATTGTATTCAAAATGATCCTGGGTGAGATGATAAAATAGCTGTAGCTCAAGCAGAAGGCAAGGAAACAACTGTGCGAGTACAAAACAACTGTAATATTTAGAGCTTTTTTTTTTTATTATATGGCTTGTTATATAGAGAGAGGATGTGAATCATGCTGGCAGTGTGGATTTATGGCACTCAGGTGTGTTTGTTCGAAGGCCTTCGTGTTGGTGCATACTTCACTATTGTGCTGGGACTGAAATGTTAAATATCAAAAAAAAAACAAAAAAAACCCCCAAAACAACAGTTCAAATACTTTATATCATGTTTCAGAGAGACATGGAGCCCTCGTTGATCAGAAAGAAGAAGGTTCGAAGTTTTGGTCAGAAGAATTCGGCATAGATGCTACAGGTATGTACACGGAAACAGTCGTGCTATCTTCTCGATTAAAAAGAAAAAAAAATTCAGGAAGTTTATTGTATTTAAATTGTTTGTAGATCCTGTAATAATGCTATAAATATAATCAGTGTGATGCTTGCGAACCTTATCCCCGACCGTTTCATTTGTTTACAATGTTCTGGCTCTACCGGACTTCATCTCTTTCTTTTCCCCTTTTTAAAAGAAAAAAAAAAAAAAAAAAAACAGTTTCGAGGGACACGCCAGAGCTGAAAGCTTTGGAAATGACAAATTGCTCCTTTAAGGCACTCTTTTGCTTCTTAAGCGCTGACTGCTTAAGGCCACGTTTATAAGCACAAATAACGTAAGCATGGAGTGTAAGTGAAAAAGTGAGGTTTAAAAGAAAAAATAAATTCAGACGAGGAAGTCTTTGCACATTCAAATCTCAACCATTAAAAACCAGAACATAAAAAAAAAAGAAACAACAAGAGTTAAAGTTAATTTTTTTTCTTTTTACAAAATTTGACACTCAGCAGGCTAGAACAGCTTTACGTCAGGAAGAACGTTCTCTCTCTCTCTCTCTCTCTCTCTCTCTCTCCGTATCAGCTGATACTCCGGGTATATATTAATCCACTCTCCCGTCACCACCGTCAGGCCGTTCCGCCGTTCCCCCTGCTGTTTTAGGAAGTACTCCAAACTAAAATGAAGGGGGAAAAAAGCCATCCACAAGTGTTAACAATAAAGCAATTAAAACACTACACGTAGATGAAACGTAATTATACCACGTCGCTGTTCTATCCTGGATTCTGATTGGCTCTGATCAGGTGATGATTAATTTCCTGACAGCTGAAAAATCACATGTTTATATTATCGTTTCTATAGTAACTGCTCATTCGCCGATGATTGCTTTATGTGGTTTCTCATTAACGACTCGCTTCCCTGAACATTAAACGTAGCTATAAAGGGAAAAAAAGCATGATGGGGTGTACTTTAATACATCAACTGCAATGGCTGAAATACTGCTGTGGTATAAGAGGAATAAAACGCTTCAGGACGTGCTGTCAAAGGACAATAATCAACTTCGTCGTAGTATCAGAGACTCCGGATCATCAGCACGACGCCGTGTGTTTAATAACCTACTTTAATTACAAACGAACTGGATGCTGGGATACTCACTGATGATGATGACGATGATGATTATGAGCACAGCTATCAAAATGGCCCACATCTACAGAGGTCACACACAAGCGTGTTAAACAAACAAAACATTTAAAAAATGAAAATAAAAATTTTAAAGATGTATGAGGATATTGTCTTCCTGTCAGCGTTTCTTTGTTCCACCCCATCAGAGAGGAGGAACTTTTTACCTTGCAGTTCTTCCACCAGTACTTCCTCTTCAACTTGGCGGCGTTGGTCTCAAACTGCGAGGCTCCGGCCTGTAGAGCGTCTGCCCGGTCGTCCAGCTCGGACAGCTTCTGGTCTCGTTCCAGGACTTTGTCCACGTTCACCCGCATGATGTCCACCACCTGAGGAAGGAACGCCGGTATAGTTTATTCTAGCAAAAAGGGGGTGGGGCCACCATTTTAGCCTATAATATATTCAGAGCATGAAATCAGAATGCTGAAACACCCCAGGTACACGGACTGGATCATATATTTAAATAATAATAATAATAATAATAAAAAAAAAAAAACATAACTTAAAATAATAATAAAATAAAATATAATAACTTAAAAAAAATTATAAAATAAAATATTTTTTAATCTGTTTAAAGTTACACTTCATGTAATGGAACTTCCTTGAAGCAAGTTAGTTCCTCTTCTCATTATATTATAGCAGCTATAAAGAGTTGTTCCCTCACCAGCCTCTCATTTTTTACGTTATTACGTTTAGACTCGTTTATGTCCGGCTCAGAGAAGTTGAGTTGGTGTCTGGGATCGTTTGGATTTATGAGGAACGCGGGTTGAACGCGTTAGAATTACATGCTCCGCTCTGGGGTCAAGGCTCACGTCAGTCTACAGGCAGCGTGCTTCAAGTGTTAACCGGTGCAGCCGGTTCTCGTAGCAACATACACGTGTAAGAGAGCTGACCTAGATTAGATCAGCACGATGTGTTTTTTCTGCTGAAATGAGCAAACTTTGTTGCTTAAACTGTGGAAGTCCCCCTTTGTGAACGGTGACGGAAAGCTTCACAACCTCACCCTTCCATTACACAACCGCCATGGCAACCTAATAAAACATCCTGCCCAACATGCACCTAATCCACATGCTCCACTGATCTACAAACTCGCACAGAGCAGGGAGAGAGAGAGAGAGAGAGAGAGAGAGAGAGAGGGAGGGAGAGAGAGAGCAAGACAGAGAGAGAATGGGAAAGAGACAGAGAGCAAGAGAGTGACAGAGAGAGAGGGAGGGAGGGAGAGAGACAGAGAGAGAGACAGAGAGAGCGAGACAGAAAGAGAGCGAGACAGAAAGAGAGCGAGACAGAAAGAGAGGGGGAGAGAGAGAGAGAGAGCGCGCGAGAGAGGGCGAGGCCCCTTTAAAACGGCAGAAACTGGAAGGGGCCCACGTTTCACTTACATAACCATGGAGACCAATGATTATATAAGTAGCAGAGATAAGTCCCGAGATGAACTCCACACACACACACACACACACACACACACACACACACACACACACACAGAGCAATCAGGGCATGGTGAGAGCTACGACAGCAGTCGGATGACTGCACGGATTTTTTCAGATTAGTGAGGCACTGGGTTCCAGGCTTTGGCAGCTTTTCCAAAAATAAATAAATTAATAAATAAATAAAAACAACAACAAAAAAGAAAAGAAGAAAAAAAAAAAAGAGACACTGTTTTCCCTAAGGAGAGAATTTCAGCATGCGCTTTCACAGGAATAAACGATCGTACTTGTTGAATATTTATGCGGCACGTCTACGATTAAAATAAAGAATAAAACATTATGATTAACTGATTATTCTCCATAAAACAACAGTGTTTTTTTTTTCCCTCCAACACCACTGCGGTTTCACAACGATTACGGTTTTCTCTTCATGACAGTTTTGAATCCATTTCCAGGTGGATCTAATGTGGAAGGGCCAGACAATCGTCCAGTTGCAGCTTTACCTCTGACTGTGCAGTTGCTTAACGATACGGTACTAGAAGAACCTTAAGTACTTGAAAACAGATTCAGTTTTATTATCTACTCAGTGAAAGGAATTCATTTCCACGCCGTGTTCCTGACGTGTCAGACTTCCAGGCTCGCATGTCCAGGATCCAGAGTGTGTAACATACGCAGGAAGAGCAGAAGAAGCAGCTGCGGTATGTCTAACAGTGACCTACTTATAATCGCTGTGCTTTACACAGGCATCTCTCGTGTCCTCTGGAAGCATTTACCTGAGGAATGTAAAACGTACAGCAGACTCACGCAGCCGGTAAAAATTCTGGATGCTGCCAGGACACGTGGAAACTGTACTCGTTTCTCGTCTGGTACATGAGTCGTAACAGTCGGAAAAATAGTTCCTGCTGGGTTTAAATCAGACGTTGTACAGCACGCTAGTCAATTAAGCTAAATAAATAAACACACACACACACCAGACCGTGCTGTTACTCAAAAGTAACACACTCTGATTTATGTGTCTGTGTCTGTGTGTGTGTGTGGGGGGGGGGGGGTACAGCTTAGACGCTTTCAGATTGAAGGAATTTTCTTAGTTCTTTTGTGTCCCCACAGTGCAGGAACTAAGGATGATCATAGTTCTTAGAAAAGCGATTTGAAGGACTTTTGCAGCTCCTATTGGTCGAAAATATGAGCCACATTTTGCTCGTATTAATAGTGCAGAACGCCCGAGAGAAGAATCGGTTACTGTCCTCTTTACCTTAAAGCTGTGATAACGCATAACGATAACGCATGTTACAATCGCAACTCGTACTGTACTGTTAGACGAAAATAACGTCCATCTTCTAACCAATCAGATTGAAGAATTCACCTGCGCTGCAGTATCAAAAGGATTTACCAGTGAGTTTGTTGCTCCTGATTGGTCAGAAGGATGTTTAATTCTCAGTAACAGCAAACGACCAGTTTATATTAACACGTTATCGTTTCCATAGTAACAGCTCATTCTCTGGGACGTGTATGACAGACACTCCACACGAACCGATATTTTTAAAAAAATGTCGTTGATAATTGTTGATTCTGTGATGATTTCTGGATGTTACGGAAGATTCTCTAGTGTCAGAGGTGGAGCTGCAAGTTCTTTTTTCCGGAATCTTCAGGACAGAGGAGTTTACTCTTCATTGCGCTTTAACGGTGCCAAGACAATCTGCGGATTTTTATTTAAACATATAAAAAAAAAAAACATAGAAAAAACATAGAAAAAAATAAAAGAAAGGCTGGTGTGAGAACGACTTTTTACTATAACGTAAACGAGAACAGGAACTTTACAGAGAACAGAACTTGTTAAATGTAGCTATAAGCGGATAAAACTTCTGACGCTGTACGTTATTGCGATTGCTGGCAAGTTGCTGAGGAACAAACGGAATTAAACACTTCAGGACGTCACTGCCATGTCAATGGTCACTTTCCTAACTGCACAAGTTACTTATTAACTTATTAATTATAGAAATAATAATAATAACAGCTACACTGTCTTAGTCATGCACTGAAGTTTACACAATGCGTCACGTACAATGCGATTATACTCACGCTTGTATTTTTATTTGTGCATACACAATTCTCCTACGACTGGAATCAATAGTATTGAGACAAGACACACATGTAGATACATCAGGGACGCGTCCTAAATACACAGATCGTCCTTAAGACCAATTAATCAGATGTATCTTTGTAGACGCCTCATATTCATGAGCACATCCACTGGATTAAAGTGTGTGTTTAAAGTGTTTCTGCCCCCCCGCCCCCCCCCACACACACAATGTTACAATTTTAGTTCTATAAGCGTAACCTTGACGAGCGCAACAATTAACAATTCTAGCTGAACAACATGGAGGACTTCAGATCAGGTTTAATTTGAACACTGACGTGATTCCTGAATTCACATAATGAGTTCTTATATCTACTGGATTCTTGTTATTATTACAGTCATGTTCTAAGCGCAACGCTGCCCCCTAGTGGACATTTTTATAAACGCTATTTTTTTAGTATACTAAAGAGTGTACATTTGGCTGCAGGAGAGTTCAGTGTTGTTGTTTTTCGTACCTCGTCCACCTGAGCCTGGGTCTGCTGCAGTCTCCGGTTGCTTCCTGCGGCACCTGAAGAACCGGGACCTTCTGTAGCAGGAGCAGACCTGCGAGAAGAAACAAACAACACAGGCTCCAGTCTTACAATATGTCAATCAAATCCTGAAAGAAATCTTCTCCGAGTTATTTCTAAATATTAAACTGAAACTTTAAAAGGTTAGCCTGCATCCCAAAATGCTGTCTGCTCTAGAGCCGCGAGAACATCCGGGCACTTCATTACTGAAATAAATTAGGACCTAATGTCTGGTCTTAGGGACATGTCTGAATAATTGGAGCTACACTGCCACCATGTGGCAGAATCGCTCAATAACAAGTGCTCAATTTTTTACCAGAAATCGATTGCAGCGTGCATGACGGAAAACACAAAAGTAACAAATAACGGTTACTATAGTAGAGTTTGTGAAGTCATCGACAGACACATCAAAAAGGAATCCTTCATGAATATAAAGAACACAACTAACTGACATCATTACCATGATTTAGTAAAGGACTGAACATTTATTTATTTATTTGTGGCCATGAAGTGTAAAACAAACAAACAAAAAACAATTTATTAAATGTGTTGAAGTTAATATATCAGGACTTTTTTTTTTTTTTTTTAAACTTCTTTTAATGACGTGACGTCACCAGAGGGACTTTCATACAACGTTTGATACGTGTATGAGCGGTTACTATAGCAACAAGAATGCATCCGTACGCCCGCGTCGATACAAAGTAAAATTTCGTGAACATCAAAGACGGAACTACTGTCCGAGGCGTACGCCTTCTGACCAATCAGAATCAAGAATTAGCACAACACACTTCAGAATAAAAGTTTGTTTGTTTTATTCTCATTAAGACAAAAATAAAGAAAGTGCTTCATCACTATATCGACTGTAACTGTTCACAAAACTAACAATAAAATAAAAGTCAAGAGCACTTCTTCACAATCGTGATTTCTTTACTTCTTCCCTTTGAATTTTTTTTTTATATATATACTTATAAAAACCCTTAAAGTTATTAGGAGAGCTACTCAAAAAAGAAATAAAAAAAGCTTCTCTTTTCTTCGAGTTGAGAGATTAAGATAATAGTGATACTGTGATGTCAAGATTCTAATATCTTTTAAATAATTATTTTTTTATAGTAAACAAAAACACAGCAAAAGTAACTGACTCGAAGCTAGAAAATCTGCACTTAATCTTTAAAACTGTCCAATGTTGGCTTTCTTCCTCATTTAAAGTGTACATTTAAAAAAAAGAAATAAAAAATGTTATATTTTGGAACACATAAAATAAAAATACACTGCCTTTAGATATTAATCTGTTCTTTTTTTTTTTTTTTTTTAATGAAACACGACTGAATTGTTGGCCTGATACTGCGATATAAAGTGTGTATTATAGAAATGAGAGAATTTTAGACTCGTGATCTGATATTATCTAACAAATATCATCATGTAAATAAAATCACAAGCTTCAGAACTGACTGTTGCTTCCATTAAGTCCAGCTGTAAAACTGTGATCCATTTAATGATGCACTTAAACTAATTTATTCAGCGGAAGACAAACGAGACACTGAACATCCTCCAGTGGAGAGAAAGCAAACAGCGCGTCTGGTTTCTCACTTCGTCATGAGGTGACGGTCACACGGTGAGCGACGTGAGGCTCTGACCGATACGCCGTCACCACCAGGACACTGAAACCTCTCAGAGGAACTCGAACTCCACACACGCACATCATTCTCACGTCCATCCCTTATTCAGGATTCTGAGTGGTCAGGAGAGGTTCAGTCAGAGGTTCAGCTCTAAGTGCAGGTTTATATCTGCGCTCATTCTGATATGTTATCCTTTAGAGAGATAGCGAGAGACAGGGTGAGAAAGACAGGGTGAGGGAGAGAAAGACAGGGTGAGGGAGAGAGAGACAGGGCGAGGGAGAGACAGGGCGAGGGAGAGAGAGACAGGGCGAGGGAGAGAGAGACAGGGCGAGGGAGAGAGAGACAGGGCGAGGGAGATAACAGTGTGAGAGAGAAAGAGAGAGAGAGGGAGGGAGAGAGAGAGAGAGAGAGACAGAGCAAAAATGTCTGAGAGAGAAAGAGAGAACAGATTGAAGTTAGTGAAGGAATGACTGTTTGCCACAGCTGTAATGTAAGTGTTGAGAGCCTCCCTGACTCTCCGAACCGCCCCCGACTCTCTGAACTGCCCCCGACTCCGGACGCAGTGTGTCGTACATCAGTAATAAATGTAATCATCTGTGAATCGCTGACATGATTTACATGTTTAAAATCTGTATTACTGAAGAGAATCTTGCAATGTCCTGGTTTATGTTCTATAAAAAGTGACAAAAACAGCAATTAGGACTCATCAAGAAAGTAAAAAAACAAAAAACATCTCCAATCTAATCTCAAGTCTAATAAAGAGGAGTCAAATACAGTGACTGAATCTCTCTCTCTCTCTCTCTCTCTCTCTCGCATGGTGAAGTCCACATTTTCATGGAATCGCCAGTTTGTTGGTGATGAAGCGAGCGACCGAGAAGCCATTTAAAATCCTATAACAGCGTCAAAGCCACGGGTTCAACTTACCATCCATAATCACGCCGAGAGACTTTAATGCTTTCACAGTACGAAAAGTCAGTTTTATATCTAATCTCATTGTACCCTAGTTATATAATTAATATTTCTAGGTCTTAGATTTATATCTATAATCTAAGATTATATTCTAAACGTATAACTTATTTGATTAAGTTGCTGTCTTGAGCAAAGTGAAAAAAAAAAATGGAAAAAAGATTCCAGATCAATGAATTTGATTTTAATCTAAACTGAACTTACATATAAACAAGTCGATCTAATTTCAGGAATATACAGCTAAATATATAATATAAATAATTAGAATATTATTGTGAATATATTTATTAATGAGATTAATATAAACATTTAAATAATTAGATTATGTTCATAAAATAAATCTTTAATAGACTTATTATTATTATTATTATTATTATGTACAAGCGTTTAGGAAATTACATTTTATTAAACTTTAACCATGTTAGAAATTAAAACATTTTAACTGTAAATATGAATATTTCCCAAATCTTTTATTTATAATCTTATAATCTGACCAGATGACATTGTGAAAAAGCGGATTAGTGAAACAATAGCAGGAAAACAAGCCACAAAACAACCGCCTGTGCTGCTTTTATAACACTTTATAATCCTGTAAAATTATTAATCCTGTAAAAAAAAACACAATAACAAACAAACAAACAGGCGAAGCTACAAGTCTGACTAGCTGCGTTAGAAAGGAAAATGTTTTAAATTCTAAAAGTGTCACGTCTTGAAATACAAACAAACAAAATAAAAAAAAAACATTTAAAAGTGAAATTTAAAGAGATAAAAATAAACACCGACTTCCATTAAACATTTATTTACTTAGCATTAGCTGGCTAAAGTTAGGCACCTTGCAAAGCAACTTTATTAAAAAGTATTAATTAATAAAGCATTTCAAATTCTCTTGGTAGAAAACTGTGATAAAAACAACAACATAAAAGAGACGTTAGAGATAAATAAACAAATAAACATAAATAAATAAATAAAAGGCTAGCTAGCTCTTATGCTAAATTGTTGCGTTAGCCGCTAATGGAGGCCACAGGAAGTTCAGGGCGCAGCTTTGTGTTACAGTTTAAAACTACAAAAAGAGAGAGTTTAAAAAAAACACCACACCGAAACACAAAACACCTTCAAAGAGTTTAAAAGAAACTCACATGATTCCTGTTGGATACACCGAGCAGAGAAGATAACACAAACTAAATACAAACACAGACGAGTTACAGCTGAGAAGAGAGAGACTGGAACAGGAGGTGTTATTAAAGACACACACACACACACACTTACTCTCTCTCTCTCTCTCTCTCTCTCTCACACACACACACACTCACACACACACTCACTTACACACACACTTACTCTCTCTCTCTCTCTCTCTCTCTCTCTCTCTCTCTCACACACACACACACACACACACTCACTTACACTTACACTTACTCTCTCTCTCTCTCTCTCTCTCTCTCTCTCTCTCTCTCTCTCACACACACACACACACACACACACACACCCCCCC
>JAOVYU010000001.1:13364610-13382472 GCA_025674565.1 Synodontis membranacea | reverse complement strand
AACGATAGGAAACAGTTTTGTCACGCTAATAAAATAAAGAGAACAATAATAATAATAATAATAATAATAATAATAATGACGAGTCTTGCTCTAACTGTGCCTGCCTTGCGACAAGTAGGAATGATGGATGATGCTCTGTGATATGTGACGTATAAGAAACAAGTGTTTGAACGACAGAACATTTCCTCTTCTCTACTCTACTGTGGTATATGAGTACTGAGATGAACGACAGGCATGCTTAGTGTATTATTAATTCATTTGAAATATGATTTCTCATGCAAATGCGCCGTGCGTGTTCACGTTTCACATTTCTCTGTATATATTAATGCTGTATTAATCTGGCTTCTTGTAAGCATACTAAATGAGATGAAATGATTAAAAAAAAAAAGCTGTATGAATGAATCGATCCAATGTCCCTGACAAAAACAAATGAAGAAGAAAAAAAAAAAAAAAAAAGCTGGCATTTTTTTTTTTTTTTTTTTTAGGGAATTTCCATATTTTGAGGATGGAGGTTGAGGAGGAAGGGCTAGGAAGGGATGTCATCAACTCTTCGAACAATAAAACCAGTTTTTCAGCCTTGCATATCCACACGTATTAAAAAAAAATGAGAGGAATCAGTTAACATCGACCGTCACTGTAAGTAATAAACTCCTGAAATCTCAGAAAGTTTTCTCAGAAGGTTACGTTTTAGGCACTTTCTACGATAATACTGATATTAAATCTCTGCGATGATGAGAATGATGAAAATGTAAGATCTGATGTAATCACTCGAAGACTGAAATGGGTGGAGAACAGATATACACCGTAAGACCTGTGAATGAGCACCATACGTTCGGAGTGTAGCTGCTGGTGTGAGTCAGAAAATGATCCCTTTCTGTACGTCGATTACTCGGATATTAAATTTGTCTCTGTGTCCGATTCACCCGCGACGATCCAGTCTTTTATCCAAAGCCCTTGCGTTCTTTTTGCCGATACGACGTAAAATAAATACATACAAATTCACAAGGATTTCCTAACTGAGCCATATTACACAGCATGAACACTTCAATCGAAGAAAAATAGAATTCGTAATAATGAGATGAATAAAACAGGGATATAAAAAAAAAAAAAAACATGGCAGGCTTGATCAGATGAATCTCTCTTTACTCGTCCAATTATGTGGTGTTCAAACTAATCCGGAATGATTTTCACCCTACGGGATGAAGTCCATGATGCATTGATTTAATGTCAGAAAAATCCGATGAGTCTTATCTTAGATAATACTAATCCTCTCAGATCATACAGGACAAATCTGTGACTTTCATTACTATGATATAAATATAATATAAACATTATCCGTATTTACCGTCTCCAACAACAGAGAGGGAGATTCCCCGTTCAAGACTGCCATTTACAAATTCATCCTGCATAATCAACATCTTTCAATACACCTCCTCCTCCTCGTTTTCCTTCAGACCAGCTCCAGTTTCATGTCTGTTTCTGTGTTCATGCTGAGACGTGAGTTAAGTGAACAGACGGAACTAGAGTGAGACCAAGGCATCTCTTCTTGTGGGCATTGTGGAGAGACCTCTATACTGTATGACTGTGAGGGTGATGTAATGACTTTAGGTCCTTTTTCTATTCTAACCTCTGTTATAAGCATCTGTTGAGCAGAATCATTAATTAATAGATATACAGATATCATGGCACTATTGGCAAAAGAAAAAAATCTTGCTAGCCATTGTCGGGGGGGGGGGGGGGGGGGGGGAAAAGCTTGGAATCATCTAGATGTCTGTATAAATGGCTCACACTGCTGTAACTTACCTAAAGCAATAGTAAAGGTCGATATTGGAAAAAGTTTATAGACCCCGTTGCATATTGGGCAATCAATAATCAACCAATTGTTATCATTACTGATTTCTCTAGTATACTGTAAGTGGGCTTGACAAAAATAACTTCTTGGTTTATTTAATTCCAAAACTGAATCTGATTGGGAATGAAGTCTGGATTTGGACTTGACCGTTCAAAAATACACAACATTTCTATCAAAATCACTCTTTATTTACTCTTCTGAGTTTTATATCATGTATATACACTGGTATTGAGCTATACAGTGAAAGCATCCAGGCAGCGTTTAGGACATTTATTCCATTGGCAGCTGCTTTTATGTAAAGAGACTTGGATACAGAGGTGAGCAGAAGAAGGTAAAGGTTACACCTGATTGGATGTGAATTCACATCCTTCTGATCATTCTGCTCACAGCATTACACAGGACTCCTCCTCCCACCAGTAGTTTTCTCTGTGTGTATCGGAACTGTGATCCCACACGACCCATATGTGTGTGAATGAGAGTGTAAATGGTTCCGGCCACTGGGGTGCACAAGTTAGTCTCATTTCTGGTCCCAAGCCCGGATTAATTGGGATGGTTGCGTCAGGAAGGGCATCCGGTGGAAAACCTGTGCCAAATTGGAAGTGCAGATGATGGAAGATCTGCTGTGGTGATCCTGAACAGGGAGCAGTCGAAAGAAGAAGAAGAAAAAGAGTGGTGGTATTAGCCAGAATTCCTGTGGGAATGGGTTTTATTGGTCAGAATTGTTTCGGGTGTGGGTGGTACAGGCCAGAATTCCAATGGGAATGGATTGTACTGGCCAGAATTCCTAGGGGAATGGATTGTATTAGCTAGGATTTTTTCAGGAGTTGGTGGTATTGGTCAGAATTCCAATGGGAATGGGTTTTATTGGTCAGAATTGTTTCAGGTGTGGGTGGTACAGGTCAGAATTCCAATGGGAATGGACTGTACTGGCCAGAATTCATAGGGGAATGGATAGTAACTTACAGTTGGTGGTATTGGCCAGACTTCCGACAGGAAGGGGCAACACTGGTCAGAATTCCTATGGAAATTTGCGGTATTGGCCAGAATTCTTTCAGGAACAGGTGTTATTGGTCAGAATTGCTACACGAATGGGTAGTATTAGTCAAAATTCTTTAATGAGCACTATATGCCTACAGTACCAACAGTAATGACTTCCATCCACTTTAAAGCAGGTAACCAGAACTCTGTGTGTGTGTGTGTGTGTGTGTGTGTGTGTGTGAGAGTGTGTGTGTTTATATGAAAGGTCAAACCCAAACCTGAATGAAAAGGAAACCCAGACTTCCAAGAAGTTCATATACTTTTTCCATTACTGCCCTGAACTCTTTACACCATAAGACACGGCAGGTCTATAAGGACATGTGTAATGTCACATATGTTTATTTACACTCCCTTTATTACCACATGATCACGTCACATTTCTGGAGCCATTTATACAGAAATCCAGGTGATTCGTAAGTGTATACAAACTTCTCATCTCTCTAGAAACAGGTCGTATCAGACGATTTTTTTGTTTTCCGGGTCTCCACTT
Source organism: Synodontis membranacea (assembly GCA_025674565.1). Lineage (NCBI taxonomy): Eukaryota > Metazoa > Chordata > Actinopteri > Siluriformes > Mochokidae > Synodontis > Synodontis membranacea. The sequence goes on along the minus strand of JAOVYU010000001.1, from coordinate 13,379,092 downwards.
ACTCTATGTTTTATCATGATTTTGCAAAAAAGTCATGCTTTACTAAATGCTCTTTATAAGAACATTTCAAATAAAAGGCTCTTATATTGAAACTGAATGAATCTGTTTAGATCATAGCCACTACATTTTTTTCTTTATATTATGCTCTGTGTCATTATCGTAAGGTTTCATGCACATGGCTCCTTCTTTTGCACCAGTTATTTACAATATTTACAAACAATACAACCGTACATCTCGGGCGTTCAAACAAAACTATACAATAGAATTTTTTTTTTTTTTTGCTATCTCTTTATCATGTTATTATGTTTTTTATGAATAAAATAATATATATTATTAAATACAATCCTCTTGTGGTAAGGGTTCTGGCTCTCCGTGTACCTTTTCTCTCGTCATTGTTATGTACAGGGATCACGTTTTAGTCAAAAATATGGAGGTTGTTTATAGGGACCCTTTAAAAAGTCTTTAAGACGTCAGTGTTATGGGAATCTCCAAATGAAAAAAAAAGCGTTGAACAACTTTTCGTGGAAAAAAGCAACAAAGCAAAGAGCTGAAACCTCGTCAGCAAACACACAAGCGCACACAAACATACAGCAAAAATAGTTTCTGTGGCACAATGAGACAACTATACAACAAATAATAATAAATTCAGTTAAAAAAATAGAGGAAGCAGAATGCATGTAAAAGAAGAGGTAAATGAGGTAAGGCAAAAAAATAAATACAAAAAAAAAGGACACATGTGACAGGACAGAGAAACAATGCTGAGGTTGATAATTAAACACAAAAAAACCCCACAAAACAGTTCTGTCAGCATGCAGGAGCACTCGGCTCATATACATGCACTATTTCCGGTTTAAAATTCAGCAAACACGGGACTCACAAAGTCAGGCCAGCGAAAGGTGACGTTAAGAAAAAGACTTGTTTAGAAAGTCAAAAAACAGTGCACACAAACAGTTACCCAACAGAGATTCGTCTCTGTCCCAAATCGTGACTTACTCCAAAACCACAAAAAGTAAGACACAAGATATTTCAAACCCAGAATTTTTTTTTTTCTTTTAAAACCTAAACCCATTCTACATTCATGTGCAGCCCATCCCCTTTTCACCGGATGAAAGGACGGACTCGTAAGAAACAAAGAGTTGATATACACGGAGCTGACGTAAAACTCTGCATGCACATGATCAATGGGATGAGACCATCTTTTTTTGGTTTGCTTTTGTCATTTTTGTTTTTGTTTTTTTTTGTTCAAATCGGTTATTTTTTCCCCCTTTCGTTCAAAATATAAAAACGTGATAATTATCATAAGCAGAATCCAGCATGATTACATTAATTCAACGTGTTTCTCAATCTTGTCATCTTTTTTTTTTTATCTTACAAGCTCTCTGTCAGGGATAAAAAGCGTTCAGCTCCACGGCAATCGTTCATCAATTTAAAAAAAAAAAATATATGAAGAGTGCAAAAAATGGCATGAGGATGTCATTATTTCCCAGATAAAGTCTTTGATTTACGCAGAACTCCCCACATTCCACCATGGAGAGGAAAATACACAACGCTGTGGCAGTACCAGGGTCGACAGAATCAGCAGTGATGTAACCGTCACATGTTCACATGTTCTTAACATCTTCTCGCTTCTGTTTGTTTGTTTATTTATTTATTTTTTTTGGATTAGTTTTTGCCTTTTGGTAAATTGTTCGTTTCGTGTAAAAACAGAAAGAGGAAAAGGGGAACAGTCTGGACTGGAGGTGGACGTTACATTGTGACGGGGCTCTTTGGCGAGCTCTCATGTTCCTTGGCCTTTTTCAGTTCTCTCGCCCTGCAAGAAAGAAAAGATGGAAGACAGGAACCAGGGGTTAGTTTGTCTTTAAGACAGACGCTTTTCAGTGCTTTCCTCCCTGAAATATTTAGCAGAAAGAGACACACACGACATTCTCGGCTCCTAGCCGGATTATACACGGCGCTGCTGAAATCTGTACTCTGATAGGTCTGAAGATGTTGAGTAATTTTCTCTAATTTTCTATATAATCTAAGACTAATAATAAATGAATTAATTTTGCTAAGCTAGCTTTCTGTGAGGAGATGCATGCTGAGCATTTACAGAAGGAGTCTCCAGTGGAGTTAGTGGAATTAAACTCTTTGGGTCATGTTGTCTTTTGGGATTGTAACAGTAACACTTGGCGTCGTCGATTACTTTCCTATAACAGCAAGTGTTAAATTCCTTAATTATAAAACTACACACACTAACGATGTTAATCTGAACACGCAAGAATAATAACTCAGTAGCTTGAGTGAAATGATTACACAGCGTTTGTTCTGTCATCAGGGTCGCTGTGGTGGTTTGTTGCGTTCTTATACCCTATCGAACCCTAGATGAGGGAAAACATGACACCATGCACTGCTGGAAGCTCCAGGACTGGAGTTAACCAGAACTCATACTGATCTAGAGAAATAACAGACAAGAAACGAATGACTCTTTGATCATTCATATCATTTTTAGACTAAATAACATCCCACTTCGAATCCTCCCACTAGGTTTTGACATTTTTCTAGAAATATATAGTTTGGCATCATTAAAACACTACATGCAAGATCTTTCAAAATAAATTCAGAATAAAAAGTAATAATGACTTGACAGCTAAAAGAAAAGTTTCACTGCTAATGTGGTTAGTAACTTATTCTACACATGCAAAATACATCATGTCACACAATTCATATGATAACAAGAAAGTTAAGAAGAGAAAAGTGTTAAAAACAGCATAAATATTGTCATCTCTGTATTACTGCAAACATTCTGCTGTATCGGACACACTTAGAATCATAAAAACTGCTGAAACTCGCAGCCCCGACCCCTCAATAAAGCCCTTTTTAAAAAAAAAAAAAAAAAAATTAAACCCAAAGGCAAGTAGAGTATAAGAAACAGGCAGCCAGGCATTCAAGAGTTAAAACCCTTCCTTAAAGGAAGTGATGTAATTTACAGCATGCCCCGTAAGCAAGGCCTCCTCTGGCCAGCATGCAATGCCATCCACACTATCCATCAGTCCATAGTGCTCTCAGAAAGCATCCTCATGACAAGAGAGATGGAGGAGAAATGTGACATAAGGGAGGGGATTTGGTTAGCCTTCGCTGTAAATATCAGTCATCGGATCGTTCGTTACAACGATCGTCCCCTCTCTCTCATTCAGAGGCTCAAATCCACTGAGGCTCCAAGTTGGCCATCATGCAAGCAGGCATAAAGCGAGAGAGAGAGAGAGAGAGAGAGAGAGAGAGAGACTGAAAAAGGACAGGAAAAGTCAAGACAGGTTAAGAATTCAGGAAAACAACGGGCATGATACAGGAGGAGAGAGGGTTGGATAAAACAGGAAGTCGGGGGGGGGGAGGGGGGGGGGGGTGGGGCAGGCTGATTTGCCGAGGCTGCACTCACCCGTTTGAACAGTCTATGGTCCATCAAGGGGCTTTGCGTAAACAGCAAAACAACACCACATAGCTATTAGCACATACTGAGGGTCAGGTGGGGTTTGGAGGGGAAGGGGAGGGGCCATAAAACGGGGTGCAGGGTGATCCATGAGTGAATTAACATTTCTGCTATTTCAACCTAATAATTAGCAGCAATAGTTGCTCAGAAATAATGACCCACACACTATTTTTTTTAATACTTTGCTAAATTTCATTGTGTAAGTAAATTCTTTACGTAACATCAAATGGAGCTGAATATTGAGACTAAGATTAACACTGTGCAAAAGAGAGTGGCTTGGTGTTAGTTAGTGTTGCTGTAATTAGGTTAGGAGATTAATCAGAGCTGTCACTTACCTATGGCGACATCGGAGCAGAAATCGCATTATTTTTCTGGCGGCCTGGTCCTGCCTCTTGGTGAGCAGACCACTTCTGGAACAGAGCGGGTAATTTAATAATGAACCGCACGTTAAAATGTTCTCCTGAATTTATAATGTAATGTACACAAGAAGGGTCTGCAGTCACGCAGCTGACAAAACACACCCACTTTACAACACGACACACCCACTTCAGTACACGACACACCTCCTGGAACAACGTGTGTTAATGCCCAGAAGTCTGGCTGGAAGATCCTAACCCAAATCCTACCCTGAATCATGACCTTAACTTGAGGTCTAATAAGGCTGGTGTGCAAGATGGCAGATCTGCGAAGTGGGCGTGTCACGCAGTGGGCGTGTCATGTAAGTACTGTGCGTCCGCGGCTAGACCTACTTGATTTACACTGCTAGTCATGATCTAGTCATAGTTTTGGCAGCCTTGGTGTTTCTTCCGAAACACGTCGAGGCGTGCTGTTATTTATATTATTTGATTTTGTTATATTATTTAATGATTATTTTTCATTCATTTTCAAATTAGTAGAACTGAATGGGACGTGAACTTTTTAACACCTTGGTACAAATTTCCTTCTTCTTTCGCATTTTCTCCTGAATTGGTCTTGGCCAGTTCCCACCCACCAGTCAGTTCTTCCCAATGCCACACAGGTATAACTATACATTATAGTGCTTCCTGTGAGTGATGTGAAGCAGCTGAATCTTTTCAAACTGCACATGCTGCATCACAGGGCAGTGTAAAACAATTTGAGAAAGCGCTATTTATAATACATATAATACAGGTGTCTGTGATTGACTAGCGCCACTGTGATGGACAGGGGAGATCGCTTATGCCACTCCCACCCTGAAAATTCTGCCAATTTTGCTGTCTCAGAACTGACTCACGGTGTCAGGACGAGAGCGCGAAAGCTTTACTGTTGTGCCACATGGGAGGCCCATAGTACATAGTACTTTCTGTGAGTGTCAGCGTGTTCCTACTTGAGTTTGTGCTGCACTAGGGCTGCAGCTGCAGCGGCGTGTGAGTGCGAGTTGGGTCGGCCCAGCTCCTTGTAGCTGCGATAGTATTGCTGGATTAGCATGGCTGCCCGACGACTCTGCTGGAACTTCTTCTGCTCATGGTAACTGCGAAATTTACTCTGGATTAGGATGGCGGCCAGCGTCATCTTCTTATAAAGTGCATACTGCGAAAAGCAATTAACAAGAGCTTCAACATCCAAGCATATCAATCATTTGCATCACACCATTTCTCCAATCACATGAATGTCCTATGAACAATGGCAGTATTACCTTCAAGGCTATCCATGTCAGCTTGTGGAAGAAAGAGGAAGGAGATGAAGGAATACCAAACATGATGCTACTACTGACTAGAGTAAAGAGGTATACAGGACAGCATCTCCTCGGTTGTGAGCTTACCTGCTTGTACTTTTTATAACAGCGCTGAATAACAGCAGCTGCCAGTTCCTGCTGTTCTCTGAGTGGACGCCCCTGCAGGAGGGAGGGAGTAAGGGAAGAGGCAAAGAGAGGAAGAGAGGACAGGAGAGGGGACAGGTTAGTATTCGCAGCGGGCCTGCGAGTGCAAGACCACGGAGATGGCATTAGACTCCACTTTTTCTGCTGTCCGGGAAGTCCACTTTGATTGTCAAAGTACCTGAAGCTCTATGACATCCTCTGGAGATGTAAGGTCAGTATGTTATAGATTTGGGAATGGGACACACATAACACAAACTGCATATATAGAGAGCAATGCAGTCATTTCCTGTAGCCAGGCCATGCTTAGCACAAGCAAGACTCCTCATGCTTAACTGCAATGTCTCTTAAGCACAAATCCAAACACAAACCATATTGTCACCTTTAAACCCCAAAAAACCTGAGAGATCTGGTTTATATCTCGGGTTTACCTTACAACACCACACGATACAGCACAACGACTGAAACCAGGCCACAATGAACACCAAAAAAAGGGGAACACCATGACAGCCTACATGAGCAGTGATACAGAGATGTCCTTGGATCCGGATGGGCCCTACCTTATACTTGCGGAAGGTGCTCTGGACTTGGCGCGCTGCCTCGTACAGCTCTCTCTGCTCGTGGTCGGACAGGGCCAGCTGGGTTAAATCCCGCTCTTTTTTGCTGTGAGAGACGTTAAGAAATGCATTCCAGTCTGCTGGAGACGGAAGTCCAAGTTTCTCGAAAGGGCCTTCGGATTCCGGGTGGCTGTCAGCGTTCCCAGAGCTCAATCCTGTGGAGCATGCCAGTGGCTTGCTGTATAAGAACCTAAAAAAAATGAATTATGCTTAAATGTAAAAAAGATAAAACATGACGTTTAAGGAATCCTTTACAGTATATTCACAGTATGAGTGTATTACCTTTCTGCATCTCCAAGGTAAGTAGCTAACCAGCTCATTGTGCTGTTGACTTCAACACTATCCAGAGGTGCTGACTCTGTGGCCACGAAGTTTTCACTCTTGATGCGATCGGGCGTTGCTTCGATGATGTGCTCGGCCAAAGTCATCATATTCAACTGAAACATGGAGGAGTTCAGTTGTTAATTCTTTAAATCCAATTATCAAATATATTCCTAATATATATCAGGAATATGATATCTAAATAATAATACCCTCAGTGCCATGCTGCTACTGGAAAATAATCAACGATTAGGTGGTATGATGAAGCGTTTAAGTGATGAGCATGTACTGAAGGGATTTATTTCTCTGTACCATATCAATTAGCATAGTGCATTTATAAACCTGTGATTTGTAGCTGCACAACTGCTATAGAAAATTAATCAGTGCTATCTCACTAAAATAGATGGGGCTTTTCATTTACACTGCAGCCACGAAAAGGTTTTTGTAGTAATGTACATTTTCATACCTGTAGGTTCCCAGTGTTCTCCAGATCCTCTTGGCCCACCAGAAGCTCTGAGACTGATCCCGTACCGGACGCTTCTCGTAACCTCAGTCTGTTTGCCAACCTTTCTTTAGCGAGCCCTCCGACTGTCCCTCTGCGTCCCGCGGTCTGTCTGCCAGTCCATCGTCCGCCTCCGCAAGCTGTTCCCAGCTTTGTCTGAGCCTTATCCCCTTTTCCCAACTCTTTGTCCACTGGACCTGCTCTGGCTGCTTTAGCAGGGCATGTTTTAGTCTTGTGTGCTTGCTCTCCTAAACCAAGAGGGGTAGAACCAGGCTTGTTTGGCCTTGCTTGGTGCATCTCAGGATTGGGTTTGTGTTTCTTGGTTAATGGGGCATCACCTTGGCTTTCAGGCCAAGATTCAGACCTGGGTCTCCTCAAATCTGCAGAGATATAAAACAAGAGTGGATTCATGCTTAACATCCTGCTGATATCTGTCTGTACAGTATACGTGCTCTTACTGAAAGCATATTTTAGATTATATAACACTTATCAGTAGGTTTAGCATCAGTGGTCACCTTGGTTTGAGCTTGGAGCAGAGCTAGCGACATTGCTCCCTCTTATTCCAGAAGCAGCCTCACTTCCCCAAACATTCATCCAGCCCTCCGTCGTGGAGCTTTCTGCGGACGAGGAGAAAGGCATGTTGGCAGCAGGAGTCTGCTGCTGCTGTTCTTCCCTCTGAAGTTTTTCCAGACATTCTGCCAGCTTGGTGTGGCCCCGGGATCGGGCTGTGGCCAACGGTAAGCGTCCGAGAGAATCAGGGATAGCCAGGGCGCGCCGATCCCACTTATACAAAACCACTGCTGCCTCTGTGTGACCCAAAGCACAAGCCCACATCTACAGAAAAAAATAATAAAAATCAGGATCAAAATCAGGATCCAAAAAACAGGATTTACTTTAAATAAAAAAATAAAAAAAATTACTTAGTCAATAAAAACTCACCAACGGGGTGCAGGAGAAGTGATCGACATTCAAAGGATCCACCTCTAACTCGAGGTCAATGCTGTCTGCATGCTTAGTGCTGTGGAACAATAACCTAAAAAATTAGCACCATGAGTAATGTTATGACTAATTTGTCCTTTGTGATATTAATATACACACTCACCGCCACTTGATGAGGGTCTGGATCAGGTTGGCGTAACCCTGGGCAGCTGCCAGATGGAGCAGGGTCATACCCCGGAAAGTTTTGGAGTGGATTAAGTGCTTGGATTTTGCCCAGCAGGCGCGGTTCATCATCTTCTCACACACCACCACCACACGACTCTCAAAGGAGCTTCCAGCTTGTCCCTGACTCTGACTCTGACCCAGGGAGAGCTGAGGGGACAATGCATCCGATGTACATTACTATATAACCTGCCTGTGTTACTATATAATCACAACATGCTGTTGTAGCAGAATAATCAGCGATGGGAAAGTGTGATGAAACGCGGTGACCAATAATACACACCTGTGTTTGGTCGACATTGCCTCTTCCTTCTCCTCCTCCTCCTGCTCCACCGCCTCCTCCTCCTGTTACTCCACTTTCAGATGTTCCTCCGCTGCCTTGCTGCTGCTGCTGGCCGGACATCTCAGCCATCCTGCGCTCCATCTGCTCCAGGCGCTCCAGAATCGACATTCTGAATTGGTTGTCTGTGGAATGGACAGGAGAGGAGTCGATTAGTGTTCACACTGAGTTAAAGAGTGCGTCTGTGTGACCATCGATATGGCTCTTCTGAATGAACCGTGGATTCACTCCTTATTGCAGAGACAGCAGGAAGAAAAAAAAAAAAAACAACAACAAAAAAAACAAGGCTCTGGGATTGGAAAATTTATTTAGAGACACTTTTAAAATTTATATGAAGACTAAATTGGAGCCCTAGTGTGGATACAAGCTTTGTTTAATGGATGGGAAGAACGAAGGAAACACAGAATGGTTCTGATAACCTGTACATATGTGTGTGTGTATGTTCTGCACATTTCCACCCTATCAACAGGCAGAGAGAGGAGCTCTGTGTTAGCCGTAGCGGCTACAGCGTGCCTTTGTTCGAACAGTGCTGCAGTGTTGGTGCAGTGCAGATGATGTCATCTCCACCTGCTGTTCGTTCCATCTCCCTCCCTTCTCCTTCTCCCTCTCCCTCCCTCTCTCTCTCTCTCTCTCTATCTGTCCACTCTGAGTGACTCAGAATGCGGTGCACGTACACCAAAAACAGGTTGGAAAGGGAGGAGATGGGGGAGAGGAGGGACCGAATGACACTACAACAATGCCTCGACATAATCAACGCTCAGCCCTTCCCTCTTACGACACCTCCCACAGTCCGGAGACAACGAATCAGACGAGGGCAGAAACAGAGCAACTGGGCTATTAAATGCCGTGAGCTTTGTGGCACGGCTCACATCGGCGAAGGGCAGCGCTTCAGCAAAGCCGAACTACAAACTGTACTCTACGGCGTACAAATATTATTATCAGAAACAGTTAAAAAAAAAAAAAAAAACACATTCCTGTGTCAGAGTGCAGGTCATCGCTTAAATGTCAAGTAAACAGTCAACACTGTATCGTTATTCCTGATTAAAGAATTGTATAAACTGCCTTTAATAAGTTGTGGTTTCGTTGCATTTTATCTTTTCAGCATTGTTTATGCATTCTTTAAAAAAAAACCCAACAAAGAACAATACTAAGTCAATACTAAGTGCATGTGACACTATTTAGATATCTAAATATATAAATCAATCACGTTCACATTCAATGAGAATCTAATGCAAACAAATTCATCATACAACTCAAATAAAAGTACACCTAAAAATACTGGGAAAAAAAAAATAGATCAGCAAGTTCACAGCGTTACCCTCTTTATCGGTTCGTTGCATCAGAGATCAGAGCAGGAAGTCCACCGGCCCGTGCGGTCCAACTGGTCAGTCGGATTCAATCTCATGTGCCTTGCATTAGTCCACCTTGTGATGGAGACGCTAAAGCCGCTGTTGCCAGGCTCTCTGTGTATTTCACTCTAATATACCCTGCTGCAGAGCCCAGTTTCTCTGTTTCATCACGATGTTGCATCATGCTCTAAAGTGGGGGATCTTGCACCATTTCTTCGTCCTAAACTCTACTGAGGCGCTCGCACACTTGTTGCTGCTCGGCACTCAGGGCTCTGCTCGTGTGTAGGAAATGCAGCCGGCTGTTTGATTACTGATTTAATCCACAGATGAGTCACTGATAGCACGTCTAGCATGTGTGTTTTTCATTCGAGCAGCATCAGATCAGAGGGAAAAAAAAAAAAAAAAAAAAAGGGCATTCTTAGAAATCTGAAATTCTGCACTGTCCAGAGAACACATATTAAAAATAAAAACAAACAAATACATAAATATTTGACAGGAGTGTCATGATTATGTGTTCTGAGGATTTGACTTGGAGTTGTAATGCATAGTGATTGTGTCTCGGGAGGATTTAGTTCATCTGGGATAACAGGTCCTAATGCCCCCGAACAGGTGCTTGTGGTCTTAGATAGAGTGGGAGGTGAAACGGATTTAGGGTAATACCATTACCTCTGCGATCACAATCCCTGCACTGATTATGTGTGTTAAGTCTCTGAGTCTATCTTTAAGACAAAATACTGCATGCAGGACACAAAGCAGGACAACAAAGCATATCTTCCTGGCTGTCCTTCTTTCCAAAAAACAAACAAACAAAGAAAACCCCTAAACAACAAGAGAAATGATTCTTTGGGTCCAGAACACTCAGGATCGTATGTCAAACACCTAGACGAATTTAGAATAACATAAGCTTGGACAGCTGAAAGCAGAGTAATGTGATTTCTTTTTTTCCCCCCTCCTGCTTTGTTTTTCTCAGGGCACTGTGCGTTTTGTTTTGTAATGATGCTGTTTATCATGGGCACCTTGTGGAGACAGGTTTCATTTCAGGTACAAAGGTAATGTATCAGAATTCAGATTCAGTCCAAATAAATTGCAGAATGCACTCCAGTTTCCAGAAACACTCACTTCATAGTACCTCATTTATAAGAAAGATGTGTCTCTGTTAATATAAACAGAAAACTAAGATGTCTAAGATGTTTTTGGAAAGGAGAAAAATGGGACACTGTGTTTGTTTCCTGCTTCTCCTGGATCGTCTGGGTCCAGAATCTTTTAACGTAGATAGAAAAGTGGAAGCTCGTTCCTTGTCTTCTTAGTCTTTGAAACAAGAAGGTTTGACTCTAAGTTCAAGAACAGAACTGCTTTAACGTGAGAGGCCAGACTGAAGCTTTAATAACAAATCCGAGCAGGAAATGTCATCAGTGTGGAACGGGGAACTTTGAACTTTCACAGAAAGGCTGGATTAAGAGTGATCCAGATCCAAACTTCTAAGAAAGGGATGAGTTATATTATACCGGTTTTACTCTGACTTGTTGACAAAGACAGCTCAACAAGTGAACAGCTCAACAATATTTATTAAGATCAGTGATGATGCATGGTTATAAAATCCAGTACAATATTTACTTGATCTTGACACGAAAACACTTTTGTCCTAAAAGCTATCATGCCGATAATCCTGCTCTTTCCTGTATGTCTGAAATCTGATCTGAGCCACATCCAGAGTATACGACCCAGAAACAGCTAAACAATTTATATGCTGCGTTCTGTGATCGGCATTTATAGCTTAACGCTTGACAATTATGAGTCGCACGTCCACCTGAGGATTGATATCAGGACAAAAAGCATGACCGTGTTCAATATTTTGAATCAACTTGTACAAGAACTCAGGTTGTACAAAAATGTAGGTTATATTTAGACAGATCCCTGTAGAGCAAAGTATTTGTATTTGTGCCTTGCATAGCAGTCTGCATCACTCACGTGTGGAAGAAAGACCCACGTTATTACAACACGAGTTACTACAGCGAGTGAAACAGCAAGAGCTTCTGAATGCAAACCTAAAATTAATCAATGAGCAGTTAAAAAACATCATGGTTTTTCACTCAGGAGGCTGAACACAGTATGGTCAAACTTTAGTGCGCTTCATAGAGCATTATAACATAAAAACAAACACACACACACACACACACACACACAGGAGCAAAACCAAATATTTATGCAATATTAAAAGGAACAGAAATAAGAATAATTCTGTACTAACCGGAACGCTTCGTGGTGCTTCCTGTCACTCACAGATGCTTCTCTCCTGCGCTTTGACACACAGCAGCTCACCAACAGACCCAACAACAATAGAACAAAGTGGAAGTGAGGGGAGTGGAGAGGAAGATAAAGACCCTCCTCCTCCTCCTCCTTCTCCATCCTCCCTCCTCCTCCTCCTCCAGCCATTCGCTTGGAGCTTAAATGCAAAAAGCGCGAAGCCAAAAGCACTCTTTTAAGTGTTTAATGAACTCTTAGACTGTTTATTTGGATTATAAAATAATTAAGAGATGGAGCTGCACATGGTGTGTAAAAGATGCACAGTATTTAATTTTAGCAATAATAATAATAATAATAATAATAATAACAATAATAAACCCTGACAAAAGATGAAGCTCCTTCCCACACTGCTACACTGCTCCCATCTCATCTCATCTCATCTCATCTCTTTACACTGCTGTAGATCTTTAAGTGAACTCGAAATCGGAGCATTGTCACTAACTCAGGTCCACATGATGGCGCTAAATGAGGCGCTGCGCTTTGGTCGCGCCATCGCTCGGGTTAAACCGCACCACAAAGCGCTTTTTTAAAAACAGGCTGCTGTGCTGTGCGCGTGCTACTGTGTGGTGTGTGATGGGGGTCAGTGGGCAGTAGATTGTGCACCCCTGCCCCCTCGTCTGGCTTGTGCCTGAGCTTGCGGAGCTGCAGCGCTGCGGATAAACGCGTTTTCCCCACTGCATTATGACAATGCGGGGAGAGGAGAGGGCTTTCTCACGCGTCCAGGCTGAACGCAACACTCAGGTTATCGGGTTCATGCGCGAGAACACTGTGTGTGTGTGTGTGTGTGTGTGTGTGTGTGTGTTTTGTGTTAATGTCATTTAGTGGAATTTCACATTTGCTTGATATGCAGCCTGGATTTTTGGAAGCTGCATAGCACAGGATTCACACACACACACACACACACACACACACACACACACACACACACACACACACACATCCATGAATAACAACAATAAAAAAAAAACAAACAAAGAAGAACCCTCACAGTCTTTCTTCCATACAGCGCTGAGTTGGGAGGGATGTACAACACTGTATTAGCCACACAAAAAAAAAAACACCACAAACAAACCAACAACACTAAGGCTTTTGATTAGATGTTTATTTTTTGACTTCTGGATTTTTGGGTCAGAAAAAAAAACCCAGAATTCCAAACATTAAATGAACGCTATTGTGACAGTCACAGTCTCCACACTGAAAACACACTGAACTGAGACACTTTTCCACGCAAACAAGTCTTAGTAACTTGAACTAAACATATTTTAAGTAAGGTTTAGATAGCACCAAGAATTACTCTCATAAAAACAGTATATTTAACTAGCAGCTTTCTTTTTTTTTCAGGCCTTTTGGTACATTTTCCTTAAACTTTATTTGAACTATTGTTTGTCTACAGTAGCTGCTTCCGCTTTGACGGAGTCGTTTACTAGGTTTGTGTTTTTAGGTAAAATTAATTTGTATTAGTGTTAGAATCAGAGCAGTATTCCACAGCTTTTACTTTGTTTTTATGACAAGTAATGACAAAGTAGTGGACAAAAATGAGACAATTTACAATAGAACTTTTAGACACATGATAATATTTTAAGCATATTATCTAAATAGTATATTTAAGATTCACTTCAGGTTACAGGCGTAGCAAAGGTATCGTTCGAAAGCTTATTTTCCAATCGTTTGTGGACTTAGAATTGTTTCTACCACAGACATATTCACAGATGCTTAGAAATACTCACCCTCTAATTTCTTTACAAGCACTGACTTAGTATATTTCAGTTTAAATGCAGTAAACCTTTCAATGCCTTATTTTTGAAGGTGTCTTTACAGAATTTCTTTACAATGTTCAGTACTGTATATTAAAAAAATTTATGTAAGTTTATAAACTTGGGCACTGTCTAAAGAATTTTACATAACTATGCTACTGTATATACAGTAGCTACGTAGTTAGCAAAAATTGTTTGTAGTGCAATAATTAAAAGGTTACCTCTTGATAAATCTACGTTTATCTCCACTGCTTACAAAGACAAAATCAACATCAAATAAAGATACATAAGTAACAAAAGCAACCACAAATCTCAATAGTCTATTTCATAAACACCATTGACCAAGGTTAGCAACATTAGTGTGTAATAAGAAGCACCTTCTGAGAGATTGAGTGCGGGGCAGGAAATCTCACCCCACAGCTAAGCGTTAGCTTATTAGTGTAAGACAACCTGTATTCTCCTCGCAAACCATTAAAATAACTGGAGAAGGCAACGTCCGGATTATGATCCATATTCCTTTGTTATAACTGACACCTGACACCACTGACTATGCACACTAAACACTTCATTGCTGTTTACAACCACAAACATCTATCGGCACTTGTTGCAGTTTCCATGTTTGACCACTAGGCAAAACAATGGCGCTGTAGATCTGATAATCTTAACATTGGCTTATAATTGTCACATAGGGTTAGAATTGAAAGTTGGACTTTTATGTGGTCTTGGTCTTGTCACAGTCTCAACTGTCTTTGGTCTTGGTCTTGTCTTGGTCTCGCTGTCTTGGTCTTGCTGTCTCAGATCGACATAGTGGTCGGGAGATTTGGAGCCAACAGT
>JAOVYU010000001.1:13315500-13323046 GCA_025674565.1 Synodontis membranacea | reverse complement strand
AGAGAGAGAGAGAGAGAGAAAGAGGGAGAGAGAGAGAGAGAGAGAGAGAGAGAGAGAGAGAGAGAGAGAGAGAGAGAATGAGAGAGCATGACAGAGAGAGAGAGACACTGAGAGAAAGCGAGACACAGAGAGAGACAGAGAGAGAGTGAGAGCATGACAGAGAGAGAGAGACAGAGAGAGTGAGAGATAAAGAGTGAGAGAGAGAGAGAGAGAGATAGAGAAAGCGAGAGCGTGACAGACAGAGAGAGAGCGAGAGCGTGACAGAGAGAGCAAGAGAAAGAGAGAGCGTGACAGAGCGAGAGAGAGAGAGAGAGAGAGAGAGAGAGAGTGAGAGCGTGACAGAGTGAGAGAGAGAGACAGAGAGAGAGAGAGAGAGAGTGAGAGCGTGACAGAGAGAGAGAGAGAGAGAGAGAGAGAGAGTGAGAGCGTGACAGAGTGAGAGAGAGAGACAGAGAGAGAGAGAGAGAGTGAGAGCGTGACAGATAGAGAGAGAGAGAGAGAGAGGATTTGTGTCTTTATATGCGAGTCGAGAAAACGAGAGCAGACGCAAACCGAAATGCCATTCTTGGTGTTTTTCGGGGGAAAAAAGAAAGCTTTTCATATTTCATGTGCATAAGAAGGGGAACAACAAACACTTTTTTTTTCTGGTCCAGTGCTTAGAAGAAGATAAAAAAAAAAGCTATTTGTATTCTAGTGAGCTTTGGCCTGCGTGTTTGTAAATACGGGCTCTTCGGAGCCGCTTAATCTTCAGCTATACAAATGCAAAAGAGAGCAAGAAAGAGAGAATGAGTGAAAGAGTGAAAGAGAGAGAGAGAGAGAGAATGGAAATGATTTTCATACATGCCATGGCAGAACAGGTTCTGCTCCAGTTATAGTCTTGGTTTGGAGTTTAAAGCCTCCTTCACTTATCTCACTCCTCTAACCAATAAAAGCTAACGTTTGCTGAGACAACAAAACCGCAGCTAAGGAAAAAAAAAAAAAAGAACTGAAGTGGTGAGACAGAGACAGATTGAGGATGTTTGCATTTTATCCTACAGCACACTGGGGTTTTAGGGGCAAAGTGCCTCGGGCCTGCCCACAGCAACCAGCCTCCATGGCCTGATATTTAATACAAAAAATAAAAATGATCTCTTTGTAAAACAGTTGAAAGGCTCTTTGAGGGATTGCTGACAAAATGTATTCATTTTTCCTCAACTGAGAACACGTTCTGCATGTATACGACAAATTACGGCATACAGCAGCTGAGCGCACGTAGAACTCGATCCACACGAACGCCATCGACATGACCATCGAGTCTAGTCCTTCCCATGCCTCAATACCCTTAAAATACCTTGATCATGTTTAACTCCATCCAGATCCCACATTTAAACACTTATCTTTGAGATTCTAACAAGAAGAGCCAGAAAATGCGCCTTGAGTTCCTGAAACATCTCTGTATGACAAACAGGAACAAAACTCTTTCGGACATCTGACCTCGCTCGGACTTTGACCTGTGTCTGATATCTAATCCGTTCTGTAATCTGCTGCTTACAATCATAATTCCACATGAATCCAACAAACTCTTTTTGAGACATGATGCTTAAGCTATGTCAGGTTTGTTTTTTTGTTTTTTTTTAACCTCCTGACCAATCACGTTGCAAGTTGACAGCTCAGAGCATGCGAGAAAGAAGAACAAAGTGCTGATAAAGAATACGAGAATTTCATATTTATTTATTTCCCAACACTGCAGTGCAACGTAATTAAGAATTACAGCATGTATATCTTTGAGACTTTCACCAGGAGGCGACTTTAACCTGCGAATGATCTTCTGATATAAAGGATCATCTTAGAAGGTATAATGTGAATGCAGTGCCTTGCACTAAATATAAATGCTGTTACGACTAAAATCCAATAGGAGGAAGATGCAGGATTACGCAAAAAATTGTACACGAAGCATAAGATTTAAAAGAAGAGAATGTTGTGTTACATTTCGGCAACAGAAATCACGGTTGTACAGTATCATGTCAGGGGAAAAAAAAACAGCTGGAAAAATTAGAGGAGGAATTGTAGTATTCAGGTGATCAGCTTACACACAAACGACACACGAACGCTCTGTTAACTGAGGGTTTTTTTATTTTTATTTTTTTACTGTTTTGTGTTTTCCAGTTAAAGATTAACAAACGTGTCAGTCAGACAGGCTGTACTCAGTGTAGGTTAAAGGATCTGCATCATATAATCAGACATGAAACGTCTCCAGAGTCACACTGATCTTTATTTCAAATGCTTTACTGAGAATAATAAATCTCATCTACAGAGCAACCTCGGAGAATTAGTAAGCAGTTCGTTACAGTGTTTTGTTTTGTTTTTTTTGCACAAAAACGCTCCGGTCAGCACTTTTTTTTTTTTTTCTGTGAAAGCTGCCAGGTTGCAGATGACCTCTGACCTGAGAGCGCGCTGTCGGTCGGAAACGCTTTAAGGCATCCTGTATGACGCTCAGCGCTGTAGCTGATTGATGTCCACTATCTGTGTCACCTTTAATAAATCCGGGTGTCATTTCCATTCGCGGTATTTTCAGAACATTTTTTTTTTTTTTGGAGAGGATGCATTTCTATCCAGCAACGTCGTTCGGACTGATATCCAAATCCAAACAATGACTCGGTGGAGAAATTCCACCTCTCTGTGCTTGATTTTATCTCAGCATGTGGTTAAAGAGTTGCACGAGCAGTGATGGTCGTCCTTTATAAAGCAATTCTGGTGGGCTTGAAAAGACAGACTGCACACACATATACTGTACACACACACACACACACACACACACACACACACGCTCACACCTGAAACTGTTTTGCTATTAGGTGGTCAGCATGTGTGTAATGGCTCGTGTGTGCAGTGGGGCGTGAACGATGTGCACAGAGCAGAGTCTGTCAGCATTCATCTCTCCAACTCATAGCACACTGCCTTATGATGCCCATGGCCATCTCACACACACACACACACACACACACACACACACACACACACACACACACACACACACACACACACCAGCTTGGCCTGCCACTATATATTGTCCTTATCCTTATCTACTCTCTGTGATTGTATAGGACATGCGAGGTCAACGAGGATGAGGTCATGCTTTTATACCACGGCGCTGTCGAGCTCCGTTCTGATTTTATTTTTATTTTTATAACTGCATGCTTACGACATAGTGTCAAGTTGCACAGGTTGCTCATATGTCACTGTTTCCAAAGTAATTAATAGAGAACCTAATAATAAACTAAATAAAATAAAAATTAAAAAAAAATTAAAATAATAAACAGAGTTTTTATTTCTGTAAAGAGATGTTTATGTGACATTTTATGGAAGGAGTCTCCAGTGTCAGAGAAAAAGCTATACTTTACCCGACATCTTTTATGGATTCTCAGTAATTTTTTCAAAAACTAAGACGAGTCATTTGTTGGATTCAGATAATAAAACACCTCGGGATGTGCTGTTAAAGGAAAAGGCTGGTAATAAAGGAAAAGTCTTTGTGTCAGGCATCCAGTTTAATGAATTGCTCTGTGTGTGTGTGTATGTACATTTATAATTTAAATTCACCACCTACTTTAGTTACTTTTATACATGACAGGTAAGTAGACAGAATAACCAAAGCAATGTTCCAGGATGTCAAACTCATCTTCGTGACGTCGCTGCGCGGACAGAATTAGAGAAAAGCCAAATGGCGGCTGGCCGTCTAAACAAATCGCCAGAAGAAAACAAATCAGCACAAGCCACACCCATCATCATCTGGCAAACAATAGAGGAGGAGAGTGTAATTAAAAACAAACACTCCGGTGCCAGCGGCGAGACGCACACGTGAATGGAGTTCATCGATCTCAGTCGACGCCAAGCTTTTGTAAGACACCGGCGCAGAAAACTGACACCAGGAAGGGAAAGAACAGTGGTGGAGTGAAAAAAAAAATAATGAAAAGAGAAAGAGCTTTCTGCTCCATTACACATGGGATTACAGCCAATCCCTTTTCAGATGAGGCGCAGAGAAAACTTAGTTGTATTCTCTAGTTTCCCTCGCTTTGCATCACAATGTGGCGGATATCTAATCAAAGCCGAGCAGCGGTGAGGGGGAGCGACTCCTCCAGAAAGAGGAGATGACGAGGGCAAAACTTAGAAAGAATGAGAGGAAAATGAAAAGGAGGAGTGCACAGAGAAACACACACACTCACACAGACACACAGACGCGCTGAGCGGCAGACAGCTGCTGTGATTCTCGTTTGAAGAGAGGTTCAGGCGTCGGCTCTGTGGATCCGGCCTCTGTGGCGATAAACTGAACGCTCGCTCGTTTCAAATCCCAGCTGAGCTGATAGGGAGGCTGGACCAAACCCCCATCACCAGACACTAAGCACCACATCACACCACATGGACTCAACACAGCTGCTCTTCTGCTGGTTACTGTGCCCTTCAACAGGACGCAGATCTTCCCGTTTAAAGGAAATCCAGGCCGAAGCCACTCTCCATCATCTCTCTGTAGGATCCTGCTCCGAGAGCCGAGTTTCTCTGACACGTTTCACTAATCCCGACGAGTGGGATCTTTTTTATTAACCCTTTTTTATGTCTAAACTTTCAATCTTTGGAACCTGCTTTTTATTTAAAGGCATAACAACATGGAAACCCACACATCTTCAGGCTACGCTTCACACAACCAAAGCGTCAATACTCTGTTTTGATCAACTAATCTCTATCTACTGCTTCTGCATAATTAAAAAAAAATCCTTTATTGTTTTTTTTTTTTTTTTTTTTTAAACAGAGGCACTGGGTTACACATATTGGGTAGTTTAGTTGGGTTATTTGTTTTAATTCTGGGTTATAATCATGTTGGTTTGGATATTCTGGTCTTGTGATAGTATTTTAAATTGAATGGTTCAGGCTTGTAATGGACAGAACTTGCTGATTTGATATCAAACCTGCGATGTTGCAGATGTTGTAAAGATGATTTCAGAAATAATGAAATGAAACATTTAAATGTAAAAGAAAAATACTACAACATGCAGTAAACAGTAAGAAACCAAACAAAGGCAATATCTGACGTGATGACCCTCGGCTTTTTCTTTCTCTTTAAATATTAGTCCCAGGTACAGTTAGTACAGTTTTATAAGCAAATGAGCTGCAAGTTTTCCTGAGAATCTTGCCACGGTCCTTCTGGAAGACTTTGACTGTCTCACTTGCTTCTTTTTCTTTTTGCGGCAAAACCCATTATCCTTCATCATGCTTTGTGTCTGAAAAGTGCTCTTTTTTCCATAATATACTGCTTTCTTTACAAAAAAAAATAATTAAGTGCGTTTTTATTGTCGTTCTTTTATATATCATGTATTCGTTGGGATGAGACGTTATTTCTCCAGGACCAGAAAATAAAACAGAACCACACACACAAGGTAACAATCTACAAGCTAATGAAGAGCAAATCAACATCAATTCATTTAGGAGCTGCACGAATTAAACAGAACCTCGTAATGTGTTGCGTTTAAACGCTATTGTTTAAACTCTAGCTTTGATTAAAAGTTTGATCCACGGCATGTCCATGCTTTAAGCAGTAAGTGGCACAACTTAACAACTGCCCACAAAGCAGGATACTTGTTCTTTTCCTCAGTAGGATATATATGAGCATCCTTGCTCATATAGTCTGTCTGGAAAAATTTCCGAGTATTCCTTTAATGACGGTACAAGTGCTGCTAAAGGACACGGTCAATAATGGGAAGAAACGAACGCGGCAGTGGATTTGAGTATGATGATCACAGATTAATAAGACACATCTGTCTGAAGAGTCAGGGACATAATGTGTGTGTGCGTGTGTGTGTGTGTGTGTGTGTGTGTTTTCTCTCTTTATGTTAGAGGACACACGTAGACAGAGGATGGCTGATAAAGAATAATGGCTTAGTTGTGTTCATTAACAGTGCAGAGGCAACACATAAAGCAACAAGACAGCTTTGTAGAGCCCATCGACCATTCCACACACACACACACACACACACACACACACACACCAAAACATGTACGCAGTGACTAAGAATGACTTATCTCTTTAGGTGCTGTACATAGGTCAAATTTCAAAGGTCGTATGCGAACGCTGCTCGAAAAATCGACAAAGTGAGATGAGAGATAAACAGGATGAATACTCAAACATCAATGTGTTGATTCATTTTCTTTAACAGCATTCCTCTGATAATAATAGTACCTCTTTAATCATGAACAATAGGTTTATATTAACGCACTCGTTCTAGTACCGTATGTTATGGTTTCTATAGTAACAGCTCATTCACATAAAAAAAAAAAAAAAATCATGTTATTAAACCCAGAAAAAAACTGAGATTTTCAGTAAAAAGACATGGAAGGAGTCTCCAGTGTGAGGGCCGTTCTGGGCTACTGTAGCGGCGCAACATGGCTAAGTACTTAAATGAAATGTAGAAAGCATCAGGAACTCATTGCTCAGTACCACAGTTGGGAAATTGGATCGGCGTACTAAATGTTAGTTTGTTAGGTAACTAGCGGTGTAGAAATCGGATTATCGTCAAGCTTTTGAACTAGCTAGCCAACTATTTTACTAAATTCTTTCATGTAGGAGAAATGTGTAAAGCAAAGCAAAAGTTTCAGATGATTCCATCTCGAAAGCGTTCATGCATGCGCTTTGTTCATTTGCCAGAAAACAAAAAATGGTGCTTGTAGTTTGGGAACAGAGGAGAAGAGAGGCAGAAAGGAGACCAAATTAAGCAAAGAGAAGATGAGAGGAGAGGAACAGAGAGGAGAGAGAAGGTTGCTGTCCAGCCGAGAACAGTGGAATAATGAGTCGTAATGAAGAAGGTAATGGAGTTGATCTGCTTTGTCAGCTATGTGATGATGCCGACGGAGCGAGACGCAGATCTGTTCATCTTCCCCAGAGAGATGTGGAAATCTGTACGTGCGGGTCCTTAATGCATTATTCCGTCTTTGAGTGTGTGTGTGTGTTTTTTTTTTTAATAATATTTGTGAACGACTTCCCATTGCATTTCTATCTCTCTCTGTCCCTCTGATTTTCTCTCAAACCTCTTCCCTCTCGAACATTCGATAGAACATTTTGGGTTTTTATTACACCCAGAGGAGCTTGGGATGGATGATGGAGGAGAGCGGGGAAGGGCTGCGGTGTCAGCTCGGGTACACGGCTGCCAGAGCGGATCAGTGTGGGTGTCGGCGGATACGGGAATGACGGGGGACTCTTTGGAAGCGGGTCCTGTTTCAGGAGGAGGGAGCGCTGATAATTAGGATCGACACTCGGGTCTGGGTTAAAGGATGTGCGGGAGTTTTATATGGTCTCCTCGAGTGAGGCTGCTGAATGGCGAGGTCATAACTCTTTCATTTTACGAGGGGCCTTTTACTGACACTTACGACCTGAATCAGCCCTGTTGGTAATATTCATTAGACTAGCGCGTCCAAAGTCAGTAGCGCACAGAGGTCACACAAGGGCACACGGAGGGACGGACTTTCCTTGGTATTGCCGCTGTAAAAAAAGTATACTATTGATAGTGTTTTCTACTTAAATAGG
>JAOVYU010000001.1:13158328-13170583 GCA_025674565.1 Synodontis membranacea | reverse complement strand
GATGGATGGATGGATGGATGGATGGATGGATGGATAAGACAGCCAAAAATCCTTCCCTGAAATCCAGGGAACATCTCAGGTTTATTTGAGATATTTGAGTTATTTAATATATTGCATTACCTTGAAAATGACTAAAGAAAGCAATGTGTCTTTAGAATTTTGATATAAAGTTTATAATAAAAAAGCACCGTCAGTTCTAAATAGTTTATCAAAGAAAAAAAAAAAAAAAAAGCAATTGGCGACTCACTGGCTTACTGCATTGTGCAGAGCAGTGGCTGGGGAGTAAAAGTTCAGAAAACTTTCTGACATCCACGATTTGATTAATTCATCAATCGATTGCGCATACTTCTCCTGTCGTCTTCGGTGACCTCTATCTGTGCCGCAGATCTGGTCTGGCACTCGCTTTTGACTTCCTCACCACCGCCTGCACAAACCTCAGATATTGGATTCTGTATTTAGCCTCATTTCAAACAACTCCAGATCTTCCAGTGTATAATAGTTTGAAAGGACCAAGATGACGTAATCAGATAAGCAGCAATTTCAGCATGGTGGCTCTACAGAAGAACCTGTTTTCAACGCCGCAGAGTAGTTCCTCTGAAGGGGGGAAAAAAAAAGATCACTTCAAACTGCATCATGGAGTAAGTGGCTTTGATGAATAGGGGTCATTGTGTTACAGCTGCTTGTGCTAATTACTCTATTTTCTAAGTTATTACTTGCAGATTCTTCACTATGAGCCATGCTAATGCACTTCTGCGCCATCCCTCAAAGAGAAACAAACCCTCAGCAGAAGTGCTTTTGTTTTATGAGGTGCGCTCCTCTTTGGTGGAAGGCAAGGCTTGCTTGTGATTTGTCATTACTGTAAATTACAGAGCTGTCCACTTGAAAGCTGTTGGCAATAGTTCTTTTGTGGGGTCGGTGTGTGCTTGGCTTAATTTATCTAACCGGTAGGCTGGAATTTCTGATATGCTTGTTTAAGCTTTTATGTGTTGTTTATGAGACCGTATGCAAAACTGCCTTGCCTTGTTTAGTGAATTACAATTGCGCATATTATCGCAAGAGTCAACGGATCATAACCTGAGTGCTTTTGAATGCGCCTTTGACATGTCTTTTTATAATATATAACTATTACTGTTATGCAATTTAGTCTGAAGTTTACGGAGAGCACTTGAACGATGGGACGCCATGCGCAAACATTATCAGAGTGACTGCTGAGGTCAACAGCTAAGTAATCTCATCATGCACACATTTTCACATGCATTTGCTTTGTTAAGGCGTTATATCCTCTCCATATGATCCTTATCAGTCCTTCACCATCAGCTACTCTTAGTGGACATGTTATTACTGCGTTACACTAGGAGTTTATCTCACTTTCTGAATGTAGATTTGATCGACAGTTGGTGTAAAAGGCTTTTGAGCTTTCTCTCTCGTACTGGGGTGTCCAGTATTTCCAGCCGTGTATCCTTGCTATTCCTGGGAGAGGTAGAACATGTTTTCAGCTCCATGGTTTGATGTCTGACAACGGATTTGACTCCAAACAGTGGAGATTACGCCATGTCACCTCTGGCCAAGGGTGAGGCGGGCTGCTGTTTGTTTTCACATCAAGGCCTTTCACAAAAAAAAAAAAAAAAAAAAAACTGAGTTATTTCTTGAAGTGAAAGTTAGATTGAGCATAATGTGATTAAGTCTTTTTTTCTGTTATGCTACCATAATCTGATCAAATTTACCTGTCTCACTTCCTGACCTTTGTTAAAAACAAAAACCCTAAGAAGCTTTTCATTAATTTTTGCACCACATTAGAGCGGCAAAAGAATTAAAGTTTTCCTCCTGGTTTTCAGGTTTTGAGCAGAATGCTTAGCTTTTAGCAGAAATCGAGTTTACGTTGAACTTTACATCTGTTTTTTTTTTTTTTTACATTTATTTTTCATAGGCATGACAGAATTATCTCTTTATTCCAGACTGAGTGCATTTTTGCTGGAGCTCGGAGACCAGGCTGTCAGACTGCTCGTGTGCTGATGGTTCAGTAAGTGTTAGAACACTCCAAATTAGTGCTTATAAGAAGCAGATTGGCTGGAGGCGCTTGCCTCTGCCTGTTTTACGTGCACTTTAATGGGCTGTAGAAGCGGCTCGGCTCTGGACAGCACTCTGAAATGTGTGGATTGGCACACGCGGCGTACTGTGGAACCTAGTCTGGTCAGTGAGAGTAAGTGTGTGTGTGTGTGGAAGTATTCTAACACTTTAATGCCTGAGGAGCAGAATATATCTAATGTATCTAAAAACAAATCTCATTCATCAATACACGCAACACGACTCCTTTACAACCTTGGTAGGTTTCACGGGATGTGATTTTGTATCTATTCGTCATGGTAGATTCATACTGGAGACTGACAGGTCGATCAATTGTCCACGAGATCGATCAATCTGGAGTCAGAAAATCAACTGGTGTGTCCGTCCCTGTGGATATGTGACTTCTAGGGTAATCAGTGATGAGGTTTGTTGGTGTATGATCATCACAGGATGCTGGTGAAGGTTTGCTGGTTTTGAAAGAGGCTGCCCCAAAGGCATTTCAGGCATTAAAAGGTAGAAAAGAAGCACACGCCACGAGGCAAACATTTCTGATGCATCCTAATTAATTCGTTTTTCTGCTCTGCAAAAGCACAGAGAAGAGTGCGCCTTGTATTGTTCTCAGATAATTGAACAACAGATAAACACCTCGGGGCACGTGTTTACATAGGTGTATCTCAAACCCTTCCTTTTATGAATCATAATATCAGACTTTCTCCATTGGAATTCCAGGTGTTGCTTTGGTGTTCTGGGCCCGGACGGCTTTGAGCGGCATATCAGAGACGTGTTTGGCTTTCATCTGCGGGATATCTGCTTCATCCAGAGGGGAATTCGGATCAAGGTTCATCCGAAGCACCGCTGCATCCTGCACGTCTCCCTCTGTCAATTCAGCATTAATTCCCCTTACGTTAATCCTCTGTGTGAGATTTCGGCATGGTGCATGCGCAAATCCAACCCACAGGAGGTGTACTCTAGACTAAACGCAAGTCTTGAAAGAGTATACAATCCAGCAGAATCGGCGGATAAAGGATGACAGATGTCACATTTTCGTTTCCCTGAAAAGTAGAGATTAGCATCACAATGCTCTTTGCCTAACATCTTCTGATGAGATGTTTGCCTAAGCTTTGTCTCTCTTTATGCAACAAACACAAGCAGTGTTTCAATCTTTGGGTGAAGGATTCTTATTACTGTATGTTAACCCGTACTATTAGCACTTGATGCACCCCGTAAATCATACTTAGACACAAAGCACAAAATTCACATTTATGCTCCTCTCTTGGAAAAAAGAAAAAAAAGTTCATCTAGTGAGTGCATTACAGGTCCTTGTGCCAGAGTTACTGAGGCTGCAGATGACATAGCAAGGATTAAAAATAAGCAACGGAAGTAAACACAGAGATCTTTGTAATTAGGAAGGTGAATTTGGCTTCCTTGTTGGCCGCTTGGACAAGTGATATCGATCGGACGTAGCAACAAGCTGAACGGATATGGAGAGAGGGGTGACTCGATAGACCGCACTTTAAAATGATTAAGAAGAAAGTAAAGTTTTTGAATCGGAATAAAAATGAAAACTGAATTATTTAACACTGGAGCCACGATGACAAATGGTGTGAATGGGAGCTGGTACATTTAAAAGACCTGTGGAACCAAGTCTGGGGATTTGGCTGATGCAAACCATTCATTTTCTTCAGGCCTTGTAGATATAGGTGCCTTTCTCAGGATAACAGCTGCTTGAGGGTTGTGGGTCATGTCTGGACGTTAGCTGTACTGTTTGGCGAAATGAGACGTTCAAGAACTGTTTGCTTGTTTACCGATTTTGCTGGGGCTTATGTGAAACTGGGAACGTTTAAGCTTACAATGCCTATCTTTTACTCCTATAACTGCTGTGTGTTTGCGTTTCTTTCCATCTGGGAGCACAGCCATTTTGTCTCACCTAATGTGATTATGAAGATTTGTGGGTGTAGAATGATGAATGAGGAGCAAATCCACAAACAGATGGATTAATGGTTTATTGCAGCACCTCTCAGAGTGGCTCTCAGTGTGGGGCTGCCTTTGTTCTGAAAGAACACTCTGCGGTTTGAAATGGGAATCACCCGAGAGCCTGCTTGGGTGCTCCGTTTTGTTGTTCAGCAGTCTCGTAATAAACTGATTACAGTTGGAACAGGACACTGAAAAACTATCATAGTGGCTCATTTGTTAGTGGATAATTGTTGAGGATTGTTATTCGAATCACTTTAAATTCAATTCACACGATAAAACACATTTCTACATTTTAGCCAAGAGTGTTATTTTTGTTTTATGTGCTGCTTGATGCCATTCCATGCTCTGTGTGTGTGTGTGTGTGTGTGTGTGTGTGTGTGTGTGTGTGTGTGTGTGTGTCGGTGTTGAGCTGGAGGGAATCATGTGTCAGAAATTCATCCAAAAAGCCTGCAAATATCTTCCACTTGCACTACATTCATCCGCAAAACATTGCAGGAAATGTCTCCGACTTCACCATGTCACATCCGGGTCTTGGCCTAGCTACAACGCGTGTGCTTTCAGTCTTTTCTCCCCTGAAAAATTCCCAGCCTTCTCACTGACGAGAGGTGGTACAGTAATGACTCTCACACTGCAGCAACTTGATAAGTAAAGTCAATTTGTGGTAATTAACAGTGGGTGTCGCGGCAGGCACTCTTTCTGTAGGGAAACAGGGCTTCTTCCTTCTCCTCGCACGCTGTGGAGAAAGAAGCTCTCCCCAACCTGCCTCATGCAGAACGCAGGAACCTCAAGCTGAGACGGAGTTATATTTTTTCGGATGCCGTGGGGGCGGGGTAATGGGGGGGGGGTTCCTGGCGGATTTTTTTTTTTTTCACCACCCGCAGCATAACAGATTGAGAAGGACATGGCTTCTTTTCTGACTTTCAACAAATGAATGGATTCAATTTGACTCTTAAATCTCTTAAAACTCGGACCTTTGCCCTGAGATCCCCCCCAGATCTTAGATATCGTATATTAATATTTATCTGTCGTGGATCAAAGGTTCCTTTAAACTGAGACAGCTCCAGGCAGTGTGTTGGAGAAACAGCTCAAATAACACTCATGGAAAAGAAGATTCCTACTGGATACTCAGAGCAGGTACCTGATTCAGACAGAAAATATATGCTTTTTTGGCCAAGCGTTGCATCCAACACACACACACACACACCACAGCAACAGCACCGGATAACCCCCAGACCCCATCAGTGAATAATACTAACCTTTTCATTATGTGTAATTGCTGAGGCAACTGGAACACGCTCTAATTATGTAAACACAACTTTGAGAAATGCCCAGCGGTGGAGGAGGCACTGTCAATCCTCTTAAATGTATATATTACAAAGCGTGTGTGTGTGTGTGTGTGTGTGTGTGTGTGTGCGGGCAAAGTGATAAAGGTGCATAACAGAATTTTAATGAAGCCTTGAGGTCTTTCTAAAGGACAGCAGCAAAGGAAATACGAGAGAGAGAGAGAGAGAGAGAGAGAGGGAGAGAGAGAGAGAGAAGCATTCGAGTGCTGACATACAGTTTGAACATATAGTCCTTGCTTAACTCCTGTAGGCATCACCTCTAAAGTTAGCAAGAGTCACAAACACATAGCGCATATCTGCGCACGTCTGCGTACAGCTTGCACATGACAACATAAATTATATAAGGCGGGTAAATATAAAAAGCACGACGCTTATCTCATCCAGATCCCTCTCACGCCATCATTACCCTTGAACTCTAAGCTTCTAATGTATATACAGGGACCTGTTTAAACAAGCGGCTAAAGGATAGAAGTCCGAATTAGTTCTTTAACTGAATCTGATTAGAGGTCAAAGGTGCTGGCTGGTTTAAATTCATCACGTTCGATTGCACTTAAGCTTGAGTGCTAAATCTTTAGCGTGTTTAAAAAAAGATCTTCTCTTTTTGGACTTGACAATTACAATATGCTCGATGGCTGGATCTACATGTGACTCTAAATCTTGATTTCAGCCTATTACTGCTCTATGGCATTACCATGACCCAATAAAAGTTGAGGATAACTACTGGCGAAAAAGAACTACATATATGCTTTTGTGGTTATTAAATGTGATGTAAAATGTCTACTGAAAGAGTTACTGATCTTTATGCATCACAAAATAACAAGTGGCGCAACACAAGCCAACGTGTCCCAGACGGCGCTTTCCTCCGAGTGTGTTACGCTGCCCTGTGACAGTTTGAAAACACATACTTAGATGGCTTCCCGTCAAAGAAAGCACTTGTTAGTCTTCACCTATAAAGAACTGGATAAAAATAGCAAATATTCTTAATTTCCTATAAAAACTTCCAAAGAAATCAAGTCCATTGTTTTCTAGTTAGCTCTACCTGGCACATGTTTCAGGACGCTTAGGTACTGTGCGTTTGTCAATCCCCCAAGTCTACAACAATGATCATTTTCAACATACATCATCTCCAGGACTGTGTTCTATATTATTAAACAGAAAGCTACCGCTGCATGCGTTTCGGTGCATAGACAGCTTCAGGCAACTGGCATGAAAGTGCATATACTGGAGCCTCTACACCAACACAAGTCCTTTGAAAGCCAAAGTGCTCCAGGCTTTCAGTTTCCATATTTCTTTAAGTGTTTTATACTCGTTATTCGCCCCTGAGCAACCGTGACTATGCCTGTTCTTGATTTCTCTACTTCACGTCTCTCTGCAGGAACCATGAGGAACTGAACCAAGCAATTTCTCGAAGATCCCGAACACGATTCCACGGTTTCCTATATTCGATACGACAAAAATCTCAATCTGACACCTGGTGGCGGACCTGGGAGGCGTTTGTATGCCTTGGCTTTCTGGACACACGTGTGACTTAGCCGAAAAGGTGAGGGGGGGAATAAAAGGAGAAAACTAAAACCTGATGCCTCGTTAAGCACACAAGCAGCAGACCTGTCCTTCCCTGACAGGTCTTTGTTGGGTCGAACCAGCACCGAGTGACAGGCCAGTTAGCCTCCAGTCTGGAGAAGCTTGTCACGCTGCCAAAGCCTAGTCTGGTACATGGTTTTCAGATCTCATAAATGCTAAGCAGGGATACGGCAGCTGCTTCGGCTGCTGGACACAGCACCTGTTGTTGTCTAAGAGAGATTTCCTCGTACAGAGCGTTCCCTTTTGGCCTGTCAGCTGGGAGAGATCATGACTCATAAAAAGTGGCAATAACTATGGTCAGATATTATACAGTTTTTAAAATATAGATATTCTGTAGTTCAAAGAGTCAGGCTGAGATTTCTTTCCGCCCGGTGGAGGACACTGTGGTTCCAGCGCCCGAGGCTAGCCTCAGTGTATGAGAATTAAATCTGGAGTTATCAGATTAAAAGCCTATAGAGCCAGTGCCAAGAAAAAAAAAATGTCTGACTAGTCATGCTGTAGCTGTCCATCACAGGCTGGACTGAAGACCGGCACCAGTCCAAGGAGACAAAAGAGAATCCCTTTTGCCTCTCGTCTCCTTGGCCGTATCTCCTGTTTTCCCCAACAGCCCCTACCCTCCTACCCTACTCGTCCAGAGCCTTAAGAAATCATGGCCATCAACTAATAAAAGTGGGTGTGAAAAAAAAGGAGGAGGAGAGGAGCAATCAATGCACAGTTCAGGATGGCAGTGCTCTTAGTCTATTTTTTTTTTTTTGTTGTTGACCCAATCCTTTTATTTCTCATAAAGTCTCCATGGTAGTTTACAGCAACCCCTATAAACGACCCCACTCTCCCTCTCGTGCACTCAAATCATTAAGAATGCACTTTCTCAGTGGCTACGCAACGCAGTCAATCAACACGGCATGTCGCGAGACATATGGATAGTACACAGTCTTCATCACAGGAGAGGTACGTGCTCATAGAGCAGCTTGTTGACAGGCATGATTCAACATAATGAGATTTGACAGCTTCCTTTCCTCCAGCGGCTACGCAAAACTAGTACATGAGCAAAATATGTCACTTTAGTCATACAGATGCTAACGAAATCTATATGAGTAATATGATATGGAAGCCTGAATGAATCAGAAATTAATTGAGTAAATGATATTTCTAATTGAGAAAAAAACTGATCTTTTGCAAGGTTTTGAATCTAGGTAGGATTTTAATCGAGCTTATTGGTAAAGGCACGACCATCATTAGTACGTCTTGGAGTTGGTTGGTGTTTTTTTTTTCCCCCAATAAGCATTCATGTGAAATGTAAGCACAGCCATCATACTCAAAAATGAAAAACTGAAATGTGTGAAAAGCCATTAACATCTCTGACTCTGAACACCACATACATTTCAAATGCTTGACAACATGCCAATCCAAAGCCATTTGTCAACAACCACAGAGGGAAAAGGCTTCTTTTCAACGCTGCCAGAGTCTCTGCGGTGTTGTTATTTTTGTCCAAAGGGCATCGCTGCGTTTGTGCACTCTCCAAAAGGCCAGTGGGCAGAATGATAGAGGCGAGCATCATAATTAATTGGATCCAACCGCTGCCAATCACAGCACGCTTTACTATGGGCGGTATTTTTAAGATATACTACATTGCTGGCTGCGAGGATGACTATACTGTGCTTTAATCCATTAATCAAAGGTGTTTACTCACAGCCATGTTAAAAAAAAAAAATAAAAAAAAAAAATAAAAAAAAACACTCCACAGAATTATGCTGAAAAGCCCACGCTGTAATCTATTTTCTTAACACTTATCCAATTACTAAATACAGACTCATATTATACACTAATGCAAGCTCACCGTTTTTCTCATGCAAAAACATTTGGTAAATAAAGTCAATTTCAGTATTCTGGCAGAAAAGTCTCACCTAGCGATTCAATCCAACAAGGAGAAATCTATCCTTCTGTCCGTGAATAATTTTATACCCGAGTTACCACAAGGCACTGAGGAAAAAAAAAGAAAAAAAAAAAAAAAGACTCAATATAGACAGAGAACGAAGGAGACTTATAATGGAAACTGGGAGGAACACATGGCTGATATGATCCTGTGCCGCTCACATCTTCATATCTATCACATCTGTCAAGCTGATCATAACACAAGGTCAGACAAAGACTAATGATTTAATACAGATAATAATATACGTACCCCGTATAAAGCTTGGTGTACAGTACGTTATGATGTATTATAGGTGTGATATGTAGGAAGTGCGAAACATTTTCGTTTCATCTGTTAAAATGGAATCTGCAGCGCTCTGCAGAACGAGACGCTAAGGAAGTTCATGCACGAACGTATAAACATGAAATCTCAAAGCCTCAACCTCTCATCTAACGTTTCGGTGCTTGCTTGGAATAATCCATAAGCTGACAGCAGCATTTCCTCACATTACTATTCTAATCAGAATTCAGGCACCGTCACAAACCAGCTTCACTTTTCACCAAAACAAAGTAACCTGACCTTATGCCTTTCTCCTATAGAGACTCTACACCATTTCCATACACATTTGCTCTGCCAAAGTCTTCAATTACAGCAAGTTAGTTGATCTATTCAAGAAGTGAAACACAAAGAGCTTTCCGAACATGAGGGAAAAAAATGCGGAAGAGAGAATGCTTTTGCTTCGGGTCCGCTTAAACTGTTCTCAGGAGAGGAAAATGATTCAAATAAATGTTTAAAAATCAAGAAAGCTGGCTCCAATTCTGCCATGATGAATAAAATCGACCTAATCAGCATCGCTCTAATCCCTAAAAGGCAGCTGTAATCCCTCAGATACAAGGACAACGTTTAGTCCGACTGCGAGAATGTGCAATTAAAAGACGGATCAAAAGTCAGACATAGACGTACGCAGCGGCTCGTTCATTAAGTTCTTCGGGTTTGTCTTGTGTTTAAATTCACGTCTCGTAATATTATTTAATTCAGTATGACCCTGCGGAATCTCCTTTAAGGTCACATGTGTGTTTATACAACCTTTTAAGTTCAACGCTTCTGCTACACGAGACGTCCGGATAATCTGAATCCCAAATTCAACATGGATAACTTCGCTAGTCAGAGTCACAAGCCTGTGCGAAAGCCAGGGGTCTGCTTAGACAAACACCAGCTAAATTTCCCAGCTTGCCCCTGTGAGACCGGTCGGCTGGAGGCATCTGCTTCCTTTGATTACATGAAGAGGAGTGCAGGCAGGACGGAAAAGGAAAGGACCCAAAGGACAGATCCAGTGGCAGGCCGTATTAAGGCTGGGCGGCCACTTTTGCTAGCGATGACCACAGGGGTAATTCTGGAGGAGAAGTGCTGATGTCTAGATTATTTTCGACCGGGATAAATATGAAGGAGAAAGCAAATGCAGAATGAATTGGAAAGAGTAAAACGTTTTGAAAAATTTAAACAGAATCATCTACACCTCAAGGGGCTGAGTGAAGAAATGAAGATCAGGGACTGACTTTCTTTTTTTGGTTGTTTTAGAAAAGCTCAGATTTTATCATCTACAGGGTTTTGCATTACAGGAGAGCTATTACTCATTTATGAATTCTTCGGAAAGCGGCTTATTCAAGTACAAGGCAGGAATACACCCGGGATAGGACACGGTTTCATCACACACACACACGCACTATTTTGCACACTGTTGAAGGAATTCTGACCAATCATAGGCACTCTTGACCAATCCCGCTAGCTCCTATACCCGCCGAATGAATGCATTTTTCAAAGAATTAGATGTGTCTATTAAAAACTAAACAACAGAGATCACAACCTGAATAAAACCTGGATTTACTTAACGTAAATGAATGAACGAAGCACAATAATGTAAATCAATGTGACGTTTTACAGTAAACACACTTGATGCATACACAAAGCATATTTCATCATAGATCATGCAAGTCATACATTTAGATAGATTTTAACACTATGAAATTGAGAAAAAGGTCTTTTTTTTTTTGGCATGCTGGAATTATTTTGACATTCTGTATTTAATTTAGATTTATTTTCCCATATAACACCAAAAAAAAAAAAAAGCAACTTTCTGGTAAAAAAAAAAAAATAATAATAAAACGTCTAAAACTGCCTAGAAAATAAATTTGTAAGTCATGTAAGATTTTAAATAAAACATTATTTATGTAGGTTTCTAGATCTGCCCTACATCTTTGTTTTCATTTACTGAATATTTATAGAATAACTGTGTGATTTTTTTTTTTTGTGATTTTACTCACTATGCATGGACACACTACAAAAGATGCAAAAAAAAAAAAAAAAAAAATACAGCACCAGTTTAAATGCTATACTGTATTTTTTTTATATTGTCAAGACGACCGATATCAGTAAAGACTAACGTACACCATCCGAAGCAAAAGTCCCAGACATATAAAGCTCCCAACAGCCCAATGCATCCGAGCCATTTTTTTTTTTTAATAAAAAAAAAAAACCTTAACATTTTTTGTTGCCTTTTTTGTCACTACGGCAAAGTAATTCAATTAAATCTACAGTTTACAAGACCATCATGTAAGCTCTTTATGCATCCTCGGGGTACAAGCAGACGCCCCCACGTGAATTAGGGCATTCTGTGTACACGGATGAGCGGATTATGATTCCCCTCGCTCGCCTGACAACCTCCTGATGGCCTTCCATTCCTGAGAATCATCTCTCCGAAGGTGTGAAATGGATATTCAGCGTTTGCTAAACTGAAACCAGCAACAGGTCAAACAACAACATGACCTCCAGCACAGAAAATGAATTTAAAGGAACATAGTAAGGGCAAATGTCTCAAAAATTTGTTCCTGCACCCATATCGCTGCTCTCGCTCTCTATTTCTCTTTCTCCCCCCCTCTCTCTATCTATCACCCAGGCTTTGCAGAGAGATTGCAATAGGCAAGAATGGGGGGAAAAAAAAAATAGCAACTGAGCTGAAGGACGTTTTGTCAATAAGTAATAACCACACTGTATTAGCGGCATATTTAGGCATGAGAATCCCACCAAATTGATTTTAAGTAAAATCATTTAGAGAGGCACGCCTCAGAATGCACAATGTGTGGCGGACTTGAGATTCGCCTTGGTTTAAAGAGTGTACTTTGTAGCATCCTTGTGAGGAGGAGGATGGTCACGATCTTCATCCTACACTTCTTTCTGAACTCGTAGTTATAAAGCAGCTGCTATATTGCTAGGGATATAAGGCTGTCTTTATAAATATTGGCTTCCTTTAGAAAAGTAAACTTTACACTCCTTCCTTTCTTCCTTCCTTCCTTCCTTCCTTCCTTCCTTCCTTCCTTCCTTCCT
>JAOVYU010000001.1:13082504-13098458 GCA_025674565.1 Synodontis membranacea | reverse complement strand
GCTGGAGTTTTATTCCAACAATTTGCCAACAATTACAAATTTTATTTATTATATAACGGCGTCGTTATTTTTTTTTTTATCATCTTTACAACACACACACACACACACACACACACACAAACAAAAGTTCCTGTTCTCTCTTACATTAGAACAGCTACTGTATAAACAGTCATTCCTTCACCATCCTCTCTTTCTTTTCTCTCTCTTGAAGCCAAGAAGACAAAAATCGCAGCTTGTCACGTCACCGGGAAGCGTAAAGGTCTCTGTCCTTAAGACGTCTCAAGACGGCTACATCTTTACCCACACCGGACACTTTACTTCCATCGCTGCGAAAATAAACATCTCCCTCCAGAGAACTTCAGCATCATCAGGAACAGAACGAGCGCATGAATCTACACCTGTGGTTTACGGCTGCATCGCTGTCAGAGCTGATGCTCGAGAAAACGAATCAACAACAAAAGAAGACGCGTTGTTGATTGTCTACGTGCGCTCTAACGATGACATTTATATCTAGACCGGAATATCAGTTCACTTAACGCTCTTTATGAAATCTGGACGATATTTGAGCTTGATGGCTTGTGACAGAGCTCTCCGGTGTGCAGAAAACACATAACCTGCTAAGACCGTGACATAAGATTGGAAGAAGCTCGCTCAGATGAGTTGTCTTTTACACTTCTCTCCATCTGGACAGGATTATGCTCGGAGAAATCCAAAGGAAGCCTTCAACCTCCATTACCTGTTCCCAGCTGTTAAATGTGGTGACGGGTCTGTTCTTTTTTTGTCCAACAGCCTTTTTCTGCACTACAATCCAGACAGAAATATTATTACTTCTGTATCGTCTAATCTGAAAAAAAAAAAATTAAAAAAATTAAAAAAATGCTCTTGATTGGCTGATAAATTCAGGAACCTATAGTGTACATATTATTCCATTATTGTGTATAAGAAAAGAAGCATTTTGTTTAAAAAAAAAAAAAAAAAAAAAGTGCTTAAAAATAAGGAGCAGGGCTTGAATGGACGTTTCAGATTGTCACCGAGCTCAGCCACGCCGGCGTCCAGAGCTGGCCCGTGTGTTTCTCTTCACTGCCAAGGAAATGCAGCACAACATCGAACTGTTCACGGCTAAAAATAACTCACCGAACCAGCAGCGCCTAAAATAAATAGCCTACTGAGGCCTTCTTTCTCACACCTGTCCTGAGCGTGCCCAGTGGGATCCTTTCCCACTCTGGGAACACGGCACGGCACTGAGAGAGGAAGCTGCAGAGGCGTGGGGTGGAAATGACCTCACTGGTTTTGTTGGTTAACCATAGAGGGGGTGTTTTTTTTTTTCTTCCTTCAACGTGCACACTGGGTGTAATAATCGCATGTCGTAAACACCACAAACCACACAAAAAAGAAGAAGGAGAAAAGAATTCCCCGCCGCATCTCCGGAGCCTACTTTACCTGACGCATCCTACAGGGTCATTTTTTCTCGCTTTTAGTTTTTATGGAATTGGCATTATCCCGTGGGTGTTTTTCTTCTCCGGACACATTTATAGAGATCATGTCACTCTGGCAAAGAGGAACAGCGTAAAGCTGTTAAACGCTCGTTAGAAGATGGATGTGTTTTACGTCAGCGTAGAGTCGGTGATATAGAGCTTGACAGGTTCAGAGAGATATGGACCAAGAGAGGGGCTAAAACTTTTTTTTTTTTTTTTTTGTAATAGATTTGGGTTTTCCAAAACGTGGCCTGAATTGTCATCTATCTTGGACAACATGCCGCTGTTTTACGTTCGCTATTATATGTGTTTTATGCTGTTAATTTTATTTCGCTGCAGGAATCCTAATATTTTCATTTCGTTACTGTACATAAGACAGGCTGAAATTTCCCATAGTGCTTGAGCTCATGATGTGAAACCTGAGAGTTCTTATATGCAAAATAAAATAAAATAAAATTTAAAAAAAGCACTGAAAATGGACAGCTGAAGATGAGACAGAGTTCAGTTGGGTGAGACTGTAGCCCACTGCAGCTTTCGATGTGGCCTTTGAACGTCGCAACCTGAAGTTTGACATGTTGTGCATTCTGAGATACTTTTCTGCTCACCACGGCTGTACAGAGTGATTATTTTACCAAGAGTTGCCAGTCTTTCCTGTTCAGCTCAAATCAGTCTGGCTATTTTCCTCTGATCTCTCTCATGAGCAAGGTGTTTCCGCCCAGAGAAATGTTTTTTGTTTTTTGCACCATTCTGTTTAGAGAACTGAAGCTGCCACACGATTGGCTGGCTGCCCAATCTTTAATAATGTCATATATCCATGTGGATCCAAAATATTACACGAATGAAAATAGCAGAAATGCTAACGTCTGTGGAGGTAGGCAGCACGCAGCACGCACAATCCGTCCTCACTTCTTCTGAGCTTTTTGTATAAAAAAAACGTTAACCATTCTGTCGTCCGAGCGACGCTCTCGGAGCCTGGCTACTTCCTTAATAAAACCCCAGGAGGGTTCGCAGGCATGCGTGTGGCAGAGATGGATCTCATTTTATATGCATTATGCAAATGGCACCTTGGCCCGATGTACCTGGCTCCCTCTTTCAATGTAAACAAACCCCTCAGGCAATAAATCTCCACTTGTTATTTCCACGCCTTTGCTCCCCAGAGTCGATGTCCAAATACAAGATCTGCTTGTTGAACATGATGCGCCCTCCACCCCCCTCCCGACATCTTCGCCGTGTCGTGTGAGGTGATGTGGGGAACGAGTTGGGTCTGCGGATGGGGGTAGTGTGTGTGTGTGTGTGTGTGTGTGTGGGTGCGTGTGTGTGTGTGTGTGTGTGTGTGTGTGTGGAACAGTCAGTCTTTTAACCCGCTTTATGACAGCCCCTCAGTGTGTGCACGCTGGCCAGACGCAGGCTTCAGGTCCGGCCTCTTAACCAGGCGCTGCTACTCATTACCGCTGTTTGTTTTGGCTACGGCTGTATGGCACTTAGGGGCGCAAGTGTCCAGACCAACACGCGATATTTACGAGCAGACGCTAGTTTACCTTAAATTGAGTTGATAATGCACTTCTTCGCCTGGACGTTTTGTCAGAGAGAAGTGCACACGCGCTACAGGAAACAACTTTTCTTTTCTCTCTGAGTGTAATTTGGCCCCTTCACCCTCCTAATTTTCTGTCTGGGGCTGCTTTGTGGTTTGTCAACTTGCCTACACGTGGAATTATGTGTTAGGTTACGTTTGGCTGTCGCTCCGGCCGACACCAAGAATGTGACAAACAATTCGAACAGTCTTGAAAGCTGGCACTGAGGCAAGTCATATAGCCCGAGGTACAAACCTCAACCCCATAGCCTTATATCAGCGTTAACGTGATACACGCTGGCTGAGCGAACTGGCCGTCGGTCCACATTTAAATACTGGCCTAGTGTGTGTTATTTACTTTGGAATGGCTGGTAAAACCAAAATTAGTCTAATGAATTATCACCTAGCTGGGAGAATGTAAGCAAAAACATTATTTTTAATACTTTTTTCTTTTTAGAAGAAACAAAAAGCAATCCATCAAATGTAAAAAGCAAACAAATCAAGATATTACTTTGTAACGTGGCTACTGTATATAACCACTGAGATATTATAGGAGACGATGAACAAAGTGAATAAACAGAACCTAAGTTTGAACATACAGTATGGACAAATCACTTACAGTTCATGTGCTATTTTGGGAACAATGAATGATCACATGCAAAGGTACGTTTCAACATGTTATGCCCTGGCCTCAGGTAAATACACGTCACAAAAACACATGAAAATAAATGAATCATGAAAAAAAAAAAAAAAACACGAGAAAATAAATTAATCATCTGTCAAAAAAAATTAATTTTATAAAAATTACTTATGAAAATAAATAAATCATTTGTCAAAAAAACCCAAAAACAAATCATATGATAAAATAATGTGAAAAGAAATGAATCATTTGTCAAAATTAATAACAAAAAATCACATGGAAATAAATGAATCATATGGAAAATATCACAGGTGTAAAGAAATGATTCAAAATAATTGTATAATATGAAAAAAAATGCTTAATTAAAATACATTAATTAAAAAACAAAAATCATGTATTAAAATAAATTTTAGATTTTAAATAAATTAAAATTTGCGAAAATAAATAAATAAAAAATGTAAAATCCAATGAATCATATAAAATTCACGTGAGAATAAATGAATAACTTACAAATAAATGAATCAAACAAATGAATCATATGAATGAATCACATGTTAAAATAAATGAATCATATGAATGAATCACATGTTAAAATAAATGAATCATATGATAAAATAATTGAATCATATGAATGAATAACATGTTAAAATAAATGAATCATTTAAATTAATAACATGTTAAAAAATAAATGAATCATTTGAATGAATCACATGTCAAAATAAATGAATCATCTGAAAGAATCACATGTTGAAATAAATGAATCATATGAATGAACAAATCATATGCCAACATAAACTAATCATATGAAAAGATTACATGTGGAAATAAATGACTCATGAAAAAAAAAAAAATCAGATGTGCCTTAGATATGAAAAATGTGTGCACCATAACATGTGTCTAAAAACCACGTGTGAATTTCATGTTTGTGTGACTTTCCTCTAAAGGATTGTTGCATGTAGTGAGGCAAAGGGTCATGAGTTCAGTGTTAAGGTCGGACAATTGAGGGCAGTATTTAACCCCCGTGGCGCTCCAGCATGAAGCAGCTGTGCAAATAATGTGCACAGCCTGGCAGGCCACTCGGGATACAGGTGTAATTCACACGCATGAATAACCACACTGTGGCGAGACTGGCATCTGTCTCACTGACGTCCATACAGCACCTAAATAGTACCACGTGGATATGGGCACAAAGCCCCAAAGCGTTCTGCAAACTGTGCTGCACGCAATTTCCTGCCTCTTGTCACTCTATGCTGAATAGACACAGAGTCGAGCTAAAGAAGCCATTACGCTCAGGTTTGTTGACACAATGAAAAGATCTCCATTCGGCTTCACCAGTTTACAGTTAACAGTCGTCTCACTGTGTAACGCTGATGAGAGACTCGCGTCTCCCACTGGCACAGAGCTCAGAGCTTGGATAGTGATGCACCCACAGGACTCTCCAAATAAACCGAGCATGAAAAAAAAAATAAAAAAAATTCAATGAAAATCAAAGCATTTCAAGGAAATAAAAAAATAAAACTGAAATTAAAACCACATGACAATAAATGAAATATTTGTGGGGGAGTCTCACATGTGAAAGTGAACAAATGATTAGAAAAAAAAAAATATATGGTAATTATTGAATCACTGGAAAAATAAATTACACATATTGGAGAATTGACAATAAAAGCATTGGAATAAAATTACATATGAAATAAATGAATTGTTTAATCACATGAAAAATTAAATTAATAATTGGGGAAATACAGGAAAAGTAATTAGACAAATGACACGACTGATAAATGGAATATTGGAAGCAAATTATGTGAAAATAAAACAAAAATAAAAATGAATCCTTGGGGGAAAAAACATGAAATTCATGGAAATGAATTATTGGGGAAAAAATGAAAATGAATAATTGAAAAATGGATCATGTGAAAACAAATTGATAAAAAATAATGTGAAATTGAGCTATAAAAAATCACACATAAAAAAGAATTATTGGGAAATCACATGAGAAAATTAATGATTAAAAAATCACATTTGAAAATGAGTGGTTGGGAAAGAATCATTTGAAAATGAATTATTGGGGGAAAAACATGAAAATACATGAAATGCATGAAAATATGTTGTTGAAAAATTAAGTGAAAATGAATTATAAAAAAAAACATATGTAAAAATTAATTATTTAAAAAATCATATGAAAATGAATTTTGTTTTATTTTTATTTTTTTATTTTTTACAAAAAGTCATATGGAAATCAATTATTGAGGAAAAAAATGACATATGATAAAACAACAATCAAATACCAAAATCAGTCAGTTAGTTTAACTGCACACTAATATTCCACTATTATTCAAAATAA
The DNA here is from genome assembly GCA_025674565.1 of Synodontis membranacea. NCBI lineage: Eukaryota > Metazoa > Chordata > Actinopteri > Siluriformes > Mochokidae > Synodontis > Synodontis membranacea. Next base: position 13,092,429 of record JAOVYU010000001.1, on the reverse strand, counting down.
GACAATATTCAGAAACTTACACAGGTCAGATAAACAGCATATTCTGTTTGGATATTCCCAGTTTGGCCTTTTCCCATTAAGGTATGTGGGATGTGCTGATATTATTTGGATTTTCTCAGCTGGGGTTTTAATGGCAGTTTGCAACATACGGCCTCTTGTCTGTTTACAGTCAGCTCTGTGCTTTGACAACAGTGTGTAAATCTGGGGTAGAGATGTATGTAAGGAATCTATAATATTACTGGAATATTCATTTTCATTAGCCATGTACACAGAAGGAATTTTTTATTTTTTTATTTTTTTCAGAATAATGGCAAAAAGCAGAATATTTTATTAGGGGAATTAAAAGAAAAGCTATTTAAGTAAATGGAATATTGGGGGGAAATCTGAAAATAAAATAGAAAATTAATTAATCAATAATTAATCCATGATTAATAAAAAAAAAAACATTGGATGTGAAAATGCATGAATAATTTGGGGAAAAAAACCCCCTTTGATGATTTTGCACATAATTATAACATGACAGGGACCTTCATTTATAGAGATGTAATGATATTTGGGAAAATAAACCTTGATAGATATGCAAAAAACAAACAAACAAAAAAACAACAACAACAACAATGACCATATCTCCCTGTTATGAAATGTTGGTCATTCCTGTGCTGCAAGTTCATCTTAGAGATTTACTCACCTGGCTGATGATGTGCCTGGACCTGAGGAGTCATGGGCGTATGAAAGCAGGTGTTGGCCGTCAGCTCAAAGCCGTATGTAATGCTGGTGCTAAGTAAGTGATTTACACTCTTTCAAATGATTTATCTTGCACCTTGGGTTTGCTAGAGCAATGCGTTCTGCTCCGCTTTCTGTCATGCTGGTGGCAGGGCTGACACGGGTGGGAAAACGACTCGAGTAACAAAATCACTTCTCCAAAGATAAAAAAAAAAATGTAAACAATTAAATAATAATAATGATAATAATAATAATAATAATAACTGCCAGGAGTTTCTGGGTTTATATTCTGCAATAGACTCATAAAGAACTTTTTTTTTTCTGTATCGATAACCATAAACAACGACATGATTTACTACTATAAAAGGATAGGGGGAAAATATTCAGACCAACTTTAAGGCTATTAGGATTAGCATAGCTGCTGTTGGCACTGTATTCACAGCTTTGAGGCTTCTGTCGTAAGACCTAATTATATTTTGCAGCATTGTGGGTTAATTTTTTGTCACTTCCTCTTTCCAAATCAACTTCACTTCTTCACGACTGGAGTGTCGAGGGTCCCACTGATGGACAGTTCTTTAAAAAAATCCTTTAAAACAAACACTTTCAGTATGATTCGAGTCAAGAAATTGGCTTTCGTCCTGCGAGGCCTTCTTGAGTTATGGCGACTCTATATTTGTCGAAATGTCCGTCTTCTCCCCAGATTTAGTTTCTTGGCTGACGAGATAAAATTCTTCTGTAGAATATCACGGTGCATTGTTGTGTTCAGTGCTCCAGTACCATCTGCAGAGCATTCAGTACCATCTGCAGAATATTATTCCAAATTGCTCAGATCATTTCATTGCTTATTGGTGTTTGTGTTGGTCCTGCTGCTTTCAGGTCGTCCTGCAACTCTTTTCTAGTGAGACCGTGAGACCTTGCATGGCGCTGAGAAATGAGCTGTGGTTCCATCTGCCTGTCGTATTATTAAATGTAAGATGTCTCCATTTGAGTGCAATAATAATAATAATAATAATAAGAGCTCCTTCAATTTCATCAGGTTTGCTTCTTGGTGCGTAAAATCTTCCCAGCCAATGGGAACATGGTTTATAAAAAAAAACACCAGGAGCAGTTTAAATACTTGAACTTGATTTGAACTTGATTTAAATGGATGTGTCCGAGTATTTATTTCCCCCTCACTGTAAATTGATAGATCGTTTTAATTTTTGAGTGGATGTGAATGCGTCCTAGTGCAGCAAAGCAGCGCAAGCCGCCATAAGTTTCGTCTTATTACGGCCTTATTTCTTTGCGTGTACTGTAATGAGTTATATGGTGGTAATAATTTTCAGTACAGTTCAAATTGCAGCCTTGGTTAGGAAAATAAAGCTTGTGGTAATGAGCTAGCAAGCCAAAGCCTGAGCTCCGTGTGAGGAGCGAAGAATTTGTCCTGCGTTCAAAGACACATATCTATTAAATGCCCCGTGAATTATAAAGCGCACATGCGCCTGACACTAGACAGAGTCCACGGCCAAAATGAGATCTGAGATGGAATTTCTGAGATGAACTTTTTCCCCTGATGCGCTCATATATTTCGAATCCAGCCTCATTCGAAAGCTTTGACCGAAGAAGCGAAATTATACAAATAAGTAAATGTTTTATACTGCACTTTCAGGAGGACGAGGATACACTTGCTTTACAATCTTCCATGATGTGTATTATATCGATCTGCATGGACGCATTCCATTTGGATTCCTGCCAACGTATTTGTCTGCAACACGGTGAGATTTTATTTTATTTTATTTATTTTTTTTGCGAAAAGCAAAAACTTTGACAGTGTTTCCTGTTAGTCATGGTGTTGCTCAAAAGGAACTTTGCGTTCATTTGGACTTTGGTCTGGAAACGGCCCAGAAAAGTGGGAGTACAGGAGTGAGAAACAGGTCAACAATCAACGCTCGGGTCACACATTTCCACTTATTTATTTACACGCGCAAATCATCTAATATATGATGGGAATGTTTTCACCTCCATCACCAAATGAATTATCTCTCTATAAATTTCTTTGGGCCCCAGGACTTCAACAAATAGGGCTAATGTGCATGTGTGAGCGGAAAAATCGCAGTAGTAAACATGCATAAATCTGACACATGGATTCAGAACTATTCGGTCCAGTACCGTATATTGTTGAAAGATACTAAACTACATTAGACACGAGTATATATATATATATATATATACTGTATGTTTATGCTGTGAACATTTACTAGAAAAACCCGATTACCTAGAAACTATAATAAAATTATAATTAATGTTTAATCTACACTATTTTATGTTGCTTTTAATTTAGTACCTTGGGTTATAAAAAAAATTTCCAAAGTTTTTGTTAAATTTATGCATTCTCCTGTAAAGAAAACAGGAAGAAGGATAAGCTGACTAAACACTCATTTGCTGTTCTTACAGGTCACAGCGCTGAATTGGCCCTTGAGATGTCTTTAATTTCGATGCGTCTCCTCTGATGCCCTATATACAAGAAAAAAAAAATAAAAAAATCTTTCCTTGGACATTAAATGGATGAATTAATAGTGGCCTCAAATTTGTAAGCGCATTTACCAAAATTATTAATTCCTGAGTGAGATTTTGGATCAGTTAAAGTGACGTGAACGTGAATGCGCAGCGGATATTTAACGTTAAACCAACTTTCCAGAGGTCACACTAAATCGTATCGTTGAGAAACTTATAAACGATTTTCATTTCCAAATGGCTTATGCAAATTTCATACCTGCCCTTCGGGTGTATTAACAGGCAATTTCTGATCCTGAAGTGATTCTCAGTTTGCGAGAGCTCACATATCCAGGTGCCTAATTAATCTGGATGCGTCATCACTTCCATATACTTTGTGCTTTGGTTAGAAAAGGCCCAAAATCTATATTTATTTAATCATAATCCACCCTGAGCCCTGGATAGAGAAGCAAAACAGAAAGCACATTTTTACATGTTTGTAAAACATCTTCATGGTGTTCAAATGCATCTGTGTGTTTTTTTTTTTTTTAAATAGCATGAGCTGAAGGGAATACGGAGCCAAAAATCGGTAAGAGCCGCAGAACCTTTGAACTCAGGAGTAAATCCATTAACTTAATGGTGCAGAAATAAAGGCTTTATGAGATGCCACCAGCACCGTCTCGATATCACTGTGTACCTGAGATTAAAAAGCTTGAAATTTTTTTTTCTTCATCTTTTTATCTCCACTTCCATGGCCTGTTGCTTCACAGGCATGTCAGCTTCTCTCCTGTTAGCTGTCGGGAAAAAAAAAACAAAAAAACAGTTCGTACACAGACACATTATGCCGACGTTTTGGCATAGCTTACACTGAGCGTTAGTGACGAGCTGATTCTGAAATGATTTTTGAACCGCTCTGCTGACGGGAGATGAGCTCGGAGGCCTTCCTTAGACGACCTGACATGTTCGCTCAAGCTCACCCGCTCTCCCCGTGTGCTGACGTGGAAAAGCGACACGGAATAGACCATGAGCGTCACCCAAACCTGCTAAACCACATTAAAGTTAGACTATCCTGAAATTTAACTATATAGACAGATCTTAACACTATAAATAAATCCCAATGATTTGTTTATTGGTCTGATCCCGTGACTCGGTCTACAAACAAGTGAGAGCGATCGCAGGCCAAGCTGTGAGTGCAGGAGATGGACCAGATCAACCCTTGGCCCCTTCATTTAGCCTGCATTTACAGTGAAATCATTCAGAACTGCGTTTCTGCGATTCACGGTGCGTGTTTGCTTTTAAACATGTGGTTCCAACCTGGCTAACAGGCCCGACTCAGATTATAACTTCATATTAGGATCCTACAGAGAGTCAATTACAGCCAGTCCTGTTAAATAAATCAGTGCGGAAGAGTGGGGAGCAGGGGAAATGGCACATTGCTTCATTTTTTAAATGTATTTGTGAATCGTCACTTTGCTTTTATTGCTGTTTGAATATGCTTGAGATTTATGTCCCCTCTCCCGTCTGGTCCGCTCTGGTATATCCATCAGGTTGTGCTCAGTATATTGTCCCTATGCTCTTGGGGGAGGGGAATGACGGCTGCTGTTTAGGCTGTTGAGTACCAGATAATGAGGGAGAATTGAGGTGATGGATGAATTCGCAGAGAAACGTTTGGCAAAGTCAGACTGCCCCAGACCTTTTTCGCGGCATGATACTAATGTCCATCGGCCCATGTGGCTGCCTGGGGCGCTTGAGTTACAGGAGAAATGAAGGAGAGAGAAGGACGAGAAGAGAATTCCGTGATGACGTGCAGCTGATTGTAGAAACGACTCTCGTTTGCGAGAAAATGAGATGATAATGAAAAAAGACAAAACAGTAACAAGGGTTATTGACGCTAGGTTTTATTAAAGGTTAGCATCCTTCCAGAACATCTCACACACGGGAAGCATGTTGCAAATACTGGTTTGGGAAAATAACTGATATCCTGCAAGGATTCTGCATCTAATAGGGGAAAAAAAAAATATGCCGCAATTTCATTACCCCACCCCACCATCTGCCAATCAAAATGACTGACGAACACCAATATCCCAATGGACCACACCCTCTTTTTATTTTCCCACAGAGAATTAGGCAGAGTGCCACTTAACTGCCCCGGTAGCGTTTACTGCCCTGAGTAAACAAGCCCTGGCATTTACGGCACAGTATCTCCAACTTGCTCCACAGCCAAGAACACGTTCTCTAAAGTCTCGGAAGAGTGGAAAAGAAGCCGTGAGTGAGCGCTGCTGCCAGCTGCACTGACTGCAACACTCCAATCGAAGGGCAAGCACGTCAGCTCACGTTAAATGAGCGATATATTCATTTAATCACCCGTCCATCCAGCCATCAGTCATTCAGTAACACGCTTGTGGTTTGGACGAAACGGGAGAACGTTTTCGAAAGGGATGGGGGGGATTCTCCGGGTCTGGGGATGTAGTTTTTAAACGCGTAGGGCTGGAAATGTCAAAGTCTGGGGCTGCTTGAAAACTGGAAAATTGTGAGCTCACTGATTTTTTTTTCTTATTTGTTTTACATAGGTAATTCTGCGAATGTCAGTAAACAAACTCAAGTCCTGATTAGACTCTAATGAAATGAGTTTGCACACTGAGAAACTCACTGCGATCCAGTGCCACAGTGTGACAGATTTGGTTTTTGTCTTGAACATTGGTCTCCAGATCCCACATGTCTCCTGGCTTAGATCTTCACTTGGTGAAACCAAGAAGGCCACCCATGAAATTATGGAAAAAAAAAGAAAAAAAAAAAAAAATTCCAGACTGAGGCTTCAGAAATGGAAGTTAGGTTATTCAGACTCAAAATACTTCCATACGAAAATACAAAAACGGCCTGAAAACCTTTACATCAGTACATCACCAAGGTGGACCTCCACCAGCTTCGCCTGCAGAGTGTGGGCAGCAGTGGGGCTCGTAGCCCTGGAGTGGAGGATTCAGGAACAGTACAGCTCCGATCATGTTCTGTCTCCATGATCGGAGATTGGGAACATGTTGCCAAAAAGAAGTTATAGACAGTCGCAGCACCTTCGTGACACATTCAGAACATCGCAATGAGCAAGCGCACGTTGGTGCTTTTTTCAAATTACAACAGTAAGTTTTATTTTACTTCAGTTAGCTTTCGATACAATTTGTTTTCAGTGACCTAAAGATGGGGTGGACGGGAAACCAAAACACATATATATATCTACGATTACAAAAAGAAAATATCGATATACATGTGGGCGTGGCCTGAGTTGGTCACCGGTCCCCCTGGGAGGCCAACTGCACCTCTTTAAGACCATAAGAATGTGGTTGGCGATGAGGGCTCCGTTTCATTAGCGTGAGTGGCAGGGTTGGAGCAACTGCTGAGTGCAGAACGTCAGCTCCTTGTTCTGTCCCATCCCAACACCAGCGTATTGATAGGGGTGCGCTCTAAAGGCATAACCATGAAGCAGTATAGCCTTTCTTCATCCAATGACTCTCGCTTCTCCCTTTCAGTTTTGTTGTCAAGGGGGTACGTTAAAAGATATGCGTTTTTTTGTTTGTTTGCTTGTTTGTTTTGTAATGACTGTCAAACAACAAAAGTACCTTAATTTAATTGAGATCTTCTCAACTCTATGCAACTTGTGGAACAGGATGAAGTGACAAATATAAACGACTGGCGCAAATGAGTCCATGGACCAAACCTGTGGAATGCGCGAGCTGACATTTCTCCAGTTCCCCACTCGCAAATTTAGTTCCTACCCGCAGTTATTGTTTGACTGATTGAATAAATGTGTATAGAGATGTTATGACGAAAAATGAAGCTTGGAAGAAAGAAAGAGAGGATCGTTGGTGCCTCTGGAGAGAGTATGTACTGTAGCTAGAAAAGTCAGCTTGTTCTACTGATCTGAAAACAAAGCAAGTTCAACGCCAAGCACATAACATGTAATTCAAACATCCAGTTTTCACACTGAGTAGGTCAGGCTTCAACCTTCCAAAGATAATGCTCCTCCAGTGTTCTAAAACCATAAGCTATGTTGGTTTGCCGTGCAAACATTATTAGATTATCATTACTAACTTTATAAGAAAGCTGCTTTCGCAACATTTCCAGATTCCCGTGTGTTGTTGAAATGCTAGTGTTGATGTTCCTACAGCTAAAAAAAAGGTTGCAGCAATGTTGTAGAAACGTTCCCAAACGTTACAGAATTGACTGTGATGTTCATTTAATGGTGTTAGCTCGAAAATTTTTAGCAGGCTTGTCATAGATAGATTGTTGATTAGCATTAAATCACCCTCATTTAGCTTCAGCTCAAGCCCGAGTCCCGGCTTGTGCCTCGCTGGTGTTTTCAGATCGGAGCCATATGGCCACTTTTCTCATCGCATATGTTCCAGATATGTCGTCCTTGCCAAAACCCTTCACTGGGCAGAGGGGATTTTGTAAAAAATGTGGTGTGAGTGAGACATATGAAACTTGTTTGCGTTTCAGTTTCTTGTAAATACTTGAAGTTTTCCTTGATGACAGGTTTCAATGGACGACGGTAACGCTTGGACACAGATGTAGCAAAGTGGCGTGTCTCGTCTGTATGATGCATGTTCAAAGATTGTTACTTTAATCTATCATTTGATTACACCGAGTACATTGAGTGAAAGTACACTGAGAGACATTTGTAAATGCCAGATGATGAGCAGGAAAGAAAAAAAAAAAAAAAAAACTTATCGAGCTAATACGAGCTTTATCGCATTTGCCTTCCTCCCTACTGTCAGATCTGTTACAACCAGATGGGCATGTTTTCCAGGCCTGGTTTTATTTTATTATTAGACGTTATAAATCTCTCTTCATGCTCTGCGTCTTGAGGTGTTTTATCAAACCAGATATTGCAGAGCAATCCTTTTGGCAGGACATATAAAGGCCTCGCATCATTTTCCCCCCATTTTAACAGGACACAATGCATGATAATCATCTGCTATTAATTCGTGTCTTGATGAGTTGAGACAAAAATGGGGGGGGATAAAGATTAATAAAGCTACAAATGATGCTAAGAGGGCTCCACATTGAAGCACTTAATTTATTTATTTATTTATTTCCGCTCTGCAGACCAGGAGTTTGGCGAAATCACGGCCTCGCAGCTGGTCATCGTTATTGCCTCGGCATGCGCGGCCACCTGCTATCAATAAACGGCTGCTCGCTCGCTTTTGGTCTTTCTCACCCGAGTCCGTCTGCAGAAACTTGCTACATCGCAGAGAGCTGAGAACACCCCCGCTGTTATCCAAAAAACGCCACTTTCCGCCCAAATATGTAGGAATTCATAATGTAGAAAGCACTAAGTCAATACACATTACGTTTACGCTTGATGAGCACGCAGACAAATTAACTGCCACAGTGTCAGGACTCTAAGTGGATGCAAAACGCTCATGGGAAACGGGCCGGTTTGAAAGACTAACCCGGTCATGTGATGTGTAGAAGATAAATGTGCGTTTGAGGGGCTGGGTGGAGGGTTCGACAGAGGGAACAGGCTTTCTGAGCATGCTAATAGCAAATGCATAAATCAAGCGCTCGAGAGCGGCCAGAAATGAGCCGCGTATTGCATATCGCAGAAACGTCTTCCAGAGCCATCATTAACTCACGTGAATTGAAACACCTTGGGGGATGTTTTATCATAAATAGTGGCCAAGCTTAGCGAAAGTGATGCAACTTTCACTTAACTGAATGCCTGTCTGTGAGAGACATGGAGATAAATCACAGTGATGATGTCAGGAAATAGCTGTGTCTCCAAAGTGCTCATAGACAAGTCTCTTCCCTTTGTCTCCATTGACGGACATTTTGCCAATGTCCCTGTGGAATTATTCCAACTGAACTTGATAACCACATGGATGTTCAAACCAACCTGATGCCATTTACAGTCTATGGGCAAAAAATGTTTGCTAGCAGTGCATCTAGCTATGTCAAAGCTGAAGCTCAAGATGTATTAGCTGCTGTCCTGCATCTAAATAGACTACAATCCATGATAAAGTGTCTTTTCACTATGTTGTCTTCCAGAGGTGGACAAAGTACTCACATTCATTACTTAAGTGAAAGTACCACAGATACCACTGGTCAAATGCTACTCCAATACAATTGAAAGTCGTGCAGTCAAATTTTTACTGAAGTTAAAGTACTGAAGTACTTGCTTTTAAAAATACTTAAGTATTAAAAGTAAATTTTTTTTCACTGCATTGTTGCATTATTGGCACAACACATACAATACCTAATGTCTCTGACTAGCTTGTAGAGCTAGCTTCCTCTATACAGCACACACTTAAAATGAAATGAATCTTTAATCCTTTCAGAAAATATCAACATTTTATCGAGATATGGCCATGCGTGCGCGCGCTCACTTCCGGCATATGCATTCCCCAGGGGGGGGGGGGCGTGGCGCGAACTCCACGCTGAAAAGCAGAAAGAACGTGCATGCTGTCCGCAGATACGTACATTCCCGAGGGGGGGAGTGGCGCGTGCTCCACGCTGACATGACAACAGACTACCTCAGACATGACGTAACTCTACTGATTACTGATAGGCTGTCACCTGGGAAAAATCCAATCGCGTTTTACAAAATTAGGGAAAAACCATCCACTTTCAGAATTAAAGGTAACGAGTAATGAGACCCTTAAATGTAGTGAAGTAAAAAGTACGATATTTGTCTTTCAAATGTAGTGAAGTGAAAGTCATAAGTTTCCAAAAAAAT
>JAOVYU010000001.1:13061573-13074734 GCA_025674565.1 Synodontis membranacea | reverse complement strand
CCCCCCCCCCCCCCCCCCCTTATGAAATATTTGAAATATTCCAATAATTACACCAGGAAGCTGGATCATCAAAATTTCTGAACATCATGAGATGAAGAAAAAAAAAAAAATCTCCTGTTCATTTCTCTTTATTCTCAGTAATATTATTGACATTGATTGACTGATGAGGTCACTTTGAAAGGAGAGTTAATTATTAATTACATTTAAAAACATAAAATCATTATAATGTCCTCATCGATAATATCGTATGCTGAAAAAAAAAAAAAAATGAAAAAAAAACCTGGTTACGTATGTCAGCAAAAAAAAAAAAAAAGAAAGAAAAAGAGAAGGTTAACGCAGATTTGAATGCACATTTATTTTCTTAGATTCAATGTTGAAAATGAGCTTTTTTTTTTTTTTTTAAAAAAAAAAAAAGAAAAGTTGTTTTAAGAGTTCCAAGAACTAAACGGCGCCACAATTTGCATTCACCCAAAAATCTCACGAGGAAGTCAAAGAAATTGAAACAAATCATTAGATTTTTTACGTGAAAGGAGTCATAAGAAAAGATGAAATGGTAACTCCTCCCCTGACTCCACCTCTAAATTCATCTTCATAGAACTTGTGTCGTGTGTAGCAATTTATAACTGTAATACCAAAATGTGGTTGGATTTTTCGATTTTATATGAAAGACATTTTATAAATGCTAAAGGGTATAAAATGCTAACCCCGCCCCTAACCATTAATCACTTTCACTTAAAGATCAAGGCCATAGAAATCCACAAACACAACAAAATATTTGCCCATCATTCTTCGGTCCTCTTTTGCAGATTAAGTGGTCTTTTTTTCCCTACTTTTTTAAGGTCCACATTGGTTTCCTTCCCAATCCCACATATGTGACACACAATCTGCTCTGCTGCAGCATTACTTTAACAAATAGCGTGCAAACCCTGGCAGGTAAAAAGCTAGACGGACGTGAAGTGCACTCCAGTGGTCGCTCTACACGGTGGTCCTTATCTATCAGACTATGAACTTGAGATGAATTACAGTGTCATGAGTGAGCAGCTCCCAGTCTTCATGTCTGAGGCCCGGGATGGTATCTTGCTGCGCTTGATGGGCATCTGGTTCTAATCGTATCAAAAAATAGCACAGAAGACAGAGCAGCCCTGGGGGAAGTTTAACCCATGGGGTAATCATTCCTCTAATATCCTGTGCTAGACACAATTCGTTCATCCAAATGGGTTTCTGAGAAGCTACGAAGACATATGTGCACGGGCCCTGAGGTGAAACGAAAGTCTGTTTTGTAACATCCCGTATGATTGTGTACGGCAAAAGCTTTAGATGTGCAGATATTTGCCTATTGTGCAGTGGTGACTGGTTGCAACATTGCAGGGGAGGGCGAAAATAAATCGCCTTGATTTTGTTGTTGCAGGAAAAAAAAAAAAAAAATCCATTGTAAACATTGTAAAAGAATTCTGTGGTTGCGAGTCCTGATTGGCGATATAAAGTTGAATGGTGTTTTTTTTCTGAGCGACAGCATCTTTTTTCAATTCTTGCCAGTGAGGACTGAGCGCATACGGCCGCCTAAAGAAAAAGTGCTGCAGCCAGCACCTTTTTTTTTCAAAGCACGTGTTTATGTGTGTGGACGCTCCCAGCATTCCGAGTAGAAAATCGGAACTTTACAGAAAGCCGTTGATGTCATCACTGTCACTCCATCTCACACAACTACTCATATGGGGTTAGCGTTGATAAATTCAACTAATCATACAGGGGTAGCGGTGATAAATGTTCGAGATGCTGTTGTCAAAGAAACTAACGCTCAGCATTTTTTTTGAAGTGCTTCGATGGACACGTACCCTTAGTTTTATTTAGGTTCACTATGATCAAAGATGGCTGATGATAAAGAAAAGTTGTGCAAGTTAATTAAAATGTCAGAGCGAGTACTCTGGTATGACGCTTGTATAAATCCCACCAAACTTACGGGACAGCTACTGTACACACATGCTAATGGCGATGACAAAACATAAATTCAGCATGCGAATGAACAGACAATATAATTCTTACCTCAGTCTCACGTGTTTGTGTGATCCAGTATTCTGCGTGCGCTGATTTCCGATTGCGCTGGTCGATGACATAAGCAGATTGTACTCGTTTTCTTTAATCTCAGCACAATCGTTGGAGGATTTTCTCTATATGGTCTGTGATGGAAGACACGTGAAATCAGACAGTTAAAGAATAAGATACGATTTTTTACCACGATCATCAAATACAAACAAGAAGAGCAAACAGCATTTGTGCTTCTGCTTTTTTTAAGTGTTTCAAATGATCAAACGAATATGACGCATTGGAAAGAATAGACAGCTTGGTCTATAAAGAAATACTATAAAAAAAAAGCCTCTGGTGGTGCTAAAGTTCATGTCAGAGAAGAGAAGAAGGGCTTAACCCGCTCTCCTTTAGAATGATAATAAACGGTTATTGCTAACTACAACGTCTTTTAAACAGAATTTAGACATGAAGCAAAAGCTTTGAATTATATTCAGGGTAAAAGTTCAGTGTCTGTTGGAGAACGGTTAGTGGGTAATTTTTTCATGACTTGTTTTTCCAAATAAATTCTTCTGTCGATTGTATCTGTTCGATATTAACAAAATCACCCCCCCCCCCCCTGTTTTGCGTTAAAGTCTTCTGATAATCATTAAACGGCGGAGAAAATGATTCAAAGCAATACAAGTGCAGATGAGTCACTGAAAGTTATGCGAGAAGCGAAGCGTTTTTATGCCCGTGTGTTAAGGAAACATTCCAAGACCATGAAGTTTGAACTGGAAGAGAGAGAGAGAGAGAGAGAGAAAGGAGGGGGAGAAGAACTTGTGAGAAAGATGGACTAGATCTGTATGAAAGTCCAAGCTGTGGAATTCCATCGCGCTTCTCACGGCCTAACTGTCTGTTGGCTGGAAACGATGGGAGATTTTATAGTGAATCTCCTTTGAACTACTACAGGACAAAAGGTGAAAAAAAAAAGGATCCATGCACACCTGAGGACACCAGTTCAAAGAGCTTTTTATTTGATTTGATTTTTGCCCGATATATGCTCAGGTCCTTTCATACTTGAATTGGGAAGGCTGGGAACAGAAGGGAAGTATTGCTTGGTGTCCTCTCAGAGATTGTAGTGAAAAAATTCAGACAAACTTTTTTAGTCTGTAACACGTTAGAGACATCTCCACTAAAGGTTCCTTTTTTAAAAAAAAAAATAGATGTGTGGTTCTCACGCGGAACCCAAATGAGGCGAGATGAGAAAGTGTTCCATCCACTTGCACATGTGCGAACGTTCATCATCAGTGCATATGCTCTAGAATTCTTATTGTAGAGATTGTAGAAGTCTGAGTGCTGCTCTAAAACCCGTTTTGTGCGAGTTCTAGTATTCTCAGTTGGAGGAAGAAGAATCTTGGAATTAGAATGGTACTAGCACTTCTCGTGTTTGTTTAAATTCATCACGGTAGAGGTTCTGCAGTTCTGGAATCCTGGGGCTGGGGGTTCTATAATCGTTGGAGTGGAGGTTTTAGAATCGGTAGCATGGTGATTCCAGTATTCTAGAACGATCCCCCAGAGGGCTCTAGGATGAGCACCTCATGGATTCTAGAACATCTAAAAGATAGAATTCTATATCCACCACCCAATGGATTTTTAGAATGATCTCTAAGTATTCTAGAACCCCAACTAGAACTAGAACTAGTTCTTCACGTTGGGAACTGTAGAACCTCACTACTGATGATTTTATGACCACCAACCTGAAGGCACTCTGAGGATTCTAGATCCACCAGCACCATCTCCACCTCATTATGGCCTCTGCTGAGCCTATAATCCTTAGGTTCTAGAATCATCACTGTAAAGAACTGTCAGTGCCTAAGGCTTCTGCTGTTTCTAGAATCCTCAGCATGGTGGCTTTTGAATACTTAGGGTGGTCCTTCTAGAATCCTCAGCATATTGCTTGTAGAACGTGGGGGTGGTGGTTCTAGGATACTCAGGATGGTGGTTCTCGAGTTTTCTGGGTTTATTGGTCTAAAATCCTTGGGGGTAGTGGATCTTGAATTCTTATCCTCACTGTAAGTTGCGCAGGCACTTCTCTGATTACTGATGCCAATAATTGCACTACAGCAATCTTCATTTTTATTTTTACAACAATACGCTTGGCTGTATTGTCTGGTGGGTTGCAAGATGGATTTTTTTTTTTATGTATTTGATTGATGGCATATGTGTGAGTTTTAAATTGTCGGGAAGGGTCGTGTTAGTGTTGTCTTTCCTTAGAAGCAGATATTGCGGTTGAAACATTCTCTCATACAAATGCAATAACATGACATGAAGTAGTGTATGCCTCTGAAGCAAAATGAAGCAATAAACTGCTGTTGTTCCCTCTCACAATAAGTGTGCTGAAACATTTGTGTTTAATTTAACGGCGAGGGGGGAGACAGAGAAAGAGAGAGAGAGAGAGAGAGAACAACAGCTTGACGAATGAGCCTGAGAGCGCTGTCATTGCTCAACAAAAGACTCGTCCTCACAATGGCCTCATTTTTCTAATAACTTCCAGTCGCTCATAAAGAGAGACGAGAGAGAAAACAGCAGGGGATGGGAACAATCCATGACGAGATTTTAAATGTGCTCCGATGACCTACAGGAAAGTGCCCGGAGCCAACAGTCGCACGGATGGAAAAGTCTTCCGTGCCGTGATAATGCTGTCGAGGTGAGGATGAGCACACCTGTACTGCCCATCTGCACGGAGAGTTTATTAAAGATTTAGGTATCGGAAAAATGAAACTGAGACCAATGTCCTGTCCTGTCCAGACCAATGTCCTTTCACCGATTGTTCCTGGGATAGTGCTTACTGAAGATGAGTCATATCTGCCCAGTGTACTTTTTGTTTGTAACTTAATCATGGCATAGGATTTCTGTGAAATCAGTAAACAAGGATTGAGTAACCAATAGGTGGTGGGTCTGAAATCTTTCAAGTGGTGGTTCTAGATTTCTTGGAGTGGTGGCTCTATACTCCTAAGGGAGGCTGTTCTAGAGTAATCTATGTAGTGGGTGTAGGATTCTTGGGGTGGTGGCTATAGAATCTTTGAAAGGTGGATTTAGAATCCTTGAAGTGGTGGTTCTAGGTTTCTTGGAGTGGTGGCTCTACACTCCTAAGGGTGGTGGTTCTAGAGTAATCAAAACACAGTATCATTCTAGAATCTACTAGGTGGTGCGTCTCGAATCCTACGGTTGGTGGGACTACAACCCTCTACATGAAGAATTCTCAAAGCTTTACCATTTTTGGTTCTAGAATACTTGTGGTAGTGGTTATAGAATCCTGAACTTAATCTAACCTTGATTTCCTGATGTGGCCTTAGTTAAAAAAAAAAAATAATAATAAAACAATAATAATGATCATTTTCACATGTCAGATTTTACATGTACATGCTGCTACATACTGGTACATTACCTTAAAAAACTCATCAAGAGTTAAAAGTTACTTCCACGTCAAGTTCAAGGGCATTTCACAAAAGTTAAATAACATCACCAGATATCTTCCATTTGTACCTTTTTGGTTTAACGAGTGTTTGTAAGTTCGTCGTGGCTTACAGGCTTGACCCAGAGGTTCCTGATCCTTCTAAGAGCTCGCTTCCTCCTAAATGGAGTGGAAAAGGGGATAAAACTCCCACTGAAATCCAATCCTGCGAAAATCCTCAGGGTGTAAACAACCTGATCCTCTCAGGGGCAATTTTCACTACACAAAATAAACGAGGCCCAATTACCATAAAGTCAGGGAGTGGAACATCAAAGAGGGTGAAGGGGAAACGGGAACGAATTAAGAAAGACAATAAAATCGGACTAAATCATGCAGGACATTGAAGTCTTTAAAAGCCAGAATAGTTGCCATACAGTAGGTACCTCATCTGTGGAAAAAGGGTGAAGCTTTGAAATGTTAGGAATTAATGAAGCCAGCCACTTAACCTGCATGAAAAAGCTTTAGCCTTCAGGGGAGCATAGAATTAGAAAATTAACAGGTGGACACAGGCATTTCCTTTTTTTATTACTTTCTTTCTAGAGAAATATTTATCCAACAAGAAAGCTTAGAAATCCGCCTGTTATGATATCCAGATGAAATCAGTCTCTCTCTCTCTCTATAATCGACATTAAAGAATCATTAAACTGAAATCATGCTAATTGTTTTGCTCCGGAGTGAACTTCTTGCCTCGGTTGCCATAGTAGTATTTTTCGTCAAAGTTATTTTATTTCCTCTGAGCACTAACTGTCTGCAATGACATCTAACGCGCATTTATACAAATCATCCTAAGCTGTAATTGTATCCATGCACAGGTCAACAAACAGCAAGAGGAACAGCAAACAACCCTAACGAATAAAACATGATTCTCCAGCTCGCCGAAAACAGGCTAGACGTCCGCCAACTTCATAAAAGCAACGCTGTCACGCAATGCTGGATGCAGATCTGAGCATGCAGGTGGTGCGTACATCTCATGTCCACGGATATAAACTTCTCTAACCGACGACTCGTTTCATTTGGAGCAGTCGTCTCTGGTGCAAGAACATGAACCGCCTCCTGGATTGATTTAGCAATCATAAACAATCAGTCAGAGAGCCAGGCGGTTCTGATGCTCGGCTATTGGCCGTGTCGAAGAGGTACTTGTGCTTCACACGGGCATCCATTAGGCCTATATAAACATAAACTTCATGGGCAAGACTCAGGTACTCAGTAACTTGTGTTAAAAAATGTGTTTAGATTTGGCACCGCAACGTTGTGTTACATGCTTTTGAGCTCCACAGTTTAGCATTCATGATTTCAACATATCTTCACATATCTTCAACGGAGCATGAGATGAATATCTTTCAGGTTCAGTTAAACACTTCCAAAGCATGTTCGCTGACAATCTATGTTAATGGCCTCATAGCTTTTGAAAAGAAAAGCGGCGAATGTCAGCGTTCCTTGTGGATTCGCCTCAGAAGCAGCAGTTTCACAGGGTTCATGGGGTTGGAGGCTCTGATTAAACTTGTTCCTTCTTTCAGTGACTTGCATCTCTGGCTGCCGTAACATAAGTGAGAACTTGTTTCCATGATTGACACCCCTTGTAAAGATGAATGCAAAAATAAATCCAGCTTTTACTGAAGCAACTTCATGTCACACTGAGAAAATGAGAAAAATCCAACCTTTAAATGAAATAAATGTATTCAGAGAAAAACAGAATCCTCATCAAGACAAAATTTTTCCAACAAAAACACGTGTTAGAATTATTGGCACCGCTGCATTTAATGGCCTGTACGACCTCCCTTTGCCAATAAAACAGCAATGAGTTTTCTCATTCTATAATATTTTAGAGGGTTGGAGATACAGAGCAGGGCTTCGAGGACCATTCCTCTTTACAGAAGCTCTCCAGAACATCCAGGGTCCTCGGCCCTTTCTACTGCACTGTCCTCTTCAGTCAATCCCACACGTTTCAGGTCAGGGACTGAGATGGCCATGTCATAAGCATGATTCTCTGCTCAGTTAAGCATTTTTGTGTTGATTTGGACATATGCTTAGGATCATTGTGTTGCTGGAAGATCCAATGACGAACCAGTTTTAGTTTCCTGGCAGAGGCAGCCAGTTTGATTTAAAATGTCCTGATATTTCATGGAGTCCATGATGCTATGTATCCTAACAAGGTGTCCAGGGCCTTTGGAAGAAAAACAACCCCACATCAACACAGAACCTACACAATATTTTACAGTTTTGTTAAAGTTCTTTTCATTATAGTCACCCTTTTTTTTTTTTTTTTTTTTTTTTTTACACCAAAAACACCTTAGGTTTTTATAGCCAAAAAACTCAATTTGTGTTCCATCAGACCATAGAACATTGCTCTAGTCAGTTATAGTGACATTTCACAAACCCCAGGTGCTTATGTTTGCAGTAAACTGACAAATAAAAGGCGTGTCTGGCATATCTTACAAATAATCATGTGGCATCTGATGGTGGTTTTGGAGACCAAGATTTGACTTTTTCTTGCAATTCATCAACAGTGATCCTTAAGATTTTTATTTTATTTTTTTTTTTTGCCTCTCTTACCATCCTCTTCACTGTAAACCTTTTTCATGCAAGTTTGCAACAATTCCAGTTGATGTTCACTTTTTTTATTATTATTATTATTATTATTATTATTATTATTATTATTGCCCAACAGTAGAAATGTGCATTTTCAGGTGAGCAGCTTTTTTTTTTTTTTCTTTTTTATAATCATTCCCTGACTTCACACACTTCCACACACTTCTCCCTCATCTTATCTTTCCCATGTTGATGGATGAATAAGGGAATTTGACCTGTGTGTCACCAAATATTCATATCCCAGTTAATCAGGAAGTCATGGATTACAGCTTGAATGTTCCTACACACTCCAATCCACTCAAAAACGTACAATTTAAATAGGAAACATGCTTCAGTTTCACAGTAGTTTCCAGGGGTGCCAATAATTGTGGCACATGTTTTTGCTGGTAACAATTCTTTCTTTTTGAGGGTTTTTTTTTCCCTCTGAATTAATTTCTGTCAATTAAAGGTTGGATTTGTCGCATTTGTTAAGCGTGAGATGAAGCTACTTCACCAAAAAGTGGACTTTTTTTTTCTAACCCCTTTTCCTAACCTTTACAAGGCGTGTCAGTAATCGCGGCCGGCACTGTACGACTAGGAACAGATAAAAAGTACCACGTGTCATTCTTTAATCATTGGCAAATTGGTCTGTTAACAGCTGAATAAGTGCTGTTATTGGAAAATAATCCACTTTGAGGTTTTAACATTAATATGAAGAACATCATCTCACTCCTTTATTGTTTATTTTCCCATAACAACATTACACATTATAGGCCTAGGTAATATGATAATGCATCTAAAAATGTCTCTGTAATCAAAGCTATACATCCACAGCAAAACATGGACCACCTTCTGGAAAGAAAACATCAACCGCACATTACTGAGCTTTTCTCCCAGGCCTGGAGCCATCACGACCCCTACGTTCCCCTCCCCAGCTGGAGACGGGTATCATTATCATTTTCAAATTTCCTATAGAAAAATGGCAGCACTCCAGGGTGCGTAACCTGGGGCAGTAACTGGATCCATGAAAAGCTTGAATTCAGGACGCTATAGCTAAAGCCCTAGCTTCCACATTACGCCGTACAAAGGTGGTATTCTTGGGCCTGCTCAGTGTATCCTTGTTCAGATCGGGTTTAAAAATAAATGCATGGGTGTCTGTACACTTAATTTTTCACTTCGGCAGATCTTGTAATTTTGGAAGGTTATTTATTAGGAGAACATGTACAGACTAGTTATAGATGGCGCTGATCCTTTAAAAATGTATTCCTGTTACTTCTCTTGAGTGGGATTTGAACTTCAGTTATATCACCGCAACCAGACGATGGTTTTGTCTAGTTTAGTTCGTATCGCACGAAAAGACAGAGGTTGTTTGGTCTGGTGGGTTTTTTGTTGTTGTTGTTTTGTTTTTTTTTAAACAACAGCTTGTTTTGCCATTTGGTGCTTCCACTGCATACACTTCACATTTCTCCATAATTTCCAAAGCAATGCCAGATCCTCAAGAAGACTCACTGTTCATTATAAGGAATAAAAGGCAACAGAACATGCTGTTATAGGGAAATAATCAACAACTGGGTGGTGTTATGTAGCAGAGTTACTGTCCAATAATCCCAAAATAACCTTTATTTTTTTATAATGTAAAGAATGACACTATTGTGGAACGTCTCCGAACCCAGTTAGTTCATGATCTCACTTGCAGTGAACACTTGTTCCATGACCAGAATCTTTTTTTTTTTGTCCCGTCACTTGAAGTTAATAAGACAAAAAAAAAAATGTAGCTTGTTATGTTACTGAGAAACCAGGAAGAATAGACTAAAGTTACGGCTTTACCTCTGACTGTCGCTGACACTGGAGACTCCTTCCATCCAAAGTTCGCCACATCAATGACTATACATTTTAATAGTTTATGTGGAGTAACTTCCGTAAAGGGTCCTGTAGAAATGTACGGTTTTGTTTATTAGACCAAGTACATGAATGTAAATCTGTGATTTGCAGCTACTGTTATGGAAAATTAATCAGCACCTTCTGATGGATCAGAATGCAGAATTCATCAGGACTGCGGTGTGAAGATAATTAACAGAGCCTGAAAAGGTCCGTGGTGAACTCCATAACCCTTCCATTGTTTGTTTAACGCGTCTGAGGTGACACATGCTTGATGCATTATGGACTCCGTAGTTGGGGAAAATACCGTGTCAAAGCAGTTGAAAGCTGTAAACCAAAAACTATTTGGAACTTTTCACCTCTGAAGTTTGCCAGAGCTGCCCCCACAGTCTCACGCGCTAAAGCGGTGGCCAGGACACTATTGGACACACTTGAGCCGTTATATTATCTTCATAACAATTGCGTGTGTGCGAGCGTCTGTGGCTTCGGCGCGATCGCCGAGCATCCACATTCTTTTCCCTCCTCATCATCGACACAACAAGGGCCGAGTCACGATGATTCTTCGGGGGATCAAGACATCTCACACGGCTTTGGGCGACATCTAAAGCTGCACGGCTCGAGATCCAGGGGACATCAAATTCCACTTGACGTGTGTGTGTGTGAGACCTCGGACCTCTCTCCGTCCCAGCCGCTGTTTTCGTGGCGTGTCAGAGTGACAGGCTCACGGTGGGAGAACGATGGCTTGTAAAATATGATTTAACAAGCTCTTTCACAGTCACGACAGGCACATGGAAGAAGCTTTGTGAAGATTTATGAATGCATGATATTAGTATATCTGATACTGGTTTCGGACAAACCGAAGCCCTGGCATGTGTTACCATTATGCTACGGCTCAGGCTGACTGCTCAAAACAATAAGGTCTCATTTTTGAGCAAATATTTTCTTCGATTTAGAAAGACTGGAGAAGACAGGTATGACAGTAAACAGCAAAACCATGTGATCTCTCCCAATGTCTTTGCTTCATTAGTAAAGAATTAAGTACTCAGAGTTGCCCTGCTGTACTAAAATAATCAACAACGGGGAGGTGCGATGTCTTAATGATGAGATACTGATGAGTTACTGTTAGCACCCTGAAGTCGATCATATTTCCATAACAGCACGTCATAAAGTGGTGTATTCCTCTTATACCACAGCAACATACTGTACCATACAGATGATTCAAATTCTTTGAAATGACAGAATGACGTTGTACTTTTTATCCATTTATGGTTGCATTTGAATGTTATGGGACATCTATGAGACTAGTTAGATCCTAGATTGTCTGGAAACTTCGTTTTCTCTCTTAAAGTCAAGAAATTAAAAAAAAAAAAAAAAAAAAAGGCTTTTCATTACATACACTCCTTTGTCCTGAAGACGTTCCCGTGGTGGAACGTTACCAAACTCTGAAACCGGAGACTCCTTCCATAACTGTTAAAAAAGCATCTCGAGCCATGACTTCCAAGTTGATCCAATTATATTAGTCTTTGATTAAGGCTCTGTGAAAGAACATATTAATAGGATAACGTATCGAAACGAGCCCGTTAATATAAACCTGTGATTTGCTGTGCTGTTACAGAAAACCAATCACCTTCCGACCGGTCAGATTTGAGAATTCGACAGCGCCGTTTTCATAACGTGTGCTAAAAATGACCCGCACTGCAAAAACAAGCCTGAGCACAGGAGTTCTATTTAAAATCGACTGAAACAGTGAGCTTTCAGACGACACTGATAGCGCTGTGTCTCACGCCGGGCTTAACTCAGCTTGTTGGCAGACACGCGACTAGACTTTTTCCGAGTTTCTGGAGAGCAAGAGGAAGAGAAAGAGGGAGCCTGGGTGGGCAGATAAGTGATCTGCAGGATTTAACTTGAGTGTTATTACATTCTTCGTCCTAATAAAGCCCCACGCATGCACGCACACACACACACACACACACACAAGCACACATTGATTAGATAATGAACATTTAAGGGTCTGTTTAAAAATAACGTTTTGATCGCGTCTCATCCTTTTTCCATCTCCTCCTGTCAGCGTTTAATTAAAATCTCACGATCGGACCATCGTTTCTGTGACTGTTTTAAGATAAAACATAATCCACGCCAAGGCACATATAAACACTGAAACAAAACATATGAAAAGATCTGATATCCCATAAGTCATCTTAAACACACAAAAGCCTTCGCTCTACAAATACGGCCGCTGTCTGTGACGGACGGAGAATTGAATTATTAGCTCCATCGTCCGTGACAGAGTGCGAGCCTGATTTCTCGCTGCGGGTTGGCGAACCTATGCTGACTCAGTGTTGTTGTGGAGTTTGGGCTCATATGTTTCACACTAAAGTGTGTGTGTGTGTGTGTATGTGTGTGAGTGTAGGGGGTGAAGGCAGGCGTTAGGCAAAGCAGGCCACTTCCTGGCAGGCCTCCTCTGGGGAAGCACGCATGCTGTTTCACAGCCTCGGTCCCGCTGCGCTGACCCAGGCAACTTGGGAACTGGTATTTGTGGTCTGAGGCTTGCAGCCAAAGCCTCCCATCTCCCATCAGTGCAATGAGATAAGGACTTCTGTGTGCAATTACAGCCTGAGCTGCACTCTGGGGTGAACAGAACGGGATGTTTGTGGCCATTTACCTAAGCTATAATGTAAAATATTAACCCTGACTGAACTTTCACACAAAGTAGGGTTTGAATACGGTTTCCCAGTAGCGCTTCTGATTCGAGAAACTTTTGGAAATCACGGGTTTGAATCCCAATTGTGCGGTGCTTTCTGGGTTGCAAAGGATGGTGTTATAATATACGTCTGTGAGCTCTTAGGTCTTTCCCCCAAGTCAGCAGCAGTTCCAAAAAGATTCGTTTGGATTGGTTTCTTGGTTATTAGCTGCGTGTGATTGGGGGGGAAAAAAAAGTCTGGGTTTACAAGACATCTGGTTGAGATTAGAGGTGTGTCTTAAAACAAATATATACATATAAACAGGTGGGTTTTACTTTCCAGCAGGTGAGTGGTCAAAGATGAAGCTTGCAGGATGTAAAAAAAAAAAAAAAGACATGTTCATTGACCAACTTACAGCGCTCATTCATTCATCCTTAGTATCTGCCTGATCAGGCGCAGTGGGTTAAACATGACTAGTTAATTGTTTATTATACCTAAACAATATACAGTATATATATA
>JAOVYU010000001.1:13015309-13053598 GCA_025674565.1 Synodontis membranacea | reverse complement strand
TCTGCTGTAGGGATGATTTGATATGATAAACTTTATTAATCCCCCCCCCCCCCCCAAGTCAACTCCTTGTCCTCGGTATTCCTGTATGAATTAATCCGAGTTAAAAAACGGAGTGTTTTTTACTAGTGGTACATCGGTCTTCTTTCCGACATTGCTCATTTCTGCGCACGCTCTTCCAATCCAACCTACGAGGGTTCTTACCAAGCAAGCAGTGAGTGACCTATATCCTTCATCTGAATCTGGACCAAAGAAAGCGCTACATGTTTTCTTTAACATCAGCACTCGGTGAATTTAGCACTTCAGCGGCTGCTCCCAGGACCGAGCTCGGAGGTCTTGGAGCTGAAGCCTTCGCCACAGCAGCACGTGATAGATTTTTATTAAAAAGTTTACAGGAACGACAGAAGCGAACCTGCAAACTTCAACGAGTTCTTACCCACTGCATAAATCAAGACGTTTTTGTTTTTCTGCCCAAACGGCAGACAATTTATGAATCCTTGAGCTGAGGCCAAGTCATTTTGGCAGCCTGATCCAATTTAGTAAATAAACCGAAGGTTCCAGGTCCAAGGCAACCTTAATTTGTTCCTGTCAAAAAGTTTCATTGTGAAGTCCTTTTTATTTTAAGGGAGATGTAAAACATCTTGGTGTTTGACTTAGATTTACTGCTGTTTTACAGTTTCATTACTTTTCTACTGACAAAGCAGAGGTTTTCAGGTGCGGTAGTTATTTATTGTGTGTCTGAGCACAGGTCAAGACTTAATGCCCTTCAATTCCAAATTGAACTGAACACTGAGGACATTCATTCTTCTCACTGTGACACCGGTCTGCCATTTTAGATTTGCTCATATATGTACACCCTGGTGACATTATTTTATCTTTTTTTTTTTTTTCACTTTTTCTTTCTTTTTTGCCTTGCCCTGAACTCAAATTTGTGCATTTCTAATAAGTTATATTTTTCACAGTACCAACATTTACACCAACTTGCAGGGCAGATATTGTACATAATACAACGTTAAGAAGTGAATTTAAAATAAAAGTAGAAAAGATTTAGCAAATAAAATCATGTAATCATGGTGATATGGAGACATTTATTTAACATTTTATGAAAGGAGTCTCCAGTTTCAGTCCTTTAACGAGTCATGTTTACATGTTTACGTTCCACAATGTTAAATGTAACTCTAAATGGATAAAAACTATGAAGTGTTGTTCAGTAATAAATTAAAATTGGTAATCATTGACAAATTGCTGGGGAAAAAAAATAGTACGTTCACATCACAAGCCTCATTGTTCAATTCCGATTTTTTGCTCAGATCGGATTTGCCCATCTTCACGGCTTGGATTCATAATTACCAGTGACCCTGATCTAACTGTATCGTGAAGGCATCTGTAATCTGAAATGCCACTCATATGCACACTGATACGTTGTTGCACGAGTCTTCTGCGTCACCACCAGCAAAAACCGTATTTGAGACGACTCATCACGACTCGGCAAACAGTTGGTCAGCTGTAGCTCCTCCATCATCGCTTTGCTACGCTGCCGGTGTTCTGATGACTTGTGCTACCTTGATGCAAACTGCGACCGTGGCACTAATCCATACCAGAGAATAAACTGGATCTTAGCCCTTGCCCTTAACCTAACCCTAACCTTAACCCTAAGAATTAAACTTTAAAGTTAACTCTAAAACCTTAACCTTAAACCTAACACGCTACCGTTACGTATCATATCTGGATAGGCAGAACGAGCACCTTGTTGGCTGACGATAAGCTCAGCGCACATGTACAAGCAAAAGTTCACACGAATTCCAATCCTGAGCATTCTCATTCATGTCACATGACCAGACACGGGATTCATATCGGATTTAGGACCACTCAAATCTGAGAAGATCAGATTTCTGTTTCCACACAGCCATGAAATGATCAGACCTGTCACAACTTCTCTTCGTGACATTAATCCACTGTAGATTTGCTCATAAAGAACCTCATGACATTATTTTCTCTTCAGTACATTTTTTTAACACCCTAGTCCTCAGTGTTCCTGAAAGTATGAATGCGACAGAGCTCGAGCGCTCCGTTTATAATTGCCCAGAACTCAAGCCTGTTATCCAGCTGGCTGCCTGGAGTCGAATGCAGCGTCTGATTGCTCTCGACATGTGTGTGTTCTCACTCTGGGTTTCAGTACACTTCACTGCTGTTCTTGGTGTAGGAGTGTATTGCTCAGCTCTCTACTCATGCTAATTAATCTTAGCAGTTGTAGCAGAAGACTCACTGCTGTTATGTCAGCATAGGGAGGTGACACAAACTGCTAAATGCAGGAGTGCCAAAACTTACACATGGGATATTTTTTTTCCTCCTATAAAAGTACTCAGGAAAAAATCTTCTACTCTTGCATGTTTTGGTGCATGATTAAGCAAATGAACCACAAAAGGTATTTTACACAACCTGATTTTTTAAACCAAAAGGTGCTAAAAATTTTAGAGCTGACTCTGCAAATCTTATTGTTGTTCTTATACACTGACTGTAAGACCTTTAGTACCGTGTACTGGATCAAAACTGCACTCTTACAAACTAGAGAAGCATTGAGGGCTTTGCGCTTTGGCCTCTGGAGGAACCCTTAAAGGTTCAGTGTTCAATCCTAGAACTGAGCGTTCCATCATTGGAACCTTTCAGGGAGTGAAGAACGCTTATTTATTCAACCCTCAAAGAAGCTTTTTTTACGTCATCATTTTGAAGATGCATCATTTTGTTCATATTATTTATTGATTTCTTTTTCTTCATGATGATGTTTTGGATGTCCAACTTGTTCAGATAGATGATCTGTCAAAAACAGGACTCCTAATGGTCCTAGCCTACAATAGATCCAGTAGCTTTACTTCATGAGGTAACCAAGAGGCGTAGAGTATTGAGCATCACTTCTTCACAGCTCCAGATTCTCCAGTTTGATCCCAAGCTCAGGTAACGGAGTCCCCCCCCCCCCCCCAATGTTCTCTCAGTGCCCATGTGAGGTTCCTCTGGGTTCCCTGGTTTCCTCCATCCCTCTAACACATGCCAGCAGGTGGATTAGTGACTCTAAATTGCCCCCAGGTCTGGAAGTGTGCGTGTGTATGGTGCCATGGGATGGGCTGGTGTCTCATCCAGGGTTTAATTCTGTTTCATGCTCAATGCTCCCATGATAGATCCACCAGCAGTCTGACCAGGATGAAGCACTTGCTGGAGGTAAATCAATGAACACACTATGCTTGTTGAACCTGTGACCTGAGATTATTCCAGAACACCATAATCCTCAGGCGTTCGACACCAAAATGAAGAATTTGAACACAAAATTGAATCATTTTACCACTTCAGGAAAAATAAAATACATTTCTAATCTGTGACAAATTGAGTTGTGACTTCTGATTTTTACTCCTGAACTCAATATCCATTTCTCCTGTATTTGGAATTAAACCATAAGACCCATCAAACTGAACCATTAAAAAAAAAAAAATACAAAAATAAACTCAACTTGCAAAAACGGAGTGAGCTCAGGGAACCTGAAACTTGGTCAAATGAGGACTAATAATTCAAGACTTCATGAAGTTATCCAAACCACTAGACCTGCATAATTTAATTAAAATGTCTGCATTTTCCCTCCTCTCTGCTCTCTGCTTTATTTCATTTTAAATGTCACTGAGGCTGCATCAGAATGAACTCAGTATATCATAATGTGCATGCACGCTCTGTTTATGTAGCAGCTCAGCATATACGCAAAGTTTCCAGAGAAACGGGACATTTCAGAGAAAACTTTGGTCAAGCAAAGTGGCTCTGAAGTGTTTTTGTGTATTTCACATGAATTTGGTTTAGAGGGGTTTTCCGTCCTTTTTTCAGTGCAACTTTATGCATTTGTTTTAATCCTGAATAATAATTGGAAGAGATTAGTTTTAAAGTAATGCAAAGTAATGATGTCGGAGGACCCGAACCCTAGATCAGTTCTCAAAGATGAATCTCACACTATAGAATTCCATGCACGATACACAAACCACATTTTACACACTGATTAATAGGTCACCTGAATACAACATGTTCCATACAGTATATAGTCTGTACCTAGTGCTAGGAACTCAATCACACAGTTAAAACCCCCAATATATCTTATTTTTCCTTTTAATCATCGTCCGTTTTATTATTTTAGTTGTTATTTAGTTATGATTCTCTAACGTGATGATATGAGTAGCGTTCCAAGAATCCCTATATTTCCTATAACAGCAGTGTGATGGTTCACTGTGCGCATCATTCTGCTCGTCTGTGCTCACCATGTACAATTTCACCTCCTAGTTCGAAACGGTTACTACAGTAGCATTAGCTGCATCATAAATGGATGTGAAAAACAATCAAATTTTTGACTTAAAATAGGAAAATGCTGCAAATATAAAAAGGGAACGTACAAATCAACATGGGCGCACTCGTGAGCTAGCCTACGTGCTATAAAGTGAGTGTAGCTTCTTCAGGATGCATTTCTACTTGATGTCAGGATCACGCCAATGGTAGAAACACACAACTGGAATCCACACGATGAGGACTACAATTCCCAACCAACAAGGACTACAAACATGGCGGTGACGCGCCGGCGAACTAGCTCCCCAGAGTACTGATGAGCTTCACCTGAAACTGATTATACCTCATTCCCTCATTGACTTGTCCATTCACCTCGATTATCTCCTTCATGAGAGCCACCTTTCGTCTGCTGCTACTCCGTCACTCTCCATGGAGCCCCCTGCTGCCGAACCCATGCAATTAGGTCAAACAAAACTATCCACAATGGAATGGGAGAGACGCCGTCGCGAAAACCTATGTTTCTACTGCGGCGGTAATGACCACCAATTCCAGACCTGTGTTAAACGAGGAGCCCCTCATGGTACCAAACTAAATAAGGTGAACATACATATATTTTCAGCCGTGATCGACTCAGGAGCCACCGGGAATTTTATGGATTATCATACGGCACTCCGCCTTAACATCCGTCTCATCCATCTCCATAACCCGGTGGAAATACAAGCCATCGACGGAGGGCTGATCGGAGGAGGTCAGGTCCATTTTTGTACACCACTTCTTTCACTCACTCTAAGCAGCCTGCACCATGAATGGGTGTCCCTACTGGTCACAGAGACACCTATACATCCAATTGTGTTAGGTCTACCCTGGCTACACACCCATAATCCCCGATATCTTGGGAAAATCATCAAGTGGTCTCAGTACTGCCAGAACTGTTGTTTAAAGCCATTATCTGGTCCCTCTGCATGTAATGCCACTACGACCATCGAATGCCCGGAAACTTCTGTACCTGTGTGCATACCCAGCGAATATCAAGACTTCCACGATGTGTGCAGTAAGACCAAAGCCACTGGTCTTCCTCCACACCGTGAGTATGACTGCGCTATCGACCTACTTCCAGGTTCCGTATCCCCCAGAGGCCGCATTTACCCTCTGTCACAAACCGAACAACGTGCTATGGAGGAATACATCACCGAGGCACCAGAACAGGGCTACCTTGTACCCTCAACATCACCTGCCTCAGTGAGCTTCTTCTTTGTTTAAAAGAAAGGTGGAGGGTTGCGACCTTGCATCGATTATCGGGGTCTGAACAATGTCAAGTACGCTTATTCTCTGCCCCTGGTTCCTGCGGCTCTCGAACAACTCAGAGAAGCTACCATATTCTCAAAATTGGATCTTATCATATAATCTGATACCAGTACAGGCCACTACCAGTATCAGGTACTGTAATGCCGTATGGCCTATCTTGCACTCCATCTGTGTTTCAATGTTTAATTAACAATGTATTCAGAGACTTCCTGGGCAAGTGTGTAGTGGCTTATATTGACAACATCCTCATTTACTCATCCTCTCACAAAAAGCACATACAGCATGTCTGCCAGGTACTTCAAAGATTATGGGAGAATCAACTTTATGTCAAAGGTGAGAAGTGTGAGTTCCACATCACACACATCACATTTCTGGGATACAAGATCAGCAGAAGAAGGGTGTATATGGATACCGACAAGGTAAAAGCAGTCACTGACTGGCCACGGCCTGCCAAGGTAAAGGAACTTCAAAGATTCTTGGGTTTTGCCAATTCTTATCATAGTTTTATTCATAATTATAGCTCAGTGGCCTCCCCATTGACGGACCTCCTGAAGAAGGGCACCAAGAACCTCGAATGGAACGATTCAGTGAGAGAAGACTTCCAGAAATAAAGGTCGCCTTTACTTCAGCACCAATCCTCAGACACCCTGATCCTGACAAGCCTTTCATCGTGGAAGTGGACGCCTCCAAGCGTGGGGTTTATTGCCGTGTTGTCTCAAAGTTCTGGTGAGCCTGTAAAAATGTATCCTGTTGCTTTCTTCTCAATTTCTGGCCCTGTAAAGAGAAGGGACCTCTGAGCCAATCCTGCCCGCCCAGTGTGTCATTAACGCCATTACATGGGACTTTGACCAGGAATTGGAGAGGATCCCAGAGCACACCAGGTTCGAGGATGGACCACCCGGACTCACCTATGTGCTGCCACAAGACCATTAGAGGCTAATCACCTGGGCTCACACTACTCTGGCCAGCGTTCATCCAGGGACCCGCCGGACCTTAGAAATGATCAAAGAAAAGTATTGGTGGCCTGGGATGGCACCTGAAATCAAGCAGTTTATAGCTTCCTGCTCCAGGTAACACAGTCATTCTAGTGATTACTGATCGGTGTCAGATTTGTCCCTTTACCCAGGTTACCTGCTGCCTTCGAACTCGAAGAATTAATCTTTCAGCATGTGTTCAGATACTATGGCATACCTGAAGACATCGTTTCAGATCATGGCCCGCAATTTACATCCCGAGTCTGGCAAACTTTCATGGACAAACTGGGTGTTACCGCCAGTCTGACGTCAGGCTACCACCCACAAGCCAATGGGCAAGTAGAAAGGGTGAATAAAGAAATCGGCAGGTTTCTGCGCACGTTCTGTCCTGACCAACAGGGTGAGTGGGCACGCTTCATTCCGTGGGAATACGCCCAAAACTCCCTAAAGCATGTTGCTTACTCCGTTTCAGTGTGGTTTATGTTACCAACCTCCTCTTTTCCCCTGGAACACTTCCATCACGGAGTCTCCGGCAGTAGACGAATGGTTGCAGAAGAGTGAGCAGGTCTGGGAACGAACTCACGTCCAGCTAGAGAGAGCGGTCAGGAGAACCAAACAGTTTGCCAACAGAAGAGCAAAGCCCCCCAGTTCAAACCAGGAGATCAAGTATGGCTCTCCACATGAGATCTGCGTGGGATGCCGGGGTGTCATAAGCTCAACTCCAGATATACCGGACCATTCGTGATCAGCTGTCAGATCAACCCGGTAACGTACACACATCAGTTACCCAAACATTGGAAAATATCACCCTCCTTTCATATGTCTCTATTAAAGGCGGTGCATACCGGACCTCTGGACGAAGATGTCCCTCCCGAAAATCCACCAGCACCTCTCTCCTTAGAGGGACAAGAGGCATATGCAGTTAAAGCCATCCTCTGCTCCCGTTGGAGAGGAGGTCATCTGCAGTACCTGGTGGACTGGGAGGAACAGTGCTGGGCACACGCTTAGGACATCCTAGACCCATTACTGACGGAAGAGTGATTAACAGTTTGGATTTTCTAATAAACTCTTTTACTGTAACCGCTCTTGCATCCGCTCTCATTCCCTGTCGTGACACTTGAAAATAAACAGAACATTTGGCCATATTATGTTTGAAATCTCACTCATTTTAGAGATTCACTCATTCTTGTTTGCCAAACTGGCATGTAAAATCAAAATCGCACTAACAATCGTGCTGTTTTAATGAACATCAGCACAGTTGGGATTACCTACCATATAGCCAAATATGTACATTCCTGCTTGTGTGAATTTAACTCATGATATTGCTTAATTGTTCTGCGTTTTAGCCATTGTTTTGGCATGAGACTATCGAAAAGAGCGAGTGCTTCCTGGAGCAACTTTATACCGAAGAAAGGCAAAACAAATATACAATACGCAATATACTATAACAGAATCTGTACCGACATGTCAAATCGAACAGGATTTGATTTATTACCTGGTTTTTTTTGACCACTCATTTTTATAGAAGGTCAAATACAGAGCTGTATTTCCTGTAAGAGATTAACCTGGAAAAAGTACAGTATCCAACCTACATGTGTATACATTTGTCATTTGGCAGATGCCCTTATCCAGAGCGACTTACATAGATGACATTTATACACCTGAGCAGTTGAGGGTTAAGGGCCTTGCTCAAGTGGCATCACGGTGGAAGTGATGAGTTTTGAACTCATGACTTTCTGATCAATAGTCCAATACCTGCACTATACTACTGGTGAAGTTGTTAGTGATCAGTGGAAAAACGTATTTACTAAAATTTGTCTCCATGTCAACCGGCTCAATAAGACATTTATATATTTTCCATAAGAAACTGTAGCACTGTCCAAAACCTGACGATTCGGTTGTGGACTCCAGAGGTTAACTGGCCTTGAATCCAAGAGTGTGCCAGAGCCAGATTTCTGGGTTTGGCTGTAATAATCTAAACATAGGTTATTCAGGGAAGCTAATAAGTTCCAAACGGGCATCGTGCAACTTTTCATTTTTGTAGTGTTTACACAGCTTTTCTGGTCTGGAGTAACGAGGCTGTGGCTCCAATTGGTCCACACGTAGCCTTCCTGACTGTCACTGCATGCTGATTGCTGGAAAACACTGGATGATGACTCGCAAGCGCACAGCCAGGCCTGCTGAGCTAATTAGTCAAAAAGCAGAACACAGTGTCACGCTGTTATAGGAAAATAATCAACAAGGGGTTGGTATGATTAAATGGAGTTAGTGATAACACCCTGAAGTTGATTATTTTAATGTAACAAGCAAGTGTTTATTTCTCTAAAACCAAAGGAACTTACCATGAATAGTATTTTTTTTTTTTTTATTAATTATAGAACATGTCACTTTTTATCCATTTACTGTGGCACTTAATGCGGATAATAAAAGAAAGCCGTCATATAAACATTTGCTCCCTCACCAGCATCTCTTTTTTCTGTCTTCAAATTAATAAGATTTAAAAACAAAACAAAACAAACGAACAAAAACCCCCACCCTATCACAACTTATCATGGTACCAAGAAACTTCAGTCCTGAAGTCTTTCCTTTGGTGGAAAACAATTTAAGAAAAGTTCAAACTTTACCTCTGACTGTTCCAAACTGCTAACGCTGGAGACTCCTTCCATCGATGTTTACGAAACTTATCCACATCAGCGATTACACGCCTTGTTTTAAATCCGTTCATGCGGTGCACCTGAAATGTGGAAGTTGCTGTGAATAAGCTGTATGCATTAGCACAAGCATGTTAATAAAAACCTGCTGTTGTAGAAAATTAATCGGCACCTTCTGACCAATCAGATTTGAGAATTCAAGAGTGATTGGATTGTTTGTGTGTAAGTACAAAACGCATTTTGGTTTAGATCGAGAAGGTTCTAATCCAGCCTTACATCTTGGCTAAACAGTCCCTCATCCAAAGCCAAAACGTTTGTCAAGGCTTTTCACTAACGTATTGATAATTCCTCTCTAAACCATGCAAGTCTGAGAGAAAGTGTTAACACGGGGATCAACGGTTTCACGGGCTGATTTGTGACCCTCGCTGGTTCCACTCTGCAGCTCACTAAATGAGTATTAAAAAGTGCAGACCTCGGCAGTCTCACTGTTTTGATCTGAGGTTGACTTGGCTCAAACCGTCTACCCATGCTGGTTGTGTCGGGGGGGGTTTGTTCAGGCCAACCTAAACATTCACACTCAGAAACCATACCCAAGATTCTGCCAACCATACCCGCTCCACTTGAAACGTCAGTGAACACTATTTTGACTTCCTGTGAGTGCCGGACAATCGGCCAGTTCATGGCGTTCAGTGTTTGGGTTCAGCGGTGTCACAGTCCAACTGTCGTCCGTGTCACACCAAATGCACAACCAACACATTGCTGTAGACACAAGATTAGTTCAAGAAAAGAGTTTAAACATCATGCTAAGGCTGAGTGCTATGGGACTCTAAATGTTATGCAGTTATATAGGATAATCACTCAAACGAAGTGTGGTACAATTTATTCCTTCATTCCCACAATTCATTGGACTCTCATTCCATCATACCGGCAATGTAGTCTAACACATCCACCTAGTGCCATGTTTTTGGGTGGTGTGAATAAAGAAGGCAGAAGAAACCCATGCAAACATGAAGAACATGAGGAGAACATGGAAAAATGGCAAAAATTTGAGCTCAGGGACTAAACTAGGGACTGTGGAAGTGTGTCAGATGTTTTTGGTACTTTCTCACATTTAGTACATTACACAACAAGCAGATCGTTGCCACCGAGCTAAAGCTAGCTGAATAAGTCAGACGTCTAAATGTTGCCAAATGTTTTTTAAATGTTGCCATACTTGCAACAAGTTTTATTTCAAATAGCTTGCTTACTCACCATAATATGGCTTTGTCTTTGAAAAGTATGTTTGGTTAAAAGTCCTGACATCTAGACAAGCTCGTATATTCACTCACCGTCTGCTGATTTCTAATGATACTCACCTGTTTGCAGTCACACTTTTTTTTGCCCTTGTGACGACTCCAAGCCTTGTTTATCTACCTGTCTTGATTAGTTTTTTGACTTCAGCCTGCTTCATTTACTGATTGAGTCTTGTCTCATTTGTGACTGCTTGCCTGGACATTTTCCTGCCTCACATTTCCAGAAATCTTTTGCAATCAATTGCAATCTTTAAGATTGTGAAACTTGTGGCCAGAAAAGTGTAAAACAACAAACAGCAACAAAAAAATCTTTAAGATGCTCTGTGGCCCAAGGATGGCAAGTCTGAGAGTCTCATTGACAACAAAAACAAAGCAAAACAGCAAATGAAATGTTATCTATCTATGAAACAAGAAATTGACTACTTAGTAAATATATTCCAAGATCATAGCAACAGTTTGGGCTGAGATATATGTTGAAACTTTGCGATTATGGAATTGCTTTGCTAAAATTGTATAAAAGCCACATTTGGCTAAAATATGGTACTTTGGTGGACTACTATCGTCCAAAAGGGATAGGTGCTCTCTTGGGACAAAGCGAGCAACGCAAATGCCTTGAAACGCTGCATGTGTAGGACAATATTTTCTGATTCAATAGCCATGATTCATAGCCTTGTATTGTGACTTTTCTAGTAACAATGAAACAATGGCTTTTATAAAGAAAAATGCCGACTTTAATGTGAATATAAAACTGTCCCCCGGACAGGTCAGTCTGGCTGGCAGCTGGTCAGTTTAGTTTATTGCTTCCTCAGAGCTCTAACTCCTTGTTTCTCCAGCTCATGACTCCCACAAGCCAAATCACGCAAGAGGGAAATTTTTGCTTGGGGTTATAAGACCTCATAACCCTAAATCCTAAACATGTATTGGTTTTGTATCTGGTCTGTTTGGTCAGGTAGTAAACTCTACTTTTGTGGTACATACTGTGTATGATGAGAAGATGCCTTCCAATTTAATTTCAGAGAAAAACAACTCTAGATTAAAAAAAAACTCCCCATGACAATAGTGGCAAATCTTTTAAGATGTAACGATGCACGGGGACACCAGAAATGCGTTCCTCAGAACGCATGCATAACTACAACTATGCGTAACTGGGAATACAAAAGATCATGACCAACTGACTCCATGCGCCTCAAGGGAAACATCTTCACTTTTCCTGTTTGGTAGATGTGACGTCATCAGGGAGATCTAACTAGTGGGTGGGAATTGGGAAATGACCAAAAAAAACAAAAAAACAAAATGGGGTAAGAACAAATACAATAAAACAAATTCCAATAATGAACCAAATGATAAGAGGCATAATTTCCCTTATATGTTATTATATTGTTTCACTGTTACCACAGCAGCACCAGGATGACATGAGCAGCACCATCCTCAGGAACCCAGGACCCCGCCATGTTCCCAGGAAGACCAGGCCATGGCTTTAAGGATCTCAGGCATGGCTCCGTTTCTAAAGTGTGACATAGTCAAGTCCTTCCACACCAAGGCCAGGATGCTTAGAAGAGACACCTTCTCTGTCTGGCTGGATCGGGCTTGGAGTCATGAGAATGCGCAGAGTGTTGACTCTTTCCTGAATTAGAAGCCTCCGCCACCCTTGGTTGAGAGGAAGTAGCGTTCAGCATGTAAAGATAACAGTGTGAATCAGTGGTGTTTCCATTTCACGGGTAACAATGGCCTGCGTGTGGTGTAGAACGCTGGGAAATGCGGTCAGCTGGTGAAAGTGATCGGAAACTGATTAAAACCCACTTCTTTTAGTCACTCAGCGGAAGATCTACCTAAATCATGGGGAACATAGTCATAATCGTACGGCCAAAAAAGACAATGAGAACATTGAAGGTTTGTTTTTACAGTAGAACTGCGTAGCAGGGCTGGTTGGATGCCCACCCAAGCCTGGGAAGGCTCAGTGACTTGGGAAGTGAAGGTCACTGGGTCGGTGTTATATCTGGGAGACAGGAGTATGTCTTCATGGCTCGGCCCTCGCAGCTGCCTGCCCTGTCATTTCCTCCAGCTCCGCTCTGGTCCAGGACATTACTCACAACGTCAACATGGGCAGTATGAATGGCAGAGCGGCATCGTGAGCACACAGACACCTGTCTCTCTGGAAGCAGGCAGGACGCCAGGACTGAAAACTGTGTAGGGACTTCTGAAGTTAGAACAGCTGGAAGGGATGGGAGCAAAAGCGTACTCTTTATTGATCCCGAGTCGCTTAGCGATAAAGTTATTACACAATATTTTCTAATATTACGCAAGAATATTTTACTGCCAAGCTTCACACAAAAATTACTCCTTAAAAAAGAAAATAACCAACAGTAACCTGTACAAGATGTCCACTAAATAAAATTCTGATTACATAATGATCGTATTTTTTAACGTTAATCAGATAATAACTTCAGTAAGCTAAAAAGATAACGAACCTGATAAACTTCAGGTTATGCTTAACCTCTTTCTTCATGTGAAACAAATCATTTCTAAAGCAAATTCTATATTTACCTAAAAAAACAAGTATGTACATGTAGCATTAAAAAACCTACAATGATTAGCATAGAGTCACACTGCAAATGTTTTTATGTATTTTTCAAAAGTTTTTATGTAGCCACACCCACCTTAAACTTTGGGGGGGGGGGGGGTCAAAAACAAAAACAAATCAAAACGATCTTAAGTGAAAATAGTTATTTTAAAGCTACTTATGATGGTATGTTGAAATGATGAAATGCGTAATACTTTTTTGTGCTACGCTTTCTTATTTCCCGCATGTGGTGGAGAAACTGGGAAAGTACTACACCTTAACAAGAGGATAAATTTAGCAAAATAAAATAAAGTAAAAAAAAAAAAAAAAAAGTATGCTAAAAGTTGCAGCATGACATCAGAAGAGTGAAGCAGGAATTTCTGAAGAAGCTGATAACATCGAGTTTGGGTGGATGTCTTTGTGTGTGTGTGTGTGTGTGTGTGTGTGTTTGTGTTATGCCATTTTTTCCCGTCTACTAAGCCAGTGATTTAATCGGCGTCCACAACAGTTTTTCCAAAGCTAACAATAAAACAGGTTGCATGTATTGTGGAAGGCTGCCGGAGAGCAAAAACATTCTTGAATGAGTGTTTTCTTATAACCCATTTATTAAAAAATTCTATAACGATTTGAGCCGTATAGACGTTGCTTGAATATTTTACATGTACGAGTGCATTTCTTCCTGAAGTGGCAGTGTAGTGTGAGGCACATTGCTTTGTTATTCTCGCAGAACGATGGCCTTGGGAGAGAGTAGGAGAGCTGGAGAAAAGCCATGAAGACTCTCAACAACTCGAGATAAGTGTCCAGCCGCAGAATTCCAAAAATTGTATCAGTAGTTTCGAGACTTGTCAGGACAAGCACTGCGAGGGCTACGTTGAGTTTTTCATTTAGCCAGGAGCTAAAAATATATCCCTATGTACTTTTTTTCACCTACAAACACAAATACGCCTTACGACTTGATATTTCAGTCATGAAGAAATCCGTCAGCGCTGCCGCCTGTGACGTGGGAATTGCTGCATGGAATGCAGACAGTTGATTTACTGTAGCGAAAACACTGATCCTGGTCATTAACAAGCTCCCTCCAAAGCACACACACACACACACACACACACACACACACTTCAGACTTCGAATCCCCGGGCAATGCATCTTTCCAATACAGTGATCAATGGGATGGAGTTACTACGGGCGACGGGTCCATCAAGCTAGAGCAATGCGTAAGGTCCTATAAAAAAGGGATTTAGGGCTTTTTACTCATGGTAACAGGTTTCTCTGACCTTTCAGACAACAGTGCTGAGGGCTGTAAAAGGGGAGCCGGGTCTTTGGACCAATAGGGAAGAGTTATGGCTAGGAAGGCCTTGTTTCCCATAATAAACGAGGCCCACAGTCATTCTTTACAGGGCCCATGGCATGGACTGAGAGCCTGAGACCTCCCCCTATGCTCTGATATTCATCAACCACACACACACACACACGCGCACACACATGTTGGTTTTACTGTCCTTGTGAGGACCTTCCATTGACATAATTAATGGACCTAAACCTAACCCTAACCTTAACCTCAGTAATGAACGTTTTTTGGCTCTTTTATTTTTTCTTACTTTTGTTTAAAAAGGAATAGAAAAAAAAAAATCTTACCTTGTGAGGACCATCCAAGTGTCCTCCAGTGCCAGAAAAAGACCAGAATTAACGGAGCAACCGACAGAAAAACACTTCAGGCTCTGCGTCTGTTGTAATGTAATGTAAAATAACGTCACGTACACTGTATGGTTCAGAGATTTTTCTTCATTAAAATGCATAAATTAAGAGAAGGTATTCAGACTGATTAAGAAATTAAACTGCAGTATTAAATACATATTGCTTTGTCAAAATATCTTTTTTATTTTGTTTACGGAGTGTAAGAAAAAAAATATGCATTTATTCATTTATTTATTACGTTAGAAAAAATAAATCCTTCTAAATCAGGTTTTCTAACCTGAAGTTAAGATGAAAATTGATTAGTTTTCTATGACAGCATCTCGGATAACAGTGCCGCCGCTGATCACAGCTTAATATTAATGCGTTCGTTCTAATGTTATGATTTTTGCGCATTCTTGGGGACTTGTTCAGCAGACGCTCCTGATGAAACAGTTACCTGAATCGTTGATATGGTGAAGTTTTTTTTTCCTTTGGTCTGTGCGAGAAAGAGAGAGAGAGAGAGAGAGAGAGAGAGAGAGAGAGAGAGAGAGAGAAAAAAGAGAGAAAAAGAGACACTGGTGAGGAAGCGACTGTTTATAGCTGCTGTGATGTGAGAACAGGACCTAAATTGTTGTGGATGTTTGTTCCACAACTTTAACTTAATGCAACTGGAGACGGATCAAAAGTTTGATGTGTTGTTCTGTAATAAATGATTGGAAAATAATCAACCTACGAGCAGTAACAGTAACTCATCACTCGACACTGTGATTTATTCTTTTTCTATAACAGCACACCCAAAATTTTTGTTTTATTCTATACTCGGGCAGATGTGAGTCAGTGTGTGGCAAACAAACGGCGAATAAAAGCTAAAATTCTTCAGTCTGTTCCTTCACACGCAGCCTCTAAGCTGAATTTGAGCTCAAACACGGCAGTAAAGACTGGCGCGCTGAAAACAAAGCTCCCTCTCCATTTAGTCTGCAAGTGCATCTTTACTCCTTATAACTCGATTCATCACAAAAAGGAAAACCTGAGCTGCAATGTGTCGGGGAGGATTTGTATAATGCTTGGATAACGATTTGGATAAGTGCTGTTGCTCTTCTCATCCTCCCCATTTCTCTCTCTCCAAGACAATATTTTTTACACGGAAACCCCGTGAAAAAAAAAAAAATAAAAAAAAAATAGGTTCCAGCTGTCAAGCCGTAAACTTTGCTGGAACATCACGAAAGCAGCGTTCTGGGATGAAACACAGCCGGCTTATGGCTTCAATTAGTGTCAGCTCTGACTTGAGCTTGTTCAAGCCGCAACAACGCAAATCATTCTGAGCACCTTTTCAAACTCGTGTTCTCCAACATGGCCCACGCGAGAACATGCTGGGCCTTCTTCTCGACCGACTCTTTTTACGGTGTAAAACAAAAGAAGAGGCCGTTCTCAGATCGTATCTGAAATGCAGTTTTTATTTAATCAACGGCACATAAATAAGAAAAAAATTCACCAGATTTGACGTAAACGAGATGCTCGTCCATCATGTTATATATTGTATACAGCCCGGCGGTGAATTCACTTTCGTTGTTTATGCGGTTTATTTTGTGTTTAGGACACAAAAGGATCTTGCACATGGAGCAATTTCCTCTTTCCTTTAGCAAAGTGCAGTTTGATTGTTTATATCCTTGTCTAATTGCGAATACGTACACGAGCGGAAACGGAAAGGTTAAAGCGCTAAATGCATGAAGGCTGAGATTAAAGCGCTGTTTATCCGTGGTTGGGGTGCTTCAAATCATCATAAAAAAAAATAAAAAAAAACTTAAAAAGAAACTCCAGGGAGACAAAATCGCAGGTGATTTATGATTGCCCAGCAAACACATGGAAGCCACCCTTCATCCCAGGATGCAGAATGATGTCATGCTCAATGCTGGACTTTACACAAACTCCTACAGCTACACAACCCAAAATAATGACTACAGTTCCAGTAAGACTTGTCAAACACTGTATACTTGAACCGTGAATCTAAAGCTCTACAAGACGTAATTAATTACTCTGACAAGGACAAATCGATTGACGAAACGAGAAGTCGAGCTCATTCTGTCGGCTGAGAGTTATAGGCTGCTTTCTCAAGGACATTTCTACATAAATCAAAAATGAAATCCTTGCCAGGGATTTCAATTTGAACAACACAGTGATGGACAACACACATGAAAGCGATGGACTGTGTGAGAGGTCTGGCATTGGTGAGCTCTTTCCACAAAGGCAGGGAGGTTCTGATATCTTTGTTGTTGTTGTTGTTGTTGTTGTTGTTTTTAGGAAAATTGATATTGCGTCCTCATTATAGTGACGGCAAAACACTTGAGTAACAGGATTGTTAATGGACGATATACAAAAACGTGTAATGTTTAATTGGCAAGGCCTTATTTCAATACTGCGTTACTCAGATTTCCAAAATAAAATCCACCAATCACCACAATCATGGAAATATAAGGCATGCGAATCATCATCACGCTGCCTTTTTTTGTGAGGTTCGTCCACCATTTTTGTTAGAAAGATCACACTGTTCACATCGAGGCAATGATAAACCTGAAATTATGTAGAAAAACATGAGATAGGAATAATATTCTAAGATCAATCTAGCTGAAATAAATACACAACATTGACTAGATTCAATTATCCACCATTGACTGGATAAACTTTTTCTGATTTTTTTCTGGTCAAGCGGAACTTCCACCAGATTTAGAAAAAGTGTACCTGAATTTCTTCACAACACAGCTAGGTTTACATTTAGACACTTTAATATTAAAATGAAGAAATTTGTGTGTATGTAATTTTATTTATTACCAATTTCAGAGTATAATCCATCAATACATTTGCAGAAACTCACTGCCACTTAATTACATGATTTGTGTGTCTGAAATGTACACAAACTTAGGAGCTGAACGTTCCCAACAAAGCCAAATTTAGCAAACATCCCATTTCTAGTGTAAATGCTGCTGCGAATGATTTGCAATTTTCTTTCTTTTTTTTTTTTTGTAATCAGCTTAACAAATGAGGTTGGTAGAAGTGGGCTGGTAGAAAAAGTGGAGGGAAAGTGATTTGATGACATCATTAACATACATATCAAGATAACAAGTGTACCCTTAAACCTTTTTTCTATATTTTTCAAAAACGTTTGTCTTTGAAACCAGTATCTTGAAGTCACAACACATCACGTGAAGAATTTTCACCAAAAGTCTAGGAGGAATTTGAATTCGGAATTTACTCCTTCAATCAATACCACTGAAAAAGTGAACTTTAGATTAGATTAGATTGTGGATGTATTTTACACCAGAGTTGTCCTTTTGATTAACTGATCATTGTGTATAAACAGTATATGGAGCATTTCAGAGGTGATGTCATTCTTTTGTGTAAGCATTTTTGGCTCTGAGAACCCAGTAAGTGACCATGTAGGGGGAACAGAATTGGGCCAAAAATGGACCCCTGAGGAACTCCTCTAGTGTCATGCTTTCGGTTAAGGTTTCAAGGGGTTAAAATCTTTCAGAAGGAGTTCACATAGCCATAAATATCATTTCGCCAAATTCTTATGTTGCAAGCTCTATACAGAGACCACTTGTTTGTCGGCCGTGATGTAATTAGACTGTTATTCCTGAGAAAGGTCTAAAAGTCATATGCAAGCACTAATTGCTTTGTTTATACTGTCAATGATTGGAAAATCAGTTATCCAATCATCAGACCTGGAATCAAAAACCTCCCATAATTTCAACATAAAGTTAATTCGGTATTGTGTAATAAACAACCTTTGTGTTTTCCTTCCCTGAAATTTCTTGATTTTGTTTATTTCTCAAATGCATTCGGTATGCATGTACATGTCTGTCGTTTGCATAGTTAGGAAATACTGAACTGAGGTCACTGTGCGCACGAGGCCTACGGCGACACTGCGAATGCAAGAGAATGCAAGATGAGGAATGTGAAGAATCACGTATGATATGCTGCGAGAGAGAGAAAAAAAAACAAAAAAAAAAACAGATGGTGCCAAGCTGAAATGTAGAGCTCTGCAAATCCGACACTCGCCAACAATGATGGATGATGAGAATGGTGGTCTGGGATGTTTCCTTTCAGAGAAAAACCCATCCTATTAGTCGGCGGGAAGCCGCATCACTCAAATCACTTCCTCGCAGAGTCACACTGCAGGTCAAACCTGATGACTTGCATGGTGATAAGTTGATGTGCAGTTCTCTTCCTCATATTTCCTTTTTTTTTTATTCTTTTTGGCACTTGTGTAATCTCCCTGTTGGAGCAGAGAGTCCTGTAACTCTAATAATCAGTTTCCTTACCGAACACGTGTTACATGTAATAGCAAGTCTTTTCAGTCTTTTCAGCAGGGCACATAGTGAGTGAGTCATTTACTTTTGTTTTGTTTTGTTTTTTTGAGTAGAAACATTCCATTACTTTGAATGATCATGAAGGAAGTTTATATCTTTCTAGCTGCAGAGCCAGGAAGAAACATGATTAGAAATGTTACACACATGTACACCCATGCACATGCACACAATTTCCAGCAACCTTAAAACCGTACGTGATCACTCACTCCAGTGTGCTAGGAGTTGGATGACTATTCATTTTTAATAGGTCACCAGTAATAAAAGAAAAAAAAAAAAGTAATCGATTACTACTTCTAGATCCATGACGGCTCCAACAATGTGAAAGATCTTACATATTGCACCGTAATTTGCATATTAGCGATTTACAGTAATTGCACATTAATTTACAGTCATTTACGTACTGCACAGTGCGTTACAGTGATCGCAAATTCATTTCCATATTGCTCAGTAATTTACATCCTGCACAACAAGTTTACACAATGTGCAGTAATTTACTAGAATTTACATATTGCACAGCCATTTGCACAATACTTTACAGTTATTAACATAT
This sequence comes from Synodontis membranacea, assembly GCA_025674565.1. NCBI lineage: Eukaryota > Metazoa > Chordata > Actinopteri > Siluriformes > Mochokidae > Synodontis > Synodontis membranacea. Next base: position 13,033,920 of record JAOVYU010000001.1, on the reverse strand, counting down.
TGCAGTAATTTGCAGATGCATATTCGACGTGGTGATTTTAAGTTCTGTCTCGTCACTGAGAGTGTAACATTAATGCATCATTCATTTTAACTTTTTTTCTGTTATTGTGTCAGGACTATAAATTGTCTTGGATTTTTTAACTGTATAATTTCAAGCATAAATAGTAGTATTTCTTCTTTTTTTTTGTTGCATTTTTTATGGTTTATCTTTTCATCCAATCACCCAACACACCAAAAACCACAACAGTCACTTAACCCTATCATGGCTTAAACTGTACCGCACTTGTAACCTGCAGTCCTTTTAATCAGCCGATTAGTGAGCGGGGGGCGTGTAGCACATTTCAAAGGTGATGTCATTCTTTTGGAGCAATTTGGCCCTGGGAACCAATCTACTGTTTCTTTAGGGTGACACAAAGCAGTGATCCATTTCCTGTTTCCTGGCATGCCAACTTGGCACCATCGTCGCGACACCATCAAGTCGGCATTCAGCAACAGGCGTTGCCTGAACAAAGGCCCTTATTAGCAACCAGTCCGAATGAGTGCGATTCGAGAGAACCAATATACTTCGGTTATATACATAAACATGATATATGCTGCATGCTAACATCCACAAGCCTTTACAGCCTCATTATGCGGAGCGCATTAGCATTTTTGTTTAGGATTTTTGTTTTGTTTTTTTCTGGTAAAGAGGAGTCATCCCAGAGTTTCGCTTAGGCCTCCGCACTCTTTCAGGCCCTGACACGTCAGGAAATTTAGGACTTGGCAGATCGCAGCTTGCTGAGTGACTTACAGCAGGATTCAGCGGTGATAAATTTTCACTAATGGTCTGAGAGGTTACAAAGTACGGTTTCAAATTTAGAAGGTGGGGAGGAGGGAGAGAGAGAGAGAGAGAGAGAGAGAGAGAGAGAGAGAGAGAGAGAGAAACGAAGAGAGATCAAATCATTTATCTCAATGGTTCAGTTCTCGTTGAGAGGAATGTAAGCAAACGTTCAGAAAATTAAATCATAGCGCTATAGTTTAGATAAGAGGCTAGTTTAGATAGAGGAGAGTGTCTACGTTTTTCATTCATACAGGCTCTTAATGTCGAACCAGAAATAGCAGTCCATTACTTAAGAGATAAGTGAGAGGCGAACTGACAAGGATTTTGTTACGGGACAGCAGGAACAGTTTACCTGTTGTGTTTCAGCAGACGCTTCGATGGAGCTGAAGATACCAAACAGCAGGATGGGAAGACGGAAAAAGGGAGTGAAGACTTCCACTTTCGGCCACCAATGACGACTGAGTTCTCTCCTCCTCGCGGCACTCAATCATACGAACGTAAACTGGGATCCGTATTCACCTGCTGGAATTTTTCCAGTAGAACTGAAATGAACTCAATGTGGATTATATCTCACGAATCTACACGATATATCCCATAACACTGAAGAATAAACCGAAGCATCGCTGTGCTGTAAGAGGAAATAAAAACAGTTTGTGTTTTTACAGGAACATAAACTTCGGGGTGGTGACTCGGAGCAGAGAAGAATCATTCATGCATTGAGGGAGAATCGAAAGCCCTTCACAGGAACTGAACGAATGCAGTTGGTCCACCTCCCCTTGAAGTGACAAAAATTCAAAGATGAATAGCTGCACATGCTAATGTAGCATCATTTCCCATCCTTTTCATGAGGGAAAGTCAGAATGCAATTCCCCACGCCGTTGAATAATAGACGTGTTCTCACACGTCACATAAAGCAAAACTTTCGGGGATCCTTATTTAAAAAACAAAAAACACACATGAACGTCACATTCATCCTTGAAATTTACTCATCGTTTTAATGCACTTTATTTTTCACACCCTTGCACGTTTTTCTTTTTGCTTGTGATGCTTTTCACGTTTCATTTACTTTCACGTGATTTTATTCAAATGGTTCAGACATTTATTACTTGTTCATTTCACATGGTTCATTTATTTTCGCAGTTATTTTTGACAAGGATGTGAACCTTTAACCTGAATTTTCACATGCGATTGTTTTTTATTTGTTTGAATTTTTTTTTTTTATACCTATGATTCATTTATTTTTCACATAATTATTCCTTACGTGACTCATTTATTTTCACATGATTCTCTTATTTCTCTGATTTTATTTCCTTTTTGCATGTGATTTTTTTCCTCTTATATAAAGTATTTATTTTCACGATTTTATACTCCCACGTGGTACGTAATGGTCTCGCAATTCTTTTCCCCGCGGGATCATGCATTGTTCACGTGCGTGTGCAGGACTGGAGTTCACTTGTTGAATTAAAGAACGTAAGGATGACATGATGACATAACCCACGTGATTTCTCTGTATGGGGAGAACCCCTTGTTTATAGGTCGGATCGTGCAGTATATTGTAACTGCGAAGTAACGAAAAGAAAGAAAAAATAAAACAAAGCCTAAAGTTCAATGTCATAATATCAAGCGAGTTCAGGAAGTGAGTTAGCAGCTTGGCCTTTTCTTCCTGAAGAAGGACTGCCTTTTTTTTTATTCCCACAGAGAGAGAAAGAGAGAGAGAAAAAAAAAAATCTCGTGGCGGTAAAATTGCCAGAAATCCTGTAATCCACTGGAGAGGGATTGTGGTTCCACAATTACAGAGGGACTACCTTGGGAACCGAAAGTTCCCTCGACCATTGGTCTGTCAGCAACAGGAGAAAATGAACTGACATCAAACACTGCACCTCACAGGCTTAGACATGTCCAGGACATAATCACCAGAAAGGACACAGACGAGGGACAGAGAGAGAGAGAGAGAGAGAGAGAGAGAGAGAGAGCGAGAGAGAGAGAATGAAAATCGGTGGGTGAGCGAACGAGCAAGCAAAGAACGATGACATCCTGTCACATTATATCCAATTTCATTGACAATTATGTTAAATTATAAGGTAAGAAATGATCCAATAACTCTCAAGTGGACAGCGTGTTCGAGCATTAAGAGAGCGAGATCCTTCTTGTGCGAGGTGCACAGGTCATTACACTCACACAGTCTGACGCTAATGCGCATTGGCAGCCTAGCACACCTTCCGAAATGACTGATTTCACAGCTGCGCTTGTTTGACAAAGCCATGGCCCTGTTAGCTCTCTAAGACAAACCTTCTCGCCTGCTCAGTTTTTTTTTTTTGGGGGGGGGTTATCCAGCTCAACAGACCCTACGGGTGATCGTTCCAGAACGCGGAGAAGGCCAAGGAACCTTTGCGGCCCCAAGGAGCCGAGGTGATTCATTAGGTAAACAGTCTACCGTTATTAAAGGCTGTTTTCCTGCACATGTAGAGTGTAATATAAGTCTACAGTCATACGTAGTTTTGAAAAAAATCAATAAAATAAAATAAAAAAAATTAAAATGTAGCTCATTCACTGAGTTTTGGCTTCCCATGTGCAAACTAAGTTAAAAAAAAAAAAAACTCAGAGGAGGTGGATGAATAAAGTAATGCAAAATTTTATTTTGTTGGGTTTTTTTTTTTGTCGTTTCTGTTGTTAATTTTTTGAAAATGGTGACATCACAGCAACAACCTGTGCATACCCTTAACTTTTGCGTGTGTCACGAACGTGGTACGAGTCTGTTTATCATCTGCTTATCGTCTGTTTAACATTTGTTACCTTTGAAGTCTGGAATGTCTTATTTGATAACAAATCGTTCTACAAATCACACTGAAAACTATAATTTTGGCCAAAACTCAAGAGTAACCTTAAGCAGAAGTTCTACATCACTGTAAGTCCACACATATCAATCCTTGTATTTATTGATTTATTATTATTTTTTATTTCACCTTCACTTCCTCTCAACGCACAGCTCGCAATGTTATGCTTGAAGCACGGATGTATTTATCGCCACCTGAAAGGCTGGAGTTCTCATACCCGCGCTTTCAAATATAAAATCCTGTTCATGTGGACGGATTTTTCTTAAAAAATATATACCTATATATATAAATAATATATTTTCAGAAACATCTGTGTGCATGTATACGAGGCAAAACTGTCTGACAGTCATTTCATTGAACTCCAGACGCTGATGTGAATCGCGAGGCTTGGAAATATAAAGATAACGTTGCTAATTGCCAACATGCCGCTCGTTTGAGAGGACACTCCTTAACCCACTGCAGTGAGAAAAAAAGTGCCGTGACAAATCGAGACGTGCGACGTTTTAACGAGTCTTCCTGTGTAATTTACCTCATTAAAGACGCTTCTTGATTAACTTCTTCCTGCCCAGCCAGTTAATCCTGCTACCCTGGTAGTTTTTTATCACCGCAGTGACCTGAAGCATGAGCAGAACGTTTTACACACACCGTCTTTCAGGCGCACAACCAGCTTAGTCATTCGGCTGATTGGTCGTTGATTGCCTGTTTATTTGGATGCCGTGCTTATGTAAGAGAAACGCTGTGTAGGCTGGGATGTTTTCATGCAGCTCTGACTCACGGCATTACTAACGTATTGTGCTGGAAGCCGTCGAATTTATGAAGTGAGCTGTTTGTCAGCAGACAATACGAAAATTCTCAGATCTTTGATTCTTATCATTTATTTGTTTTCGGTCTCCGTGCCGCGTTCTGGGAAAACTTTGCCTTTGCAAGTGCTACACTGCTAACAGGAGGGATGATATTATAGCATTTACTGTGAGCCTAATGTACCCAAACAAAGACCTAGTCTCTACAGGCTCAAACAAAGCCCCGGTGCAGAGAGTTTTTGCAAGGGCACCAGCGGCCTCGGCGCTGAAACAGCTGGTTCTTATTAGGCCTCTGCTCTCTCTAATTATTAAAGAGCTTTGAGCACGTGTGGAGTGGCGCGACTCCAGCTCCAGCACCTGTCAGCTGGTTATTAACACCCGTACACTTCTCAAAACCTCGGGCTACTCTCTGGCTTTTTTCTCTTTTACTCTCATCCCCGGCTAAGCACACACGCAGACACATATACACACAGTCAGTGCTGACAGTAATTAGAGCATTAAGACACACTGGAGCCCCGTCATGGAGTTAAATACAGATCTTTCCTTTCTGGCAAAAGAACATGACTTGGAACGATGCTCGACATCAACATCACTATCGTCACTAGACTGCAGACCGAGCCGCTCAGAGTCCCCTCATACTCTCTCTTGAAGTAAAAAAACAAACAAACAAACAAAAAAAAACAGAGCCGATTTATATATATAATCAAAGTGTCGAGCACTTTTCTGAAAGGGATGGGAACTTTGGTTTCCCAGCCGCTTGTCCATGAAGCTAAAGGCTGGCTACTGCATAACAGTAATAAGGGTTAGTGACAGGCGCATATCATCCGTGTAATTGATCATAAACAGCTTTTTCCTGCCTTTCATGCTTGATTTCACAAAAGGGCATCCAGATTCTAGCCTGCGTTCGAGCAGCTGCCCGCTAAACGTCACCTCTCGTTGGTCTCGCTCGCTGCTGAGATCCATCATTTTGTGTTTTCCTACATGGGCAAAAAAAATAATAATAATAAAATGTGTTGTCATTGGCCTAGTGCAACTCTGGCAAACTGCAGCTGGCTAGCTTCACATTAGCATTCATTATCAGATAAGTGTGCTCAAAATCAGCTTGTGTGATTTCAAAGAACATAAATATACAGATATTGTCAAGTTGTGAAATTTAAGGTGGTTTTACTCCATTATTTTAAGAAACAAGGGCTGAAAGTCTCAGTTGAAATCTGATTTAGTGCTGAACATGTTACACGTGGATGTTGTTATGTCATTAAATATAAGAGCCAATCTGATTTCAGTATGCAAATCTAGCTCATGCAGCACCAGATTACCAGGAAAAGGGAAGCAAATATGTACATAATTTGGGATTTTTTATTTATTTATTTATACATTTAATTATGAACTGAATTTCTTAATGAAGGAGTTTTTCTGTTAAATAATGAAATCTGACATAACGCGGTCTGTATTTTATATATAAAATGCATCCTTCAATTAGACATTTAAGTCACAAGATTAATGTAAGACAGGATTTCAGTGTGCTCAAATCAATTTTACAATCTTCCTAACGCTATAACTAATTACTACTTGGGTCTGCAACATTTCATTTCTCTAAAAAAAAGAAAAAAGAAAGAAAATCTAGAAAATGGACTAAAATGGTCTCTGATTGTCAGAGGTGGTATAGCAGCCCATTGAGTTGCTTTCAATATTAAATAAAGAGGGGAGGGCTTTAGCTAATCTTTAAGAAAACAGTTTTAGCTTCTAACCTGCAGGCGATTTGGCAAAGGAGAGAATTAAGTTTAATTGTATTCTTTGTACATCAGGGGAGTTAAAGCCACAGTGCAGCCACTGTGTCAACCTCAATGTCAAGAGATTTGAGTGATGCTGAGCGCCTGGGATGAAGCGCTCCTGACTTTAGTAAACTTGCTTTCTGAACTCTGAGGCTAAGCCTTCACTCTGATAAACTAAATAATTATCTTGCTAAGATTTAGTTACATTACATTACAAGAAGACTTGCGGTTATGTTAGTGTTTGCCGAACGTTTAGTTCTGGATTTTGAAAATGTTACTAGATGTCAAACAATATCTGTAAGAACTGAAATTTCATAGAAATACACCAGTCATTGATTTTGATGTGTTTATAAGTGATTTAGCATCTTGTTAAACAGCTCTGGTATGGACTGAATCATCTCTCACTGACAAGGCAACACTTTATTGGCAAACATAAACTGCACTGATTCCTCAAGGTGTTCCACAAGGTTCAGGTTTGGGTCCATTTCTATTTTCAGAATGCATGTCTGCCTTCGCTCAATTATTCAATTGAACCTCTGACTCCAACAACTTATTTTTTATTCTCCTTGATTCTAATTTGTTAGAAGTCATATTCACTTCCATTTCTGGCTGAGACTACACCGTGTACACTTTTTATTCCTTTTTCTGTTTTCATTTGACGTTGCATTTGTTGTCTTAGAGTCAGTCTTCTGTTTTATTTCTTTGCTCATTTGTTGACTTTGTCCTCAAGTTGAAGCTAAAGATCTAACTTGAATGACACATTGGCCTTCCCTCGGTGATGTGAGTCTGTGCGTTTTATAGTTATTTCGTGTTTCTTTTCTAAAATTCTAAAGCGAGCTTAAGTTTGAGAAAGAAACAAACAAAAAAAAAAACACATTACTCTAATTAATTGCAGCCAACATTGGCAACAAAGTCAGCTGTGCTTGTTTCCCTCAAACTTTCGTGAAATGATATGCGCAGTCATAACCGTCTCTGTATGACTTTGCCCATCTTCTTGAATCACTCAGCCACGGGATGTATTGTTGACAGAAGGATGTTGCCTGGCACAAAAAGCCCATGCCCAGAATAGCAGTGGTATTTAATAACCGTGTTCAGACTACGTGGGGCATGTTATTAGAGTAAATTACCTTCCCAGACCTTCCAATGGACTGTTTGGGTGGGCACAGATGGCCACCCATGAGTGAACGCATTAAAATCTACAGGCTGTTTATTCTGAAATGGAGGGATGACTATTTTACGACGATGAATGGATCTTTAAGAGATCTTGAGTGAGCACAGGCTGTCTCTTTTGTTATTTGTGCAGCATGGTTGCCATCCTATCAAAAAAAAAAAAAAAAAGAAAATAAAAAAAGAAGATTCTTTCTTCGAAAATCTGTTTCCCTTTCCGGTAATAATTCTGTTCATTCCAAACTGTTCGATTAACTTCGCCCCCTCTACACTCCTCATAATAGTAAACATGTTGTCAGAAAACCGCAGCTGCTTAACATTAGGATCGAGGCTGAAAAACTGCTAACAGAGATAGTTTTGTAATAAGGTTGGCCACGAGAGGCCACAAGCTGCCGCTCCTGGTCCTTGAGACTCCATTGTGAGTTCATGCCACTAAATAAGCATGCTGCTCGCTGATAGTCTATACAGAGCACCTTTAGCTTGTACAGGCAGAATGAGAAAGGTCTCTTATTCTTTCACTCCCTCCAGTAAAACCCCACCCCAGCCCCCTGATATGTGTTGCGGCCAGACGGCTGATTGGAAATGGCAGTTTAACAAGAGCACTTCCCTGCAAACCAAGTCCTAACAGAGGGGCAATTCGATCGTTTTCACGAGGCTTGCGGTTCGTCCCATCTCATTTAACATTACAATCCTCCAAAAATTTAGGTCACACAATGAAGTGCTCTGGGTGGGAGAAAAACAAGATCTCTACTTAAGGTCCTGGGGAAGAGTAAAAAAATAAAAACAAACAGATTAAAAATCAACTCTGTCTCATGCAAGAAGAAAGTCTGTTGTGGTAATTTGTACGAAGTGGATCAGGTTTCTCCAATAGGCCCGGACTGAGATTGTGAATAAGGAGGGGCCAGTGTCCGGGGCGGATTGTGGTCATACCTGCGAGTATTTGCTCAACAAGTCCCTGATGACAGAGTGGACAAGGTATGCTGGCCAGCTTGGGGAACAATAGGGCCCTTGCTCCTCCTTGTCATGATGTGTGTAGCTCTGGGAAGCGACCGCAGGGCCAAGTGGTGTAAGCTGATGCTGTAAGACTCGATATCCAACTGGGTCAATGGTCAGAGGGCCAAGCATCCAGTGATCTGTTGATAGGACTAAGGGCATGGACACGGATGACTCAATTATGAGCCGGACTGTAATTAACCACGAAGGTTCCGAGGTTCAGGCTTTGAAAAAGTTTGGGGATTTTGTATGAATACAGTACCAGTCAAAAGTTTGGACATACCTAGTGCTTGGGGGGAAAACAGCTGTACTGTATACATTACTATATTATATATATTTTACTGTACATATCTTTGTACACATAACATGTTCTATCATTTACATTATCATACTCGTATTATTATTATTGTTATTATTGATGTAGTGCACATTCCGCATTGCGATATATCAACTATGACACATTTCTACTCTCCATAACTCACTAAAATGCTAATCCTGGTTATGACCGTGGCTATAAGCAAGACTCGTGGTGGAAACCAAACCCCGTTCGGTTAAATCCCAGAAACATTTCCAAGAACAGATGTTTCAAGGAATCTGGTGATGTGTAAATAGGTTCTCTTAGTGAACAGGTTGGTGGTCAAAAAATCAGACAGGTTGGAGCAGACACTTTTTGTTTTTGGCATTTGCAGTAACCTGCTGGTTGGGAAAACATATTCTCATCATCGAGTGAGCTCCTCTAATCCTCTGCTTGCATGGGGAGGGGTGGAGACACTCAATCTGCCTCTGTGTTGGCCAGTGGGATTTCCCTCTTTAATTAATTCAGGATTTGTACCGGGAGCAGAGGTCAGATGTGATGAGAAGCTCAGGATTGATTTTCTCATGTTCGATCCCGGGGTCTATTATGCCTTGTGCAGAAAGGCGGCGTGTGTATTTGTGTACCAGTGTGTGTCCCTGATAGTTACCAGTGATAAATCCACTGACTGAGTGCACTAAAAGTCGGAGGAAACTTTGTCCCTGAATACACCTCGACAGTCTTATAAATGTCATCAGGAGTTTCATTTCCAAACTTGTTTTCACCAGACTGTCGAAATGCTGAGAACTTTTTTTTGTACATCGCTGAGCATCTGGAACATCTGTAAATTATTGCAATAGCACCGTGATCTTGGACGGACTTCCCATCAGAGGCAAATGGACCCCGTGTTTCCCACCCACTGCTCCACACTTACCGATCCCTCCAGTCTGATCGTAATTAGTTCCTGTTTATCTGACCCGTGGTGGCCTTCTCTGGCTTCCCTGAAACATCAGACAGTGCAGGCTACTGGATGTCAGAGGTCAAAGCTATCACAATCACTCCTAGCATGCTGCCTTAGGAAACTGAGCTGATGATCACAGCGCTGCACCTTGCAAAGGTTCAGCCACCCGCTACTCCCGTCTGCTGATTTACTCTTACATGGTCTGTCTTTAATTACACAAGGAAGCAGGTGTTAAGGTCACCGCTACATCGTTTTTTAATTAGGCTTTAGAGTTATGTAGCTCAGCCGTAACTGGCTATTATTTTACAGAGCAGCTAAAAGCTCAGAGGACCAAAGAAATGGGTCATTGACAAATTGACATTGACAAATCGAATCTGGAGGTCGTCTGCCCCCGTCCCCCCCCCCCCAAGTCCGCTGAGAGTCTTACAGGATCCTAAGGTCACCACTGGTGGGATGGTCCTTGGTGGCTAGCGTATCCTGCATATTAATACAGCCTGTCATCAAGCTCCTGGTCCAGCCATGGCCTGTGGATTTTTTTACCCTCACTGCTCCACAGCGTTTGGTGTGAAAAACGTTTCTCTCCAGCTGCCTAACTCACATTAATTCTGACAGGCTGCAAACAGCAACCCCTTGGCGACGCTTCCATGGATCACCTATTAAAGGAAACAGGATGGGGTGGGGGCTAGGGCTAGTGTAATAAAACACGGCAATGCAAATATGCACGGCAAGCACATAAAGTTCCCAAAAGAGGCAGGCTTTAGCGTGGGAGGAATAGTTTGGTAGGTTACAAAAAGCTTTTGGAACTATAGGCACCTGAAGCCAGGTACAGTAGGTGGTGCATGTGTAAAGAATGACAGCTTAGAGTCTTCAGACTATGGCTATGTCGACTGAAATAAAACGGTTTCTCCAGTGCGTATATCGCTGGCATTATCGTCATTTGGTGGTGCAGCAAACATCAACGGAAGACAGCAAAAGGACTGACTACTGTATATTACACATGTGAAGCATCAAGAAAGACAGATCCGATCTGAGCAAGAGATAAAAATGAAAATCAGAACTGTGCAAAGAGCCGAACATAACTTACAGTATTGCGTACTGCGCAGAGTTCTGCGTACTCATTTACTTCCACATTTCAGGTGTCAGTCCTGCTTGATCGTTTCCCATGAAGCCCCTGTCAGCCCACTGGACTGATTGATACGCCACCCCTGACTCACATTCCCCAGCGTCTGGAGGCCGCAGTGATTCACTGTGAGGGGGAGCAGTATTATAGCAGCTCTGAGAGCTTTCACTCATTGGATATGGGCACGGCCAAACCCGTTACACTCGCGCTGTTGCTCTGAAGAGTGGCAGTTTTGTACGTAAAGAGCTATAGACCATTTCACTGAAGTGAGTTACTGTGCATGTCCATTTCTAATGCACTCCCCCTTTAGAAAGTTTTCGTTCTAAATTTTGGCCAATTCGTAGCCACTAGCCAGCTCTCCTCTGTATATGATATGACGTCTACCATCCAAGTGAAGGCTAACACTGAAGTGAAGTCAGCCGTCTGTTGCTCATGTTGCCTCACAGGGCGGCGTAACACACCGGAAGGAAAGCATTATCTGCCCGCTTCCTAATACATGAGCTCACAGGGGACCATGATTGTTTGGCGTCTCTGTCACTGACCCTGGTATTCAAACTTACGATCTCTAGAAGATACTGTAGGTTGGACATTTTCAATTGTCTTTAGTTGATACTTTGTGTGAAACATTTGCTCTTACAGGAGGACGTGTTTTCAATAACATTACCTGTAAACCAGACACGTACAAGCGCAGAGATGTCACTTCCTGCATTGATGAATATTTGTTTGAACAACTATTTCAAGTTCCTTATCTCGTGACTCTTCATATGGACATAAAACCTCCATCTGATCAGAGCTCGAGAAGCAAGAACTTTAAGCAAATCTCTGGTGAAGATGGTGAGATTGGTTTAGTGCATCATGTGCACAGAAATGAGATCAGGAAGAAACGCTAATAGAAACGCAGACAGAAAGAGAGAAGGCTCTACAGTTATATAACGTGAATCCATCAGCTCAAAACACTGCGGTGAAAAATGTTATAAATAATTAGCTCCTTCGTAAACGCTAGCCTCCTGGGTGAGCTGATCTGAATGCCATCTAAATGTTTCCAGTATATGCTATTTGTCTTGAGTAAGGTTAATTGCATGGGGAAAAAAATAAAACAGATCGTGATGTGTGTATTAAGCTTGCACATTAACGCTGCTTCTAAGAAATGAATAAATGTTTTTACAGCTGAGAAACTGTTGCTTGGAAATCCTTGACATACACAAACCAAGGACTGCAGTCCAAAAAACAATCCCGGAATGGAACGGACACTTGTGGAGCCCTTTTTTTTTTTTTTTTGCACCTGCAGCCTCTGTTAAAGCTGAAGCGTGAGGCGACTTTGCCCTTCCACAATTATGACCATGAACTGACCCTGCATCGCTGAATCATACTATAAAGACGTAGTAAAAAGTTTCCAGTCCCAAAGAGCTATATAAACTCCTAAACATGGGTCAAAAGGAAAACCTGCTCAGCTTTAAAAACGCAGAAGCCACCTGGGAGATGAAGGAAGCTCGGCCAAAAACAATCGCATCACACATCAAATCCTGCAAAACAAGCTGAGGTTTAGGTGAGCCTGCTTCCTTTTTAAGCTAAAAAAAATACAAACTTGACCACTGTTTATTTGGAAATAGCATAATTTAAACATCAATGTGAATTACGCGAATTTGTTCATGCCACTAGATTGACGTGCGATATTCCATTTCATTGGGATGAAATAACTATGTTTATGGAATTTCACACTTCCTATGAACTCCCTTATTCCTAATGATTCGACTAGTACATAGGAAGCGGTTTTCACTCACTGAACTGATACCAGGCACCAAATGGGAATTAAGTAGGAAATTCACAAGGAATGGGGTTCTCGTTCATGAATTTTTGATGCACAGCCTGCACAGAACTTATGGTTAGGTGCAGATTAGAAATGTCTTCCCATTTTCATCGAAGATGATTCATTTCATTCACTGAATTTATTCATTTTCACAAAAATGTGAACCATTGCTCGGAATTTTCTCCACGAAATACAGTTTATGTTACAGAACATACGAATTAGCTGACGTCTGAATGGGCATTTTGCCAAAGAGCTCATTTCTTGATGAATTTTGTCTTGTGCCAAATGAACACACAAAAAACATTTCTTATCCCCAAACATTGACAGAGTGGATCGGCACAACATAAAGTGGAAATTTCTCACAGTGCTAAATCTTTATATCCCTCATTTCCAACATCAAGTTGTTCACGTTGCCACGGAGACCACCGCCATCGATAATCACTGTGAAATCTGACACGCCTACGCACTTCTTATTAACTGCGCTCTTTTGTATCGCCACCCGTGAACCTGTGAACATGTTGACAGAGGCTTTAAAACCAACACTAGAAAAATGGCAGATCATTTAAACCTACCAAAGATCTATTGTGTGTTAAAAAAAAAAAAAAAAAAACATAATCCACCTCCTTTTTATAGAAAAGGCAGAGGTCATAGGTCAAACTCTGGTTGTGATATAGCCCCGGATCATGGGTAGATCTGTAAATACAGTGTTGCGGTTGTATTTACATGATATTTGTCATGGTACATGGTCTCATGTCAAAGCAGCTCATGTAGTAAATGTAGACAGAATATAGTCCTGTTTTACGCTTCTAAAGATACTGGAGCGCTAATAGTTTTTGTGAAAGTCACTGTGCTCAAGCGTAGCTTCAGCAAAGCTGACTGGCTTGCTAATTGTCTTGCTGCCTGTAGCCATCGACCTCACACACACACACACACACAACCACACACACACACACACACACACAGTTAACTCTGTGGTGTTTGCAAACACATCTCACTCGTTTCTCTCTCATGCACAGTCCTGTTTTGAAATTTCGACCACCTATATTGTACTGGTGTGCACCCTGGGGCATCTTTAACCACGCTTCAGATCAGACTGAAATGAGCTTTTGGGATGTGTTGTGACAACATGAGAAGGCTATAAAAGTGCTTAGCACAGGGAGGGAGGTGTAGTGCATAATGCTGTATATATATAATAAAAAAAAAATGGCAATAGCCATTTCTATTCTTGCAAAAAGGGCTGCTGAGTTCTGGATTTTGATTGGTCAGAAGGTGTTGATTGACATTCTATAACAGCAACTCTGACAGTCGTACCGCTTTTCACATGAAAATATGAACATAACGCATTATGGCTTCTATATTTAAAAACCATTCAGCTCAATGATATGCCATAGGTGTTCTAGTTTGGATTCTTTTTCGGAAGGAGTCTCCAGTCTCAGCACGTTGTAACAGTGACAGATTGGCACATTGCTGTGGTATAAGAGGAATAAAACGCTTCCAGATGTTCTTTTATAGGAAAATAATGGACGTTGTGGTGGTAACAGTAACGCCGCTTCCTCACACCACCCCGCTACTTTCTTCTAACGGGACACCTTGTCGTGTTTTATACCGTACATAACAATCACATTGTTGTTTTTCAGTTTCTAAAAACGCTAAAATGGTCAATGATGGACCACTTGTTTGCTCTGAACCGGTTGGAAGAACCTAATCAAAACTAGAACAAATTCTATTTTGGTAGGAACAAATATATAACTGAAAAACACAATCATCATAAAACTCATGAAACTTTACCAATATAAAGTCTGTTTTGTCTTTTATGAGAATAAGAGAAAAACAGCTTAGCTTGCTAACCCAAACGAGCACTGGGCATTTAGCCAGTTAGCATGAAGAAGGAATTTGCTAGCTCTGCTGATAAACATATAAAAATGTGTATTTGGACTTTATTTGATAATAACTACCTCTTAAAAATGATCAATGGCTATTTTACAGCTGTATATTGGTGCACAAAGAGTAGAATTTCATAACCTGTGTGTGTGTGTGTGTGTGTGCGCGTGTGTGTGTATAGACATGCCCTTACCAATACAAACACAGCTGCAGGTCTAATATCTTTCCAAACCTACTGTTTTATTATATTAGATCACATACAGTTTATGTAAAAGATACAGAATTAACCATTTTTTTTTTTTCCATCTAACCACTTTAGGAACTTTATGTTCCAAGAAATGCAAGAAGTGAAAGCAAATATTAAAATATTTGTCCTGCTTGAACTGAACTGCTTTTTGATTATTATTTTTTTTTTAATTCCATTTCCGCACCACACTCTTGACCATGGTAGTTTATTAGACTGGTTCAGCAGCAGGATTTTTAGTGTTAATGGAGATTTTTCCCAGCCTTCAGAGTATAATATGTATGGCGTCCCTCAAGGTTCTGTTTCAGGCCCGAAGTTATTCTCCATTTATATCCACTTACTTACAAATCTAGCTTTCAATTCTAACCTACAGATAGACGATAATACTTGTTTAAAGTTGCAGCCCGGTCCAGCAGGAAATGAAATACTGCGTCACAAAAAAAAAAAAAAAAAGAAAAAGCTTTTACAAACAGTATCTTTTCCTAAATGTTTTTAACAGCCTTTATGTCAATGTCAGATGTTGCGACAGTTAATTTAGTGGTTCTCTTCTAATCAGTATCACATGTCCATGCTTCTCTTGTGGCTTTTTTGTTGTTGTTGTTGTGTCTCTGTTTATAATTTGTGTTGCTTTGTGTGGGTTTCAGTTGTGCTAATATGCTATATTTTATGACAACTTATTTGCATTCTTTCACATTGTCTCATTCGTTTGGAAATTCCTTAAAACCTCGGGGGTTTTTTGTTTTGTTTTTGTGAAGCATGGACCACGATGTATTTAGATCTACAGTAAATGCCAGATATGTTCTTACATTATAGTTTCCAAACTCAACGATAACATACAAAATGAAAAAAAAAAACATTAATGGTACCAAACAAAATAACCAAAATGTGTAAGCTAATTCTGATCACTCGCTGATAGTTTACACTTTGCTGCAAATCTGTCAAGCAAATTGTAGTTACTCAGCTATAAAAACGCCACATTAACCCCTGCTGCCTGAGAACCAGTCGACCCCAGGGGTTAGCTCAGATCCCAGACCTTCGCTGGTTTGTGGAGGCGAATTACTCTTTCCTACAAACAGACGCTTCATTTTTCAAGTGACAAATTATACATACCTACCTGACAGTGACCACCGTTCAGGCTGTTTTTTTTTTTCTTTTCTTTTCTTTTAAACCCCTCTTGTTAATAGGTGGATATGCACAACACTTTGTCATGTTTTCTACTAGAAAACTGTCCTCCAACATGTAGTAATACACTGATATACACAGATAACATCTCATGCAGATACTGACCAGACTGAATCACAACAGTGAACTTTATCACTGAGCTTTATTTCAGATGTCGATGAGCCATAAATCACTAATATAAGCTATAGAGGCGAATAAAATAAGCGAAAAGTGCAGTAAAAAGTAACAAGCCTAAAGATGATTCGTCCCTGAAAAGTTTTATTCCTCTCGTAGTGCAACATTTGGCCAACATTAAAGTTTTGCTTTATTAAAGAACATGGTGTACTTTTTATCCATTTATAGTTACATTTAATACTGTTGAACGTCCACAAAACAAGTTAGTTCCTGTTCTCACTTACATTGTAGCAGCTATAAAGTCCTTTTTTTCTCTAAAAGTAAATAAGACAAAAAAAAAAAAAGAAACTGCAAGTTACAGCTTTACCTCTGACTGTTACTGACACCGGAGACTCCTTCCATAAATATTCAATAGGCATCTCCTTACAGAAAACTTCACCATATCAACAGTTACATGCATTTAAAAAAAAAAAAAAACTATTTACTTTTAAATCTCAAATTAAGGCCCCAATGAAAGATCTATTGCTATAGCAACAATATTGTATTAGAACGAACACATTCATTGAAACTTACGATTCTCAGCTGCACTAAACAGAGGAATTTATACATTGCATACATACGTACAAAGCTATGTATTTTTTTGATTTATTAATTTCAAGTGAGAGAAAATTAGAGTCTGGATGAAAATTAGAGGGAATGGATGTTTATAGCTGCTATATGTAAGTAAGTAAGTGATGAAGGGAACTGCTGCAGTGTGCAAGATTAATAAAGCATGCAGTGGTGGACCTGAAGCCAACAGGAGACAGAGAAGGCTAGATGACTAAAGCTAAATCCATAACCTATTGATCAGTCCCTGCCTCCGTTCTCTGTTGACTAAACAGGCCCGTGTCATCTAGTCACTGAAAGAGGGAAACCCTTCAGGCTCTTTTTTTGGCTGAGGTGCAACCTGGAACTGACCTGCTGGAGAGCTGCTCAGGAACACCTTCACCCAAACACCCACACCCCAATCCCCCCCCCCTTCCTGGACATCACTCAAGCCTTCTTCATGACAAGCCAGTCATGTCTGACGATGTGCCTGCAGGCCCAAAACAGATCGGTTCGACTGGAATCCCATCAAGGTGAGAGACAAAAGAGAGAGGCCATCCCTGGTGGTTAACAAAAGAGAAGTAAAGGAAGCTGCCGGAGGAACCCCAAACAGCCTCTTCTCTAACTGTGGCCCAAGGACATTTCTGCGGACATTTCTGTTTCAGCGTCTTGGGTGGCTTTGGATGGAGGGAAACAATACTGGCGATAGGATTGTCATGAGGGAATGTGCTAATGTATAAAAACAAGGCCTGGAGCGACAGCCGTTGAGCTGGGGAAATGCATTAGCCGTATGGTTTTAAGCTGAAAACCAAGCTGCAGTGGAAGCACCAAGAACCAGTTGATCAATATCTAAGACCACCCATATCCGTGACTTTCCATGAACCCTGCAACTGAATTTGTACTTTTTGAATTTGTGCTATTAAGAAGCCATTTTGCTAAGACGACACCCCAAATAACAATGCAGACAACAACAACAACAACAACACCACCACCACCACGAACGGTCCGTTCCTTGTTTTTATTATTATAATTATTATTGTTATTTATTTATTTATTTATTTTCGTTAAACCACATTTCCCACAGTTCATCACTTGCAGCTTGGGCCTGTGATAATAATGTGGGTGCTGCGTAGGGAAAAACTCTTAAAATGACTTGGAAGAATGTTTACCACAAGTGCGCTTTCCAGAAACGCTTCCAAAAGGCTACCTAGAAGAATTCAGTTTTTACGACTCTTAACAATTGGACAGCGTGAAGCCCACGGCGTGATCGTGTGCTGCTCTCAAGACGGCAGGATGAACACACTTCGGGGTGAGATAAGCTCAGGATGGGGCTATTTTGCTTTGAGCAATGTCAGAGGATGGGGCATTGGGATGGACACTTGGTAGTCAAAACATGGCTGACCCCTTGGACCTGTGAGAAAGAGAGCGAAAGAGACGCTGCCTGAGGGTGCTGTCACTGAACGAGAAGGAAAAGAAAGGATGATTATTCTATACGTGGGGCCTGAGAACGAACTCGCACCTTCATCCTGCATGGTAAAAAATCAATCTGTATTAGGGATAAATACGAATACGTATGTAATATGTGTACGTTATAATTATGTGATCTAAAGGAATACAAACACCAATATGAGGTGCACTGTTGTTTTGTTTTGCTCCAGTAGAGAAACATAAGCACGCCTCCAAAATAAAACCATATTCCTCAACAGAGTGGCCAAAAACTCACAAAAGTAATATGTTTTTACTGCAGCGTCTCTGCTTTTTTGCCTTTCTTTATTCTTCTTCTTAAAGTATGTGTAATTGTGGATATAGCAAAGAAGTTTATATAAAATTTTGGAAGGAGTCTCCAGTCTCAGAGCTTTGAACCTGTCTGAGGTAAAGCTGTAGAGATTCCAAGGATACAGTTTATAAACTCAGTTTGTTTGTAAAATGACAAGCTGTGTCTTAATAACTGAGAGAGAGACAGAAAGAGAGAGAGACAGAGCCAGAGAAAGAGAGAGAGAGAGAGAGAGAGAGAGAGAGAGAGAGAGAGAGAGAGAGAGA
>JAOVYU010000001.1:12993497-13005164 GCA_025674565.1 Synodontis membranacea | reverse complement strand
GTGAGGGGGTAGTGAGGGGGTAGTGAGGGCACGGTGCTCTCACAGACAGAGACGAGCAGCACCTGTTCCCTCCCTGAGCGCTCTGAGCTCACAGTGAAATTAATGACGTGCCTCCGCTTCACAGAGAGCTCGTGGCATGAGCTTTATGGATTTATCAGGAACTCTCTTTATTATGTCACATTTCTAAACGAACAAAGAACGCAGCCCTGTTGAATTCTCCGCTCTGATTGGTCAGAAGGCGTCGGGTACTTACACGGGGACCTGTATGACAGACTCTTCACTCTAAAAACACACGTTTTGATATGGTGAACTTTCAGTATATTTGTGGAAGGAGTCTCTAGTGTCAGTGCTCAGAACTTTATGAGGACTTTACATTTCTTTGTGGTTTCTCAGTAACATGACAAGGTTCAATAAATGGTATTAATTTCTTGCTGTGGTGTTAAAGAAATAAAACTCTTGAGGACATGGGGTTATATGGTAACAGTAACTTCACTTCTTTACACCACTCCTTTTTTAAAAATTCCTTTCCGATCACATGAAACATTAAATGTTTTATTCCTTACCGTTAATTGTTTTCATATAAAATAAAATATATTTTATAAAATAAAATAGAGATTTAACCCTTTATAGGGCAAGAAACCATATTTGGTGACTTCAGCGGACATCTGAAATGGCCTTGTAGAACCAAGTGGATTTGAATTCTGTGAATAAATAAATAAATGCTCCTTTGAGTTTTAAGTGTTTTTTCTAACATTTCTTACATTTATGTTTCTACTAGACCAATGATGAACCATATATGGGAACTCTAAAGTAAATATATCCTCCAATATCACTCTAGGGTTGATATTTTGAATTTCCAAGTTAAGAGATGTTCATTTATGAAGTTGTAAAAATATGATATGAATAATAACAAAATGTTTGTTATATCAGTTTTGGTCCAAAAGGCTTTATTATTTTAAATTATGTTAAATTAAGTTTTCAGTTTTCCAAACTGTTTTTCCGGAATCTTTTCTAGGGAGGAAAAAAAAAACAGATAAAGCATATATAAAGCTATAAGCTTGAAATCTATAAAGCAGCAACTTGCATAAAAAAAATCTAATTTCTAATGTATCATGTATGCAAATCTTTCCAAATGTTTACAAGTGAAAGCATGATTATTATTATTATTATTATTATTATTTTTATTTATTTATTTATTTATTTATTTATTTATTGTCATCCTTGAATATTCAATCTAAGCAAAACAACTCTTTTGGAATGACTTCATAACCTCATAGCAGGAAATCGACACAACGTCTGTAATCCGTGTTATTTAAAGCTGAAAGATTTACACGTCCTAGATCAGTTTCTTGTATTTTATTGCCGTGAGCTTTCCTGGTTTTTCCTGTGATTTGTGTTGAAAGTAATTCTGATAAATGAACAAAATTAGGGAGGATTTGGAAAACACAATGAATCTGAGGAATGCGTTAATAAGTTAACAGTCACTGAGTTACATATCAGCGCTGCAGTGAATGCTGGGGCTGTGGAAGGGGAGGGGAGGAGAGAGGAGGGCATGTCGGCTGGATGGGAGGGCGCAGCTCAGATAACTGATGGACCCCGGTGGTGAAAACACACAGCGTGGACCCCCGAGTCTTCTTCGTTATTAATCGGTCTACGTGTGCGGCAAACTGTCAGGTGGTATTTTGCTGATATTACACTTGATCACTGATTCTGTTGTGTTGCCCCGGTTACGCATTTCAGCGATGCTTCCCAACCAAATAAAAAAAAAACTAAAAAAAAACACTCTTGTATTCTGATTCCTGTGCTGAAAGTGCTGATAAATTTTCTAAAACAGCAGCTCTGACTATAGCACAGGATTATTTATATGTATTTATAATACTGTGATGTGGGTGGGGTGATGGCTAGCGACCATCAGCCCTTGCCGCGTGTTTACAGGGGGTTATGGGTTCACCCTCCTGGCCTAGTTGGGTTAGTTTAGTGGCCTCGGCCATTTTTTCATGTGTTTTGGTTAAGCTCATGAAGCTCATATGTTCATTCATGCTCGTTCCGTTCAAGTGATGTGTTCTTGTGTACCCATGCTTATCTGGTGAATAAAAGAGCACCCTAGCCATTTGCATTGGGGGGAGAAAAAGAGCCACTTGTCTGATCTCCGTTGTGTCAAAAACGCTACAAAACGTTATTGTTTCTATAGCAACAGCTCATTCGCAGGGACTCGTATAGCAGACCGTCAACATAAACATGCTAAAAATGTGTGCAATTGTTCACATGGTGGCATTTTTTTGTAAAGAATCTTTAAGGAATGAGTCTCCAGTGTCAGAGGGAAAGCTGTATCTTTTTCTAATGTTTTCTGAATATTTTCACTCTGGTTTCTTGGAAACATGACAAGGTGCCTTATTTTCTCTTTTATTCACTTCACGAGAGAGAATAAAAGAGAGGCTGGTGAAGAAACGACCGTTTATAGCTGCTATAACATTAGTGAGAACCGTACCTAGCTTGTTTTAATAAAAAAAAAAAAAAAAAATAGAATTGTTAAATTGCTGTTTTATAAATGAAAAGAAATGCCAGCATGTCCTCCAGTGTTTTTTCCCTCACTTATTGGATGAATTGCATGGATTTAATGTTTTCGTGTAGGAAAAGCAAGGCTCGTTGTGAGCAGCATTACGTTTGCATCAGGTCCTCGTGTGGGAAAGTTTCTCGCACAGTTTCTCCACCGACATTTGAATATAAAACAAAGACAGATTTGCTGTGGATTTAAGTAAGACTAAATTCAGTGCGATGTGAAAGATGGACAGACAATACAACAAAGCCCAGGGTCATGCCTCACACCAAATCCTGTTAGGCCTGCCTCAGTGAGGAAAGTCACTCCATTCTTCTGACAAACTGGTGGTAAGAAAGTGCAGGTTAGAAATCCTGCAGTCTGTGAGCCGTCCTCTGGCCGTAATAAACCCGCTCCCATCAGAAAGCACAGCGTGATGCCGGGTAACTTGTTAATCTGGCTTAACTTCAACTGCACCCACAAATAAGCACAATAATTTCTGTTCCTCAATTCCTGAATTCCTGAATTTCTGATCTACCCCCAGTTTTCCTGGGAAAAAAAGACATAAATTGAAAGCCCTTTTATTTTGCCTATAGATATGAAGAAATGGCTTAGAGAATAACCACATTTGATAAAGAAGCAAAGTGCTGCATTGTTATAACCATTAAGGGTTCCTCAGAAGTACAACCAGTACAGCGGAAAGGTTCTACATTTCACTGTTTTTTTAAAGTACTGAAGCTTAACTAACTGCACAACCATGACAACAAACAGTTCCAGCTTTCCAAAAAAAAAAAAAAAAAAAAAGTTTCTAAACTTTTTTGACACAAAAACAAGTTTTTAGCAAACAAGTCAAAGAACCTTTCAGGGTGCACACATAGAACCCAAATGAAAGAACCCAGAAAGGTTCAAATGAAGAACCCAGTACAAATGAAGTACAAATGAAGAACCCAGAAAGGTTCTGGACATAACCTTAATAAAGTGAAGCTTAAGTGACTGCTTCCTGATTACACTCACCAAAAAATTTTTTTATATATTATAGGGTTCTACAAAGAACAATTAAATTGTCCCTGTTTCCTTGGAGGAACACACCAAAGAACCCTTGAGAGTTCCAGAATGAAGTGCATTGCCAGTCAAAAGTTTTAGAAGTTTCAAAAGCAAGAACTGACAGTTAGACTTTAGACGTTTCATGACACACTTTTAGAAAAAAAAAGTTCTTTAATGACAAACAGTTCCCGTTTTCCAAAGGGATTCTATTTGGAACCTTTTCTAAAAGGAAAACCTTCTTTTGTAAGAGTTTGCCTATAGGAACAAGCAAAAGAACCCTTGAGAGTTCCAGAAATAACTTTTCTCCAAGTATACCGCGTGTCAACATTTCTGAAGTACAAACATAGAACCCTTAATAATTCAAGACTCTAAGAAAAGGGTTTCCTCAAGGGTTCTTTGAACAATCAACTGCACAGGTTTTCCAAACAGGTTCTAATTGGAAGCTTTTGTTCTAAGGTTCTACATCGAACTTTTAAGTGCTTACTTTCGAAGGAAGAAACCAAAGAGCCCTTGAGTGTGCACTGCCAATGAAAAGATATTGAAGTCCATATTGAAGGACCTATAAGGGATCTAGATTAAAGTTTTCTGGCTCCTTCCTGAAACAGTCTTCTCCAGGGTTCCTTGAATGATACACAGTTCCAGCTTTCCAAAGGGATCTACTTTAAGCCTTTATCTGAAAGCAAAACCCTTTTCTGTGAGGTTCTACATAGAACCTTTAAGGGTTTTCCAGCAGGAACAAGCCAAAGAAACCTGATAAGTTCACCATTAGTCAAAAGTCTTTTATTATAATTTATCCACTACTGGTAATCAAATAATGGCAAATATGTAATAAGGGTTTTGTCGAATCATGAAATGTTTGTATTTAAGAACGTCTCTCAGGCGCTAATGGTTCTCTAAATTCAATACGAGTGCACTTGTTTGGTTACTGTACGATTTTTTAAGCCGAGATCTGTCTTGGAGTTGATGTTAGACAGTATGCAAGTCTTCCAGTTCTATCTAGACATTTTCCCCGACCAAATAAAAAGCCATGAGCAACCGTTAGAATTCCGGACTATCCAATTTCTTGAAAGCTAGTAAAATGTGTTCAGAATGTCGGCATTGCGTGCCATGTTTGTAGAACGCACGCCAGTCTTCAGTGCTAAGTGTTTTTCATGGTAGGGTGTTTTTTTCCATTCGTCATTGTCTACTTGAAGTCCAAAGTCCTTCGATTGGAAAGGAGTCTGCTTTTAAACCCCAATTCCCACCAAGTGACCACTGAACCCATGAGTGGCGTGAACCGTCTGATTGATGCCCCCCAATTAAGTTCGGATCTGAGCTTTGTTACGGGCATCCCTCCGTCCCATTCAACATTCAAGCGGCGTCTCCTTTCAGTGAATCAGCACATTCGGGACGTTCTTTGGAGCCATTGACTCCCTATTGTCTGCCGTAGAGGCCTGCTGTCCAGCCTCCTTTGTTATGACAGTTGAGCAGCTTTTATACAGACAAAATAAGATAACTCAGCTGTTCATTTGGGAGGGACTAACCCCTCAACCCCGTCACCTTCACCCAACACACACACACACACTTTTCAGCCTACCACAGCAGCATTTGATCCACTGTTGGGAACTTGTGGTGTGATTCTGAAGCTCCAAATTGATGTCAAGATCTATCCAAATTAAACTGACACACTACTAATGAGGAACGATAACTTGAATAACAAACAAAAAAAAAAAACCCCAATCATTAATAATGGTCCCATGCAGAGCCAGCGGGACAGCATTTGGACTAGAAACAGAACCGTTTTGTGTTGCGCGTGTGAGAGAGAGACCGAGACAGCGAGAGTGAGAAAGGCGAGCGCCGGGGCACACTGAGGTCAGCGGTCGGAGAGAGAATGCCGATGATGGCCAATGAGCTGGGTTACTCAGTAACTCCCTCTCTCACAGCAGGGTACTGGGCCAGCGCAGGATTAGACTCAGACTGGCAAAGTAACTCCAGCCTCCACAGAAATGGATCAAATTACGACATAAAGCCACTCTCCATCACCAAAGTGCAGTCTTCATTTATTTACTTTGCTTCCTGGTACTTTACTTTCTCTCCGTTTATCTTCCTTTCCATCACCTGCAAATCTCTTGCCAGTGATTCAGATTCAAATGAAATGGAAACACAACAATAAGTAAGGAATGAAGCATGAAGCATTACAGATGATCCATGACATTAAACCATTTAACCGTTAACAGATAAACAGAATGGCGTCTTGTTGTTGTTGTTGTTGTTGTTGTTTTTTTAATAAATATAAATGTACTTCTGTGGTACAAAGAAATAAAAAAAGTGTTATTGGACAGGTTGGGATGATGAAGTGTTTTTTTTTTGTTGTTTTTTTTCCTCTTATACCAAAATTTGGTGGCAAATAAAGAATAACCCGTTAGAATTTGTACTTTTATATTTACATTAAGTCCATGAATCGAGTTAGCTCTTGTCCTCAGGTTATAGCAGCTCGTTCTCTGACAAGCCTCCCTTTTAAAAGACAATAAAACAAAACAAAACAAAAAAACACATCATGTCATGTTAATGGGAAACCACAAATCGTTAACTTGTCTGTTCGGAAGACTTTGCTATGTCGGGGGAAAAAACAAAGCACTGACACTGGAGACTCCTTCCATAAACTTGTCCTCACAAAAATGTCACCACATGAATAATTGCATACATTTTAATCCTTTTATCATTATAATGTGAATGCTCTGTTACTATAGAAACGATAAATATATATCCGAAGGTTAATATAAATGAATCGACACCTTCTGACCAATCAGAATGGAGAATGTCAATATTGGTTTCTGTCACACAGAGGTTTCAGGGCGCTTGCGTGTTTTTGTGTGAGCAAATGTTTGCCGGGACGAGCAAACACGTCTAATGTCTCTGGACGAGAGAACAACAGCGCATCTGTGCGTTATCTTCCATCGGGATGTTCCCCCTGATCGATTTCTGGGCTTTGGGTGGAAGTGAACTGGAGTGCATGGTCAAGGGTGTCGCTGAGCGTCAGGGGCGCCGCTGAAACCTGTGTGCAGGACCATTTATCATCATCATCACATGGAAGACCAGGCGAAAGCGAAGTCCATCAGCTGTACGAGCAGGAAATGAAATGCTGGAGAACAATCAAAGAATCTAAAGAGGGAATTCTATAAGTCATGCTTAGACATAAAATGCACGTCGGGTTTGTAAGTGTTTCCAAATAATGTCTGTAATAAAATACCAAAATAACAATATTTTACAGGACATTAATAATCATTCACTAAATAAATCATCATCGTAGCACACTTTTTTTTTATATTCGTGTATCTGTGGGTTTTGCATAATTAACATTTCATATTCGTTTTAAAACGCCTAGATGGGACTTATTATCCTTTTAAAATGAAGTGTAGACACTTTAAAGATTTTAAAGTCCAGAATTTATGATGCAAAATCTAAAAATGTAAAATGAACTGCAATAATTTAGCAAGAACGTACAACATTCTGATTTAACCATTTAGTCACAACTTAAAAAGTAACATTTAAAGGAAGCCATTAAGATTATTGTTTTTTTTTTTATTAAGCTTTAATTTTATAAATATTTATTAACAACTTAATAGAATACAACCACAAAATTACATTTTTATTATTGATTTATCAGTTCAAAAATAGCACCGAATAATTACTTCATTATATTAGCAATTGTTGATTTATTGAGTATTAACAAATACACTCCTAGAATAAAAATGGTTCCTCGAGGGTTTATTGGATACAATTCTAAAATTTTTGGATACTTTGTCATGGTCATGGTTTCTACATGGCCAAAGAACGAATGTTGAAAATGGACATTTTGTTTGTAGGATAGAAAGAACTTCTTACCATAAACTCTGGGGATTTAGTCTTTCTATGGCATGACCTGTTGAACACTGCTCCGTAGAGTATAGCCGATATTTCATATTAATAGTTCATCATTTTTAAACGACACAGAAATGCAGAGAATCTGCTTAGAAAACGCCTTTAGTTTGTTCACTTAAGATTCATTATCCTTTATTCTCTTTTTTTCGTCTCGACACATATCCACACATACTTTCGATCTAGACGGGACCCCCTTCTTTCCAAACACACACTCACACACACTCACACACACACACACACTCTCGCTCTTTACCTCTTTACCTGGTCAATATTTGTGTGGTCCTGAAAGAATTGCAGCTCTATATTTGAGAGGAGGAACAAAGCAGGGAGCAAACGCAACCTGGTGTGATCTATGAAGATAAGCGATGTGCAAACACTTTCACCGTGATGCACTTTGACAGTGAGGATTCACCTTTGAGAAAAGACTGTATCTACACACACACACACACACACCATGTATTAACACGGTCTGGCATCGTGCTGAAAAATATATCATTTACTAGCGGTTATATAAGTATGTAAGAGGTGTGTCGTGCTGTTAAAGGAAAATAATCAGCAGAAGGGTGGTGATTACTGTCCTATATTATTAATATTAATTATTATTTTTGCTATTATATTGTTATTGTTCATTTTATAATACAAAACACTTTTTTTTATCCATTTTTAGTTACAGTTGATGTTGTGGAACGTCTGTGAAACGCTTTATGACTCATGTTCCTTTACCGGTTGCTGTTTTGTTTTTTTGTCATGTTACAGAGAAACTTCACAGTGTAAACTCCTCTGTCCTGTCGATAACGCTACAGCTTTACCTCTGACGCCGAAGACTCCTTCTATAATTGTTACCGGAAACTTCACCTTAATAAATGATTTCCGTGAAGAGCTGTTACTATAGAAACGATATCATTAATATAAGCCTGCGGTACTTCCGGAGCTGCTGTACTAGAAAAACGAATCAGCGCCTTGTGACCAATCGGAATCAAGAATTTAAACAGCTTTTACTTCTCTTCTCGTGGCAGCAGGTGTGTGTATGAGACTTGGAGTGAAAAGGTCTGTCACAATACGGCCGTAACTCACAGCCGGGCGCTAGGGAAGGGTGGGATATGTTTATAGTGGCCGATGCTCAGTGCAAATGTTAAAGGGGGTCTCGTACGCCACCGTTAGCATACCTCTGGGATGCCGTTGCCTTGGTTACGCCTGCGTAAGCTGGGGCTATATAAAATCTGTCCAGCTTTGGAATGTCATTGTGGTCAGATATATGTCCCAGTCCCAGTTGCCATGGACGGTGGGGTTGTTAAGCAAAGCCTTTCCATGACTAAGCCCCTTTTTCCCCTTCCCAGCCTCTCCATTCACGGCGGATTTCATTTATCACGGACAGGGACGCTCGATTCGGCTCTAACCTCTGCACCTCTGCCATTGGCTAGTTAAAGATTTTGTGTGTGTGTGCATGTGGAAACGTGTGAAAAGGGATGTGAAGGCAACCTGATGGATCGGGAACTCGCTGTTTGCTTTTCGGGTCGTGTCGTCCGTGGCACTCCTGGTCCTGCGAAGATCGTCTAACCAAGACCTTTTCATTTTTCAAATATTATTAAGAAAAGTCCACCACTCAATATCATATTAATAAGACTCACGTCCACCTGAAATCAGTTGCAGGGGCATCTAAAGTTCAAACCACGTCAGGGGTGAAAATGTAGCTAAATTTACATATGTAACTATGATGTAGCTAGCAATTACTTTTCATGTTCCTATTAAATTCCTTTTTCCCGAACCCCGGAAAAAACTAGTAAAATAATTAACTAGCTAGCCTTATAATATAACAGCCAGTTAAAAACATTGCAAAATGAAATAAATATAATACATTATTCTACAAACTTATATAATATATAACACCAGTGAACGTAATCTAAAGTAATCTAATGTAATCTAAAGATTACTGATAATAGACATTGTGTGTGATGTCATCATAGTACATGATATTAATCCATTAGTGACGGGAGAAAAAGCGAGATGGTGACTTTACAAGAGCTCTCGAGTCCAAACGTAATCATTCACGGAGAAATTTGGTACACTTGTCATCTTCGTACTCATCTACCTATCAGGAACATGCATTCACTGCAGTAAAACAAAATCCAGAAGTACGAAAGCTGTAAAAGTCCGAAGAGCGAACGAGTCGGGAGAGAAAATGCCGGAGACGTTGTTATTTCAGGCAGGGATCTGGAAACCCGGATCAGTTATCACATACTGAGCCTGACACGGGCAGCCTGCGGTCTCAGAGCACCGTGACTCAGACGCACGAACCACATAAACACCAGACTGTTAGTGTGTGTTTCGTGCTGACAGGTTCGTGGAGCATGCCTCGCTTCAACCTCTAGGCTCAACAGGTTGCTGTTAGGTTAGCAAAGCTTATGACGTATTAACACACTCGTACAGACTAGCTAAAAACGTTTAAAAAAATAAATAAAATTATTAGATGAAAAGTCTTTGAAGGCGAAAAAAAAAAATAAGATCACAAAGATCCGAGAGATAAATAAAACAACAGCGAGGATAAAATTAAGAATCTGGATTTTGGCAGCACAAGTTAGTTCCTCGCGTATGTAATTTTGTATTTATCTATTTTTACATTTTTTAAAGTTTGTTTAGTTAGATTTGCAACACAACCATGTCGCTAATGTAGCTAAGGAATTACAGATTATGACGGTTACTCAAAATCATTTCTCAATCCACATCCAGTTCTTTCTTCCAAACTTGCCGATGCGTTTAAGGACCACGTCTGATGTGCAGAAACTTATAAACATGGACAAAACTTCACCATGTAGCTAACCATCAGAACATTATCGGGCGGCCATCTTGGATAACTAGAATAACTTTTTTTGAATCGCGATTTGAGTAAGATTTTTAGGTTAATTATATATCTAATAATGAAGCATGAAAATGCGTGACGTTGACGTTTTCTCCTACATATGTGAATATAGTTGTTGTTGTGAAAACTTTCCTGAACTGAAACGTTTTTCTTTTGTGTGAATCTCAGGGAGAATAAAAAAATCTAGCATTCCATTTAAAGACGGGAGCACTGCGGACAGCTGGTATCTGATTACAAACTGATTTGATTAGGCTGATGAACATTTTTCTACAGCACCTAACAAAGCGTGACGTTCAGTTCATGGAGTAAGAGGAAATCACACTCGGCTAGCGACGTTTTGGACGTCTTTAAACTGATCTCTGAAGGAAGATTTCCAAAAATGGAACCTAAATGAGATTTTTCACCAAAGTCACGAGTTCACAAACTTTTTTAAAAGTTTGAATTTTTGGCAAACCCGAGCCGAATTCGGGTTTGAATTTTTGGCAAACCCGAGCCTTGACTTCCTGACGTGTTTTTTTTATTCCAGATACTGTGTATAACCCAGGAAATGTGGAAACCTAAACATTTTCGCACATATTTCAGTAACAGATCAGTAACATATTTACCAGTCTCTCAAAGGGGAACATCATCATATCTTTGTTCTCTGTTTTTGCAGTGTTTTGGATTCTCCGTGTTCAATAAATGAAAAAAAAAAAAAAGATTTCTGAGCTCCTACAGTAGTGCTGCATGTCAGATAAGTCTAAAACAGAATGTACGTTTTTCACCGAAACGTGACTCCCAGTAATTCCCAGTTTCAAAAAATCCATGCTCATGGTTCATCGAGCGATATTTGTAATATCAATACGTCGGGAAAACGATCAATAGAACAAATGATTCAGGCCACAGTTTGCTTTTAAGTCATTTATGAGAGCTTGTTCAGTGAAATACAAACTTCCTGAAGCAATGCAGCACCAAACTGTAAAGTCTGATACAGGGCCAAAAAAGTAAATCTCCTAGATATCCGGTTAATCATTTTCCTTAAACTGATTCAGCATGATTGCGGCATTTCCATGGCTAAAGAAATGAAAGTGAGTTCATCTGTGAAACACGGTGCAGGAAGTTCTGAGTGACACTCAAATATTCTGAAACTGTCGATCCAAATGGAAAGCGGCAGCCACAGCCATGGGGAGACCTTCACACTGAAACAGGCCTACGGTTCCTACTAGCCTGCACAAGTGAAGCTGCCTGTGTTGTTTGTGGTTCCAAGACTGATGTGCCATTTTAATGGAAAATGTGGAGAGTGTTAAAAGAGAGAGAGAGAGAGAGAGAGAGAGAGAGAGAGAGAGAGAGA
>JAOVYU010000001.1:12892239-12902931 GCA_025674565.1 Synodontis membranacea | reverse complement strand
CACACACACACACACACACATATACATACAGTATACACATGCACAAGAGAGGGCGTGCTTGTTTTTTTTTTTTTTTTTAAAAGAAGGATATAAAGTCTACTGATACCTAGTTTCATTTGTCTCATTAGAAAGATTAATTTCACACACTGCAGTCAGCTTTGAGCAAAGAAATCCAGAGAAGAAGGGAAGGAGGCGAGAGGCGAATAAATGGAGACAACACAGGTCAGGAGAAAAGAAACAATAGGTACATGATCAGTGTTTCAAAAGTAATCACACAGCACGAACACGACGCACTGACTGGACCGACAATCCTGCAAAGCCAAAGTACATTTATCAAAAAGGTTTCTCTAAATCAAATTCTTGCATTTTGATGATCCTTTTACTTTCTTTAGCACGTGCATAATAGTAAAAATGTGTTAAAGGTCCACTATGCGTTGCATGATGAAATCATCACAGGTTCGTTTTATCTCACGCGGACTTGCCATTGTCTGTTTCCAGTACAAAAACAAAAAACGTATTATATTTAAAGTTTCAGTAATAAAGTGATGTGTTGTGACGGTTTGGCTCGTTCACATACATGACATGGCTTGCACGAGTGTCTACATTGTAAATAGATGATTATGCAATTGTATTTCATTGTTTTCTTTATTTGCTTCTTTCTTAGTCACCTGATTATGTCAGGGCAACAGAGAGATGATAAGGAAAAAAGGCTTGTAGAGTACGTCACCTGGAAGTACGTCATGGTACTGTATGTCTCCAGCCTTTTATTTTGTTCACATCAATAAATCTTCATGCAACATTGGAGATGAATTAAGGGAAAAGTTTGTGCCTCCTCGTCAGGAGAGCGCCACCCACTGGAAACCGAGAGAGAGAGAAATTGGTCCTGTGTTAGACGCTAGTCTCAAGCATATGGAGAAGGGCGGTTAGTGCTCTCCTCTGAGCGTGTTGAGCTGCGCTGTACGATCAACAGCTTGAAAAGATGCCGTAGATTTGTGTGATGGGGTAAGGGGAAAGTGAGTGACGATTGGAATCAAGTAAAAAAAAAAAAAAAACCCAAAAAGAATAAATATCCCAAATGTCTGTTATGAAATTATTATCACTGTAACCACATATGTGAGGTTCTTTAAAGTGGTCTGTTCCTCTTAGACAGCAGCAAATATCAGGCGAATGCTTTTTTTTTTTTTTAATGCATTAATAACGAACATGCTTTTCATTTGTTTATAGTTGCAGCTAATGTTGAGTTAGTTCCTGCTCTCGCTTATGTTATAGCAGCTGTTCAATATCTCCTGAAGTTAACAACAACAACAACAAAAAATGGCTTGTCATGTTACCAAGAAGCTGTAAAAACCCAGGAAAGAAAACTCCTCTGTCCAGAAGATATCAGGAAACTTAAAGTCACGGCTTTAGACCTGACTGTTACTAAGCGCCGACACTGGAGACTCCTTCCATACACGTTACATTATCATCACCTTACAGATAACCTCTCCATACGAGCGATTTCCTCGGTTAAATAACAGCATGTTAAAAAAATAAAAATGAAAAGGAGTTTATTATTAGGCTTAGATTAATCTTGTAGATCGTCCGTGTTGGTCAGATTCATACGTTAGTAGAACGAGCAGCTGTGATTTGCAGCCGAAGAACTTCTGACCAATCAGACTCGAGCATTCATCGCTGTTGTTTTAACGAGTATTAAAAGCTTATGACCACAGAGGCATGTTGTAGTTTCTGACCATAATGGAGATGCACATTAAAATGAACAGATGTATGATTGAAGGTGATGATGAATGGCAAATTAAAAGTTAAATGATTTAAAAAAAACAACAAAAAAAACACCAAACAAACACTGGAGAATTTGCCGAACCGTAGCAAATTTTTATTTATTTATTTTTTTGTTCCTTAGTGAGGAGGACAAGTTGAAGGTAATGATAGACAGACAGACAGACAGTGAATCATCCAGAACAGGCTTGGTGTGTGTTTCTCTGCACGTCCAGCTGAGACGCTTCCGTATGTTTGATATTGCGTCTCTGCAGATCCGTCCCACTTCAGTGCGTCTGCTTCCCTCACGATGATGGTGGAAAAATTCTCAGGAAACCACTTGTCCTCAAGTGCACTCATCCCCCTCATCATCCTTCCCTTCGCTGTTTGCACGACGGTGGTTTTATCCGTCACGTTCCGACGTACTCCAGCGCTGGCATGCACAGCTGTGACTCACAGGGTCCTCTGTGCACCCTGCGAGCCCACGACTGGCTTTTTCAGAAAGAACTGACTTCCACCTGATTGGACAGATTCGCGAGGTTACTATTACAGGGGTGGTCTTTCCCAGCAATCATTATTTGTGTGTCCCTGGAGTATTGGGTATTTATATATTAGACAACGTCTTGAGCTGAGATTATGGTGTAGATTAGGCTGTTGACAGCCGGATTAGCGAGATTAAAGGGATCGAGAGAGATGTTGAGGGAATGCACAGACAAGCATTCGGTTGCTAAGAGGAGAAAACATTCCCTTATCTGTTCTTTTATCAGTTTTTTGCCCCGTCCATGTCACTGTTTCTCCGTCTGATAGGATAGATTTGTGGGTCTGGCTGTAATGCGAGCGCAGGTTTCTAAGTGGTTATGATTAACAACTGTGACTATCAAGGAGTGCAGATTCTGAATGCTAGTAGATAAGAGTAGGTTCATGCTACAGAAGGATCATCGAGGTTGATATGTGTGTGTGTGTGTGTGTGTGTGTGTGTGTGTGTGTGTGTGTGTGTGATGGGGGGGGGGGGCATTTCGCAGGTCCCCATGAGGAAAACTGCATATATATAGAACATTTTTTATAAAACACAACTTTAATTTAAAGAGTTGAATTGTTTCCTTTTGGTTCTTTGGGTTAAGTGTAGGTGTAGCTTAGAATTAATTAGCTGCATTAATAATCAATTAATTAGTAATGAATCAATAAATTAATAAGTATTTAATAATATCAATTGAAGGTCCTTAGAAAGATAGTAAGACAAACTCTGTGTGTGTGTGTGTGTGTGTGTGTGTGTGTGTGTGTGTATGGGTGTAAAGCTAGTGCTTGACTCCACAGGAATGTGGCTGCTGACTCAGTGTGTCTGTCATTGTGTGTATGTGTGTGTGTGTGTGTGTGTGTGTGGCAGTGGCCTCATTCACTTCAGGCACTAACACACACACACACACACACACACACACACACACACACACACACACACACACAATTACATGTTCTCCCCTTTATTTCTTTCCTGTGTCTTGCCTGTTTGCTCATGTCAGATTTCCGGTAATGCTTCTGGAATTCGTGGAACCAAGGTTGCCGAATTCCTCTGGACTACCTCGTGTTTTGGGTTTGCTGAACCTTGGATTTCCGCCCCACTCACAGCGTATGACTCACAGAGTGCGTGGTATTCAAGGTCTGACCGCCTCGCACAGCACACCCGCCTTGCTGTGTTTATCTTAAAGCCATCTGACTTCTCGTCACTGTATTTTTTTTTTTTCTTTTTTTGGAGAATAGGCATGGTGACATAGGGATTACCAGGGCTCGCCTGGCTCTTTGTCCCTTCACAAAAACGCCGAGGTCCTTCCTATGCCGTCATCTCCTCACCTACCAGGCTCTGGAGCTCCACTCCACCACTCCTGCATAAACCTCCTGCTCTCACCAACCAGTGAAATCTAAACTTCTCGCCAGCCTCTAAAGCTGCCTAGTGACATCGAATGATGGAACTTTTCCACCTCGTCCAGGATTTGATTAATATTTTCATGAGCTGATTATTTAAATAATTTCAATGATTATAATCGAGCCATTTCCTCATTTCCTTTCTTTCCTTCTTGTTTGAGGACTAAAGAAAGGATGCAACAGAGGAAACAGGAACAGGAACAGGATCAATCAAAGAAAGAAGTGTTGTTGAGGTTTTGGTGGTCTTCGTGATGTCCTCTGCGCGAGCATGTTCAGGCGACGCCGTCTGGACCTAGAAGTCTGTATCTGCACTTCATTAAATTTTTCCCATCTTTGTATCCTCATGCTTTTATTTCACTAGATTTCAAAAGCAACCTATTCTACATTCACTCTATAACGGCAGAATGTCAATCGCTCAGATATCTGAATACGATACTTTCGTACCGAAGCAGGCCAATCAGAGTCGCTCAGTTTAATTCCCCGAGAAGTCTAGCTGGAAGCCGTCTATTACGTACACAGTGTCAAGACATGAAAAAAGTGCCCGGCGGATCAAGCGAGCCCGTGGAACACTCGCGGCCGTATCTAAGAGATATGTTTCAAATATTCGAGCAGAAGAATGAGGCCTTTATTTTCGAATGCGTGCAGTGTAGGTACAAAGGATCTCTGCTTTCAAAACGTCAAAAGTTAACCCATGTCTGATATGTTTAATAGACTTTGAAATGTTTGCCAATTTTTTACTAAACTGATGTCTCTAGCAACTGAACTAGCAACTATCAAAATAATGGAACTACTGTAACATAACTCGGAATTGTGAATTGTGAAAATAGCTCTCAAACGTCGCAAAAAAAAAAGCTGATACGCTCACGTGAGGTAGTTTTTCAGATGATTTGACAAAGCAACTTTTTGCTAAATTTAAACAAAAACATCTTTTTCGCTTTAAAGTCACATGACATGAAACGCTACCTTTCTGAAAATCAGAGCTATCCCAAGAGGAGGAAATCCAGCTTTAATCAATCATATATCATCACTCAGTTGTGTTTAATCCAAATTTTTTTTTTTTTTTTTTTTTTAAATATCACTTAAATTTCACGTTAAACTGCAATGGAAACGGGGCTACTGTAGATCCAGTTAAAAGCAAGTGCCAGGTGAATGGAAATATAAATACAAGACGTCTACTTTTACTTTAGTATCATGCTAGCTAAGATTTCTTTAGTTTCACTAAAGAAATACAACAAACTGCTATGTTCCGTAGAGTTCATTGAAAAATCTGCACATTTCTCTTCTCATCCAAAACAAACAGCAAATGAAAGATAAAGAAAATGTTCCTCTTTATTTCGAGTTGGATTTTGTCAAACAATTCATTTATTTGATTTTTTTTTTTTTTGGAAAGAAGCAAAATTCCAAACTTAGAGATTTTGGAACAAAATGAATAGAATAGACGTAATCATTTTGTTTATCCTTATATCCTTTATCCTAATCATAAAATCAGATAATATAAAATACATTTACCAATACTCACATTTTTAACAAGTGAAAGTGTTTAATTGAATTTTATTGAAAACTACGACGAATGTAAAATGTCCATCGACAGGCTTTTATTTCAGTCATAAATGATCAATAAATGATGATTAAAAATTTATTTATCTTTTTGTTTAAAATATGTGATGAAATAAATCTCAGGAAGCAAGTCAGGGCTGGGTAAAAGGGAGATCGTTTCAGCTTCTGAATGTACAGTCTGGGTTAGGAAGAAATCAGCCACAGCGTCACTCCTTCATTCCATTCTGGGGATTTTGTTTGATGTCTTAGATTCACTAGTCCATATCAAGACTACAAACGAAATCCAAATGATCTATTAATATAAACCTTCGACCTGCTGGTGGATAATTCTGAATTTTGGATTAGTAACTCTGATGTGAGATGTTTTACTCAAATCTCTGACTCTGTTATGATTAACGTGCAAGTTGCCCTGTCATACATCTGAAAGGAAATGGGCGTAAGATCACGATCATTTGCTACTTAAATGTAATTAGCCACAAATGTTAATCTGAAGTTTTACACGCTCCACCTGTACGCGCTTTACACTCACAGCTCTCAGCTTTTTTTTAAAATTTTTTTTTACCCGAACCTCTGGTCCAGTTTAGCAGGTGCTCGGATAATCCCACTCTATAAGCCATGAAATATGGAGGCACGCCCATTAATCGTGAGTTATGACAGAGCGCTGTACTGCTGTCTGGTGTGTGTGTGTATGTGTGTGTGTGTGCTGCATTTCTGTGTTGCTGGTTTGCTGCTCTTCAGGAATGTGGTTCGCTGCACACGCAGTGTGCAAAAAAAACAGACGTCCACACACACACAGACACTGGCTGACACGTGTCACATATAAAACTCATCACACACACACACACACACACACACACACACACACGCACACAAACATTGGCACAGAGACAAAACAGTATCACACACCCGGCAGGAGTGTGTGCCGGAGGCCAGAGTCTTGACCACCGATAGTTTAAAGCAGCTTTAAGCAAATGTATTTATTTATTTGTTTGTTTATTTATTTATTTTTGCTAACTGCAACTCACGCTCCAAACACCTGCACACGCACAGTGTGGGGGTAAGAAAAGACGGGAGCAGCCCTTTTGTCCCACACGAGCAGTTACACAACTCATTCCTTAGCAACAGCTAAACTGATTGATTTGGTAGAATTGTAAACAAAGTGCGAGACGCTAAGCGCAAATTACAGCAGGTTGCCACGCTCATCGCTCGCAGCTGTGATAGCAGGTCTGCACGCCACACGCTAGCTTCGCAAAGATTATCTGATAGTTTGATTTCTAGTTTGCTTTCGCTTCCTACAGCCGACGTGCGTTTTGCGGGTGTCAGTCTGCTCCATGCTGCAATCCTGCCCCCTGTGTAGCTTTTTTGAAAACTAAAATATTGCCACCCTAGATTTCTTCTTCTCATGAGTCAAAGGAGTCCTCTAGCGAAAGTTAGCAAGGGAGTTTGCTAGCTGAAAATGTAGCTGTGGCTTAGCAATAACTTAACAGAACTGGAGAATTTGGTTGAATTTCTCGATGTCGCTTTTGTAAGATACATCTGTGTCTCCAGCTCCATCAAGCCTGAGCTTCACTTCCTGTATTTAGCGTTTCCTAAATTATTAATTAAGTGTTACATTTTCTCCGGAAGATTTTGGACACTTGTTAAGCGCTGGAACACGCGAGCATTGTATGAAATGTTATTTATCTAGAAAATTATACATTTTGTGAAACCAGTTTACAATAAACACTGCACAATTAAAAATCACTTTTTTGACTCCCTTATGAAGTTGTAATATCTATTTGTTTTTCATTTCATTTTTTAAATTTTGTTTTCTTTGCAGCTTTGCACAACGCTAAGCTAGTGGCTATACGCTTCTCCTACTAGCTAGCTCCATTAGCCTTATAGCTCACGTACAAGCTTAATTCTAGAAACCAGCACCAAATGTTAGAAACCAAACAAGTAGCTAAAAGACAGAGGAAAACTGCATCGTTTTTTTTTTTAATTTTCTGCCAAATTTTTATTTTTATCATTATTATTATTATTATTATTTTTTTGAAGTTTTTTCCTTGCTGATGAAGAACACAGATACAGAAACTCATTTTTCTCCCAAATCACCTATTTTTGTGCTTGCTATCAAGAATCAGCCAAAACCTTCGTTTGGAAAAAATGCACACTGCCACTTTAATATGTAAAATCTTTATTTTTAGTTGAATTTTCGCTTTCATTTGCATTAAAAAGTTTTGCTTTAGGAGTGATAAGGTAAGACACAGGAAGGGTATGTCTCTGATGTCTTTCATCAGAACCTCGCAGTCACACATTTTTCTGCTTTCATAAAGCCTGACTTTCCAGTTTGACCCATTTCTTTCTTCCTTTCCTTTTTTTTTTTTTTTTTTTTTTTTTTCATCTTTTTTTTGGAACACAAACACATGTAGTGCATGCATTAAAGGCTTTTAAGGCTTAAGAATGACCGCAAGTATAAAATCCCAGCCAGAGAAGGTGTGTGAAGAGAATGTGTACCACCTCCCCACACCCCCCACCCTCGAATCACACATGCAATAGTAGACAATAGAGTTCATTATGAATGTGATACACACACACACACACACAGATCGGAGGTTAGCACAATGCCAACATGTTGCACAATAAGTTGTCCTTGTTGCTGTTGCGTATTTGCTATGAGTAGGTGCTCAGCGAGCGCATGGATATCAGAAGGCCAAGATTTTGTACTGTCCTGAAAGGTCTATTCCTATTTATTTATTTTATTTATTTTCACCGAGTCGAGGCTTAGCAGGCAGTAAAAACGGTTTTCAAAATATATG
The DNA here is from genome assembly GCA_025674565.1 of Synodontis membranacea. Classification (NCBI taxonomy): domain Eukaryota; kingdom Metazoa; phylum Chordata; class Actinopteri; order Siluriformes; family Mochokidae; genus Synodontis; species Synodontis membranacea. Next base: position 12,894,904 of record JAOVYU010000001.1, on the reverse strand, counting down.
TTATTTTCTGTATTTTTTATTTATTTTTTAAAAACACATATAGACTGACTGATTAACAAAATGTCTTTGTGTTTGAAAGCTGTTGGCCTGCAATTAAGCTATTAAATTAAATAAATATAAACTTAGAAACCTTTGCATATTATCATACCTTTTTTATGCTAAACTTTGAATTTGCAATCATTCAAAATAAATAAATAAATAATAATAATAATAATAAGATGCTAACAAAATGCAATGAACTTTTTAAAACATTTAAGAAGGCATGAGTGATGTTCATGCCTTCATGCCACGTTTATAGGAAAGCAGATATTTGCACTGATTACGTCAGTTAAAAAGAATGAAAATAATACTATAATTTAATAAACTATATATATAGATATTTGTGAATCTATAAATGCATGCAAATTAAACAGTATAATCTTCCGTTTCTTTCATTTTTTTGCACCAAACCCGATGCTTTTGTGGCTGTAATGCACACGAATATATATAAACACTGAACCTACTGTGTAAACCATTTTTGCAAGACTGGTGTCAAACCTCACCCACGGTGACAGGAGAAAGGACACTGACACATCCCACAGAGCTGGTTCTGCAAGTCACGGAGGACAAACCTTTATGATCGCTGTCAGCGTCTGACGCTCGCTGACACCAGGCTGCATTTCTGCAACTTTATATCGATGTGCATTTAAAAAAAAAAAAAAAAAGCAACTTGTGCATAACAAACATTCGGATAACCTTTGCATTTAATCGAATAAGGAAATGAATTTGATTAGAGCGAACGTGTGCTTGGAGCAACAATACCTGCTGTGACCTTCCTCGTTAGTTATTTATTTTAGCTCGGACTATCTGGTGCCACTGCGCCATAAAACATTAGGGAGGAAATGAAAATTAAAATCAGCGGACTGGAGAATGAGCTAACAGGTGGCTTCACTAATCATAAAGCAATATTAAAGCCGTACAGTATGAGCACTCTCTTTTATTTTGCTTTATACAGCTTTTATGTATTATTCCGCAGACCAAGCAAACAGCTAACCTTGCCTTAAGTAAGTTAACCATTTAAGGAATATTATTAACATTTGGGTTTATTCCATTTTCAAACCACAAGATTTCTTATTTATAAGATTTCTTATTTATTTACTGAAAATCAATGCAAGAACTTTTTTTTTTTGTTGAAATTATTAAGCAAAAACATTTCCTTTCTTTTTTTTTTTTTTTTTTAAAGGATGAATTACCTAAAAACATGCTGTAATGTGTATGAGACGAATACGTTCAGAAATGCTCTGTCGCCGCAGCTGCTGCTGCTTTGGTTCAGTCAGCGATGGACAACTCGGTTGCAATAGCAACAGGTAAAAACAAACAGTGCGTGGGCTTTTTTTTTTTTTTTTTCCTGCACGCGGATGAAACAGTAGAAGCGAGGTTGCCATTCAGAATGGCGTGCAGTCGTCAGAGGAGCAGCTCGCAGAAGAACAGTCAGAGTTCTCCTAAACAAATCCGCTAATCTTCCATGAGCATGCGGACGCCATGACCTGGTGTTTAACCACTGTCTGGATTCCAAACAAAAGGCTTTTTTTTTTTTTTTTTTTTTGCAAATAGAGCATAGATTGTCACTTTATTTAAATATTTATCTGAAGCTTAGCAGACATGCAAATCTGTGGGTTGTGCTAATTTACTGTATTTTCCATGGCACTGCAAGGCCTTATGGGTATCTCGGATACTTTTCGTTAGGTTGTTACGGGAAAATAATCAATCACTGTTACCACCCCCAAGTGTGTTATTCCTCTTACACCACAGAGATTTACCAAAAATGAAACCAATCTGCTGTACCAATCCCGTGTGAGTGGATCGTTGCTATAGAGACGATAACATAATTAATGAATATGCTGTAAAACTGTGATTTGCACTTGCACTTCATTACTTTTACATTTACGGCGTTTGGCAGAAGCTCTTATCTAGAGAGACTTGTACATGAGCGCACTACTGACTTAGATGACGTTATAGGAAATTAATCATCACCTTCTGACCAATCAGAATCCAGATGTCATAAAAAGGGAATAATTCTATATTGTAATATAAATAAAGTATATGGAGCGTTGAAACAAAAGCCTTTTTGGTGAAGGATATGTACTGATGATATAAGATGAAGCGTGAGCGTTGTTGTTTTTTTTTTTCCGTTAACTCAAATGTTTTGCTTCCTCGAAGAGCCTCCAGCCGCAGTTTGACTGCAGATGAGACCACCAGGTCTGACACACACCATATCTCCCGCTCACAGCCAATTAGCAGAAATATAGAAGGACATAAATCCATCTATATTATGGAGAATAAATGGATCTTATTCATGCTGGAGGTCTGTTATTTGTCTATTAGCTCCATCAGGCCTCACAGCCTGACAGACGACCTTCCTCTGGGCAAACCAAGAAAAAAAAAAAAAAAAGAAAGAAAGAAAAGAAAAAAAAAAAAAAAAAAGACGTGTGTGTCTGCATGCGTGCCGTGTGTGGTGTCAGAACCGCGCGTGTTTTTTTTCCTCATGAAGTCTTGATCTTGTGTTTACATTTCAGTCATCCAGATCAGAAAGTTTATCGAGCACACCGAGGTCAAGGTTTTGATTTACAGCTTTTCTCACAAAGTTTTTTCATATTATATGGTCTCGAAATGTAAGGCTGTTCAG
>JAOVYU010000001.1:12808485-12823970 GCA_025674565.1 Synodontis membranacea | reverse complement strand
ATATATTGCTAACACACTCCTTAATGTCCTCTGATGACAGGGTGATGGCAGGTTAAGAAAAATGCTTCTTTAAAGGCTAACTGGATAATTTAGGGTTCTCCAGCCTCCTAAGATGTTCTGCTTAGAACACTTTCTGATAGGGAAACACTGCTGTAAGGAAACTTTAAGGCTTCTTGCATCAGTTCATCTAAGGATCTTGAGCAGAAAAATTAAGCAGCGGCTTCCTAATTAAGTAAATGTGAGAGACGATGGAAGTAATCAGTGAAGTCTTTTTTATCATGTGAGTACACTGTACGCTAGAGGCAAATCTGCACGCAGTGTTGCAACAAAGGCTTGTAGTCACTGCATGGTGTATACACAAATAACGCTTTTAAACGCAGTTCAGACTGTTGATGTCTCGCTTTCACTATTTTGTCTTTAATGATCATTGTATAAATCCTTAAAAAGCCCAGATTACTGTATGTTATGTTTATGGTGTAGTTTTATAGAAAGAATTGTAAGTTATCTGAAAAAGAGTATGTGAAATATTAGTATTTTTAATTTAGTAATTAATAAAAAAAAGAAAAATGAACAGGTAAAAAATGAAGCAATACCACAAATTTATTTTTTATACAAAATGAGCATGCATTTGATGTGAACCTGCAGAAAAACCTGGACATGCTGATGTTCTTCCACTCAGCTTTAATGACAAACAGTTGAAGTGGTCAATTTTCTTTTATTATTTAATGACTAATTCTTTTTATTCAAGTTCAAGTTCAAGATTCTTTATTTGTATATATCTTTATTCTTTATTTATTCACTATTACATTTTCGGTAAAAAGCTCCAAATATCATTGAACAGGTCCATGCATCTTCACCAACGTTTGCAAGTTTACTGTCTATTATCTACAGGCGTTGTGCATTTATCCATGTTTGCCAAGATTTTTTTTTTTTAATCCCATTGGGAATTTCTTTGTCAGATGTCCAAGTCAGATGTCGGAAAAACTCAGAGCGGTCATGAGGGGACTCGTGCCCATTTATCCTTATACGACCCACCCTCTGGGATGGTTTTTTGACAGCTTTTTGCCACCCTGTGGATTTTATGGAAGAGCAAAAAGCAAATACAGTAGAGTTATAGTGGCAGCTGTTGCCTCTGAGAGGATGAGTAAGGGGCAAATGGACAGACAGTAGAGAAAGTGAGACAAAACACATTCCTGATGAGTTTCTCATCTCTCCTCTAGGCTTTCCATCTCCTATGAGCGCTTAAAAGACAGCGGGCTGCTTGTAAACCACGCTACGTATCAGAGATCGCTCTTACTCTCTGGGGACTCCGTGCCCCCAAAACAACATTAATCAATCAAGGGCTTATAAAAATAAAGAAAAAAGAAATGGGCTGGCTTTTTTTCCCTTGCCTTTATCCCTCGTTCTCTTTGCCCTTTGAGGACCCTCGTTCCCTGCCCTCGCGATCCCTCAAGAAAAGCGCAGTAACGGATTTCACATATGTCTGAAGGATCCTGGGTCGCTCCTGCGCTAGTGGGAGGACACAGAGAGAATTATCCTATGCTTGTTTTTCACATCATTTGACACTTTAAGATGTCCTTCTAGACAAATATGAGCTCAGGGACAGAGGTATAGCGATGGTGGATTTATCCGGTACATCTGTTATAATCTGACCAAAGTGGTGATCCAATAAACAAGACTGTATAAGCATGACTGTGAAAAAATTCACATGGACAACTTTGTTCCTGGGATTTTGAATTATGGGACCAAACGGAAAGACATATGACATGTTTGAGCATGGTTTCCTGCATGAAACTTTCTTTAGTATACGTTTTCAACAGCATTATGACAAAGGGCTGTTGAATTCTGGACTCTGATTGGTTAGAAGGTGTTGATTTAGTTTTGTATAACAGCAGGTCTGACAGTGGTGGAGCAGGACAAAGAATGTTCCACAAGATTACATGTAACTATAAATAGTTAACAATGATATTGTTCTTCATATAGAAAACTAGTTAGTGATGGTGAACTGCTTCGAGGAGGAGGAGGAGGAGGACGAGGAGTCAAGATCATGAACAAGGCTTTAAATACTTTAAAGAGCATCTTCTTCTTCTTCCATCTACTGTAGGTCCCAGAGCATAATGACTCTCAAACATGTCATGTGAAGAGCAGAGGAATTTGTGTAGATGGATGCTTTGGATTTGCTAATGAAGTTTTCTCCCACTAATCTAATTTTGAAACACTTTTGAAAATCTCCAAAGGTCATTTCAAACTCAATTTTCTTAAAAAGGTCACCAAGAAAGCGACTATGGTTAACCAAAAATAAATAATAGTCATAGATCTTGAGTGTTGTTCAGCCAGTGGCCTGGGGGAGAGCCTGAGCGTGGACTGTGGGGTCACTTGTGGACGATTTGTATTTTTCCTCTTTCTCATATCATGTGTGGTTTTCTCACCGGGTTGGATTCAGTCCATCTGAACAAACTGGAATCATCACAGAGACATCGTTTCAGATGCTTTATTGGACCGACTTCACAAAGAACGAGCGATGTGTACCTACCCAAAGAGCCACTTCTGGAACATCTGTGAGTCCTTACAATCCTTTACAGAAAAATCCCAAGCGAGGTTGACAGGTTTCAGTAAAACTTCCAGGCAAACCCAAAAAATGTGGCTATTTTGTCTATTCCTCTTCACCACATTGAGCATGCATTTCTGATTGGCTATATCTACAATGCGCCTTTATATCCTCGCACTGTATGGTCATGACCCACTGCATAAGCCCACTTTTCCTCCTCCCAGTCCATTCAAAATGCTGCATCTTACAGATGATTCGACTTTGCTTCTAAACAAGCACTCTTGGTAGTTTTGGACTAACAAAAAGAAAAAAAAAGAAAAAAAAGCACCATCCACGAAATTGCTTTTTCCGCCTGCATCCTTCTTCCAAACCTGGCACAAGCTGCCATAAATATGTGAACCCTGCCAAGTCTGAGCCAAAAGGACTTTTTACAGACTGTCCATTGACCTATAATGTTCTGATACACGTTTCAACAAGAACAAGAATTTCCTGAGCTCCTTGGTCTGGCTCTGGGCACAGACTTTGGGTATTTGTTCTGTACTTGGCTCCTACAGGCTGGGTAATGGACAGGCCTTTGGCAGCGCTGATGACCTGCTCGTCAACAGCTGTGGAGACCAATCCAGCAGATGTCAGTTTAGTGGGGCTGAAGCTGAGGGCAATGGGGTGAGAAAGAGGCCAGGAGAGGGGTCCTCACCATCTCTCGATGATCTGCTCCAGGCTCGCCGTACATCAGAGCTGTGCCTCCTGTTCACCTCCTCGACCTCCTCCTCCTCAAGCATACGATGGGAACAGCGGTTCAGATTCGTGGACCTAGATTCATCATATTACTCTTGAGACTGAGAAATTGAGATGTTCTATAATCAATAAGCAATCCCTGCTTAACTACATGTACAGTATCTTGTTCTTCCAAATGTATGAAATATTATCGTCACACAAGTAAAAACATGCACTCATTCATAAAAATGAGACGCTCTCTTAAAAAAATGAGATTTAATTTGGTAATAATGTGGCCTATTCTTGTAATAGGAGATTTTTTTTTTCATGGAATACCAAGGTGTTCTTCTCGCAATATGATTCTTATACATCTTGTAATAACATGATGCTGATGGGAATTTAGTTTTATCTTGCTTGTCAGCGGGACGCTTTCATATGTGAGCTACACGCAGATCGTTTTTTTAAATTATTTTTAACATGATAGACCACGAAAATCCTCTTAGACATCTGTGTAACACAACTCTGAATATGAGGAACTTTCCAATTGAATTTGTTTTATATTATTGTTATTAATAGTAGTAGTATCACTAAATATATAAAATGACAAGAGACAACCAGAGGAATTGTAACAGAATAAAATGCTCTTGACTGGTAGTGGGACCGCGAGCAGGCTGACAGACACTAATACAACTTCCAAACAAGGCAAAGCTAAGTTCTTGATGTCCCACAACCTTGGAGCTGTTAAACGTCTCTGCTTAAACACTAAAAAAGATGAGATCTGACGTCTATGATGACCTTATATTAATATGTTCACTGTGGAGCAGAATCTCTAGTGTCAGATCCGTTTCCAGACCCCTCAGATGAGGCTCCTCATCCCATCCATCTTAACAGAAACTTCTACTGCAGTTTTATCACCCCGGTTGATAGATTGTGGGATCGGATCCATATCAGTTCCATGCTGGCGTGACGGCCTCTCCGCTCTCTTTGAGCACCATGTTCTCCCCCCTATTGCTTAGCTGGAGATCTAATGGCCAGGTCGCTTCCCAGAGAGACAAAGAGAGAGAGAGAGAGAGAGAGAGAGAGAGAGAGAGAGAGAAGCTTGTTGATTTTGCTTTGAAATGTTAGCTGGGTCAAATGTAAAAGTTCTGGGCGCTTCATAAAGAAGGAAAGACGAGCGAGGATGAAAGCCAGGAGCAGAAGATGAAGAAGTTTCTGCTCACTGTAAATCAACTCTTCCTTCGTTGAACATGAATTGCGTTCTCGTCTAAATTGTGCTCAGGTATTTTAAGCGGCCATAGCGATCTCCACTTGAGTTAGCTGCTTAGCTCTGTCACACAGATTCTCTTTTCAGCACTAATGAACATAGCGCATGACGCTATTAATGGTAGAATCTAATAAGCTACAAGTATTGACCTTTTACAGACCGTACAAATCAATTTGGCAAGAAGTTAGAATTGGGAGTCGTGGTAGCGTCTGTCTTTATGCTAGCAGCTGGAGACAGGACTTTATTTTATTGCTTGTAGTAGAACCATTAACAGTGGGGCAGAAATTCAGCATGGCGCGCTCGTATTAGCATGATCCGCAATATGTAATAGCCGTATTGAGATTCTTCCAGGATTTATTACAGTAAGTTTCTTGCACAGAAATCCCACCCAGCCCAACAGGCAAGCCCGCCATTCCTCCGAGTCTGAGCTTATGTTCTATAAAAGAATAAATAGGATTTGGTGCAGATTGCAGACGAGCAAATTTGTTGCAGTGCATCCGTGTGAATGTTCGAACACTTTCTTATTATTAAAATTTAAATGACTTGCTCTGTATTCTCTGATACTTATCACACTAATCCCTCTGCATCCTCCCTGCGTTTCGCACTCACAGCTACGTTAATTAGCATAGTGCCGGCCTGTTGTGAGCGTGTGTGTGTGTGTGTGTGTGTGTGTTTAAATGTGTGTAGAATCACTGTAACAGGAACCCAAAACCTGTGGAAAGAGCAAACAATACTTTGGCACCAGAAACTAGAAATCGAAAAGAAACCTAGCCTAGCTGAAAGCATTCTCATACCTGGTCAACTAACGGTATATGAGGGTGGGGCTAGTGACACTGTTGATTGCTGATTGGCTACGAGTATCACGTTTCATGTGATGCTTAACAGTGAGCTTTGTTCTGTGACGCCAACTTGCAGAAAAGTTACATTATAGTTTAGCAAAAATTGTATATTACAAAGCAAAGCAAACTGACATGCTTTCATATTTTATATGTTAAATACGATTTCACTGAGGTTCTCAAATTATCTTTTGTAAACTGTTCACGCTCTCTTAGTTCAGCAACAGTGTTCTGATCCAAACGTGATCTTCAGTAGATCAAATTGAAGTCCTGATAGGCGATAAGGAGATATATATATATATTTTTAATAAAGATTATTTATTTTTGCAAAACTTAGTCATTCCATATTAGGAACTTGAAAGAAGTCACGAATTAAGATGAATGCTGCATTTAAGACAGAAGTATTGACACCCTGTAAAGAAGGAAGTTTGTGTCTTTAGTAGCTGATGTGGTACAATAGCTGACCCGCGTTACTGGAAGGTTTAGTGCAAGCCGTGTGCCTTATATTTCATTTTAAGGTCTTTTGTGGGCATGGCTAAATGTAGATCAGCAGGCCTATGGAACTCATCATTGCTAAGAAAAAAAACGCACGTCATAAATTTTTGTCCAAATGGGTTGAAACTGACAGGTTGTTGCGTCACAGTCAGTCATTTTTGTTGCGGCCGCTGTAGGTTGTAACCGTACGTCACTTCTTCCATGTTGGACCTGACAAAGGTGATGTTAATGATGAGGCCGGAGATTTTATTGTTGCTGTCACCATCACTGTGAGCCAGGATTCCTTTCACACTCTCTGAATGTGTCGTCCTTCATAAGGCACCAGATCATCAGTCTCAGTAGACAGGAAATGCTTATGAAGGATGAGATGGGTCTCTGTGGAGGAATTAGGCTGGATTGTGGAATAGAGGGAAATCTGGGACTGTCCAAGGTGACTTTTGTGATCAGGTTCCAGAGCAGAGCCTTAAATCCAGCTGAGAAATGCAGCTGGTGTGGCCTGGACCCAGCCGGCATCCTTACACACACACACACACACACACACGGACATGTTTAGAGTGATTTTTAGTGATTTCCTCATGTCTTCCAGCATTTGTATTTATGAAGGGACATGCAGACCTCAGAGTTTGGCAAACATAGCTCCATTGAAGAGCGCGCTTCAGTGATTTGAGTTAAATTATGTACCTCAGTGACGGCGCTCTTAATTCAAAGGGCAAAATTCGCTCACAGTATATTCCTGTCGTTAGAGAAGCACGTTCACATCGAGTGCAGGATCTAGGGCATAACATTTTGCATTTTAACAGCAAAACAACCGAAAATAGCAGGTTAAAAAAAAAAAACAGGTTAAAATCACAATCTTCTTTTTTAGGTCACCTACAAATGTTTAAGATTCAGAGCCAGAAGCGTGACGTCACACCGTGTTAGATGAAGAAGGCAGACAATTGCTGTGGAGTTGAAAGACTGGCAGGGTCAAGAGTAGGGTCCTGGGGTTATAGGTCATGTGGCACCGCTACTATCTCAGAGTCATTTAAGGAAAGGAAGTGGAGCATCCCAGCTTCCATGCCCTGGGGCCAGGAGACCTGTTTATCCAACCCCAGTAGGAGACCAGTTCAAGCCTAGCCACCCGCTCCAGCGCACTTTAATGGAGCCAGTCGATGACATGAGGCTGAATTTTGCTGCTTTTTTCCCTGCCGGAGTGGTGTGGATTAAGGCTCGAGTCAGAGTTAAAGGCCCCCTCAGAAGCTTTATAGTCTGAAAGTGGGGGAAGGGTGGGCCTCGCTTTCTGTGACTAAAGACTAAAAAAAAAGGGGGTTTGAACTGAACACTTGACAGATGGGTAAGAGTCATCTTTGGTCGAATCAAACACTAAGGATCCATTGAAGCCGATTTGAATGAGACGCTAGCTGCTAGCGACCTGACAGTTTTGCACACAGACAATATAAATACCACTTTGGGAAAAGGAGGGGGAAGTCGGGCAAGAAAAGGGGGGTGTGTGTGTGGGTGTGTGGGTGTGTGTCTGTGCATGTGTGTTTTGTCGAGTGTGTCTGCGGTTCCACCGCCTCCGAATAGAGTGTGTCCTTGTGTGCATACCATGAAAGTGGAACTCTTAAAGGCCTGTTTAAAAAGGGACGCCCCCTCTTTGTGGCCAGTGTTCGGTCCGCTGTATTGAGAGTTCTTTGTCCCGCTCTTTCATCCTGCCTCACAATGGACCGGGCCATTTGAAACACAACAGTAGATGAACTGCACTGACAGTGTATTAAGCGCGGATGAATTGCCAGTGCGAGGCATAGATCAATGTCGTTCAACCTTTGGCGCACACGGGGCCCCGGCCTTGTCCCGGTGAAATGGAACAGGTTGCCGTCTGTACGGGCCGAGCCTTTTCACGTCCTCTAATTATATTCATGTTTTGGTGAAGCAGAAGCCTTTTTACAATGTGTAAATTACCGTCGGTTAAAGACGAGCGTCTAGAGTCGCTTCTGTGGGAGCATATTTAGTAGTTTGATAACAATGGTTTTTGTAGAAGAAAGAGGATTTAGTTGATAATGGAGCTTCACTGGTTTCCACATCTTCTATAATTTTTTTTTTTTTTTTTTTTTTTAAACCTAAGACTTCAATGTGAATGTTTGTGTATCAGCGATCCTTCCGGTCATCTTATCAAAAGTGTTTAAACCCTAAAAGATTTGGAATAGTGTTGTGGAAATGTGTGGTCTACCTCCGACCTTGTAATCACGCAGCGTCTCTAAATGGCAGCTCAGGGAGCTTTGTTTACACAGAACACGGCTTCAGCCACTTAGCAAGAACAACAGGGGCCTCGCTGTGTGATAAAACACTCTTTCCCACAGGGAGACGCTCTCAATCATCCCCACTGTGTGCATTTACGTCTGAGCAATAAATATTTCGAGTTATTAATTCCAAATAGAATGAACATTTGGATTTATTCTTACTGTGGCGAATGGTTACGAGCACAACAAAGTATTTCGGCAGATGGAACTGAGCATGCGTCAAACAACGGCCACAGTTCAGAGAACCCAGATTATTAAACAATTTTAAAAGCTGTTTTAAACATCACAGCTTCTGTAGCAGATCCTCTCACATCACATGCAGTTATCTAAATGATCTTCCTGAAGGCAGCTTGCTGAAAATGGAAAGAGGTTTCACAGACTTTCATCGATTTTTGTTTATTTTTCTCTCGCAAGCAAATGTGAAATCTGAAACTTGTCCAAAAAATTATCCATATTATCCATATTATATTCTCATTTTATTTCCATCTTGCTCATCCTCTACTCCAACAAACTTCTTGCTTATGTTCTCCTCCCAGGTGTGGTTTAGTAACCGACGAGCCAGATGGCGCAAACAAGCAGGAGCCAATCAGCTGGCAGCGTTTAACCACCTGTTACCTGGAGGGTTTCCACCTACTGGAATGCCAACCCTGCCAACCTATCAACTTCCAGAGACCACCTATCCTAGCACCACCCTCTCCCAGGGTAAGAACCAATCACGTGCTGTCTCTCAGTGATGACCTGCTTCATTCCGCTGGCTTTTTTTTATTTACTGTTTTATAACGGTGTGCGTTTGCATTGCAGATGGCAGTAGCACGCTGCACCGACCTCAGCCCCTCCCGCCTTCCTCCATGCACCAGGGCGGGCTCTCGGCCGACAGTAGCTCCGCCTACGGCCTCTCGTCCAATCGCCACACCTTCTCCAGTTACTCGGACACCTTCATGACCCCCTCGGCTTCGAGCAACCACATGAACCCGGTCAGCAACGGGCTCTCCCCACAGGTCAGACAAAATGAAATCATATTCTTCAGTGCTGGTGTAGCGTTAAAGGTGCAGTGCGTAATATTTACAGCCCTCTGCTGTCCGTGATTTGAACTGCAATTGGAGCGAAAGCATCAATTTGCTTTGCCGCCTGTTGAAACTGTATTTGTGTTTAAGAAAATAGAAAGAAATGATTGCTGGACCTGATATTTTTCTGGGCCAGAAAAAAAAAAGGAAACAGAATCCTGAAATGATATAAGTAGTGAGATCCATTGATGTTTGTGGTGTAGCAACATCACAAACTGCACCTTTAAATAATTAAATAAATGGCTTGATTTAGACTTCTTTAAAATCGGCATCAAAGTACACTTCTGGATTCTGGACCCTGATTGTTCAGAAAGTGTTAGTTGTTTTTGTATAACAGCAGCTCTGACAGTAGTGCATCTGCAAATTACAGCTTTATATTAATGCGCTCATTCAAAATACATCACGACGGATGCTCCATATAAACCGATTAAAAACAAGTAATCATTCTAATCGTCGATGTGGTGACGTTTTCTATACGGAGACGTTTATTTAACATGTGTGGAAGGAGTCTCCAGTGTCAGCGCGTTGGTTTGTTTGTTGTTTTTTTAACATTAAGAGAGAGAAAAAAAGAGAGGCTGAGTGACTGAGCGACTGTTTATAGCTGTTATAACGTAAGAAAGCAGCATTAGCTGTACCTATAAACGCATAAAACGACTAAAATACTCAAGGACATGCTGTTATAGGAATCGACCTTTTAGTGATAAAAGAACTCGCATGCAGTTAGTTGAAATGATGTTGTCTTGTCAGCTTGAGTCAGAATTAAAGTTGATATATATATTGAACACATCCGTGTTTATGCTTCGGATATGAGAGGAGTTAATAGAGCAGGGAATTACTGAATGTGATTTTGAAGCCTCAAGGTCCTAATTGCAGTTGGATTAGCCTTCGAGTCCGCTTTGTGAGGGTTTGTTCGCATGTGTACAGCAGACGTGTCGCTGTGTGTCTGTCTGGGGGAGTGTGTTTTTCTGGCTAACACGGCTAACTGTAGATCGTTGCCACTGTTAGGAATACGTGTTCAGACGGAAAGAGCGATGAAAAATGATGCATATTGACGTGTACGGAGAGTGAATTATGCACAATTACCCATAAATACCGGGCAGTCTTGCTGACCCTCACCAACAAGATGTGGCTAACAAGCAGAAAATAAGATTGAAATGGTGTGTAAAGAGTTGAAAATGAATTTCAATGCTGCATTTGTCCACAATTACCCCTTGTTCACACATGTTTTATTGAGAGTTTTTTTTTTTTTCCTCAGTCTCATTCTTTTTTTTTTTTTCTTTTCTCAAAGCAGATTGGGGAACATTTCGTGGTATTAGCTTTCTCTCTCTCTCTCTCTCTCTCTCTCTCTCTCTCTCTCTCTCTCTCTCTCTCTCTCGCTCTTTTACCCTGAGAAGAAAGAATGAAGGATTTGATGACAAAAAAAAGCTTTTCCGTTGCAGAAGGATAACACGGGCTCCTCGCCGTGTGTGCGATTGTTAATCACAGCACAGAGGTTTTAAGCGCTAATGCTCTCCTGCTCAACCTGCGTAAATGCCACAGCGCACACCAAGATTTATTTTTTTTATTTTTTTTACCCATTAATGTGCCTACGTAATACTGGCTACAGAATCTTCTTCGCAGAAATTCCTCTCAGTAATACATGATAAATGTTAATGCTGTGGATTAGGACCTCAGCTTTTGGGCTCAAGAAAAAAAATTAATGAAAATTAATTTAGATTTTTTTTTATTTTTTTATTTTTTTTTTTTTTAAATGAAGAGGCTACCTTTTAACATTTTTGTTAAAAATAGATGATATTGTATGAAGAAAATAATCGGCTGGAAGAATTCTATTAGATGTTTTCAGTACGGCAGGAATCAGTGTGATGGTAAAGTGATGCGTAATTTTGGTGAACTGTAATCAGTTAAGGGATAAAGCAGACAAAAAAAAGATTCCTTCCATAAACACTCGGTAAACATCTCCTAACAGAACATGTCACCTGATCTATGATTATATTTCCTTTTTTTTTTTGTTAAGCTGTTTTTTATTAGATGTATGTGGAGCATCTGCTGTATCTGTAAACGCTGTAAATGCTAAAAGAGAAATCAACACCTTATGAGATGAGACCAGATTTGAGAGTCCTACAGCGTTGTGGTATTAAACCGATACAGTGTTCACGGATGAGCTTTCCCGCCGTCCTGTCTTCCGAAACGTGGAAAATGGGGAGACGTGTGAGGAGGAGGAGGAGGAGGAGGAGGGGTGAAGGGCTAAATCTCTCACTCATTCTCTGTCCTCCTGTCTCAGCCATGTGGTAGAGCCATCAGACTCTCATTGGGCTGGAGATATATGTCCAGTCTGACAGAAGAGCCAGAGTTCAGGCTCAGCTCAATGTCTCTGCACTGTGGCTGCCAGAAACTTTCACACGAAACCTCCGAGCGAACGCAGGAATCCCTACCGCACTCGCGCATCTGCTGCAGTCACTTACTGATGAGCTCCACATCCGTCCTTTCACCAGGAATCTCGCAGCTTCCACGCAACAGTGAAGCTCAATCTGGGCAAGAACTTAAAGGCTCAGAGGAGATGCCTGGCATTCCTGCAGTGTTTCCTAATAAAGGGTCGCTTGTTCCAAAGCTTTTCCCAGTTCCAAAACTTCTTTCTCTTTCATATCACTTGTGCTTCATTTTGCACAAGACAATTCCTCAGGAGAAATAATATGAACGTGTACAAATTGTAAATGCCCTATGCGTATTTGACATACTCCGATACTTTCCATAACGGTCTTACTACAGTTACAGCTAAACTAAGGTACAGTAGGGGATATTTACTAGGTAAACTGTACCTCTTTCTAAATATACAAAAGTACACATGTAGTATATTTGAATGAACTTGGCGCATCGTTATCATGTGTGTTTTGACTTGCTGAGATTTTTGCCGTGATGCGTTTTGTATCACTTTCTATCGCTGAAGAAAAAAACCCTTTCCTAGATAAAAAAAAAAAAAAAAACTATCCAATATTGAGCATCTGTTTGGTGGAGACAAGAAATTTCTTCTCACAGCTGGTAAAAACAGACCAAAATGTTGTCATTCCTGGCAAATGGGTTGCAGTGGCCGAGTGGCCTGTGGTAATGGATCCCTGCTGATCTCAGGACAGCCATCGCAGTCACCTTTACAATCCCATAACCCACACAGACACACTACATTTTCTCATTACGGCCCGGCAGAAAACCCATCCTTGCTCGGTCGTCCTCATCGCCGCTCGTAGGAAGTCAGGAGGTTGAACTCGGCGCGCCGCAATGTCAAAATGAGATCCATTAAGCCGTGCTTGACCGGGCCAGAGGTATGGACTGATTTCTTTTTGGTCCCTTTATCATTTAGGAACACAGCAGGTGTTGGGAGAAGAGAAGAGAAAATGGCTACCGGTCAATAGAGAAAGCACAGGTCAGAAAAATAACAAGGAAAATAATGTTTTGGGAGGGGGGGGGGGGTCACCTGACTTTTTTACAATAGTGAACATTTCTCCTCGTGCAGACGTGTGGAGTTTAGCAAGGAAGTTCCATGTCCCTTAATAGCAGTACATGAAAAGAAATATTAGATGTAATCTCAAGATGATACACAGACGTTTATCAATCGATCTCAAACCCGTAGACTCTGTAATCATAGAGACTCCAAATGAAAGTCTCTTTAAGCGTCTCTTGTTTTTTAATGAACTTCGTATTCAGGCACTGTTGATTATTCTGGATTGAATCCTCAATAGGAGAGGAATATCTGATGGGTTTTGGCCTTGTGGGGAAATGTGGACGGCAAACAAAACAGCTAAAAGTGGAGAAGGGTTTCGTTGTAGTCACTGAGGTTATGGTTAAGGTCAAGGTTAGGTTCAGGTCATTTAGCGCGGCATTAATTCGCTACAGCTACGGCCTGCGGTGTTCGTTTGAGCCGCAGAATTTATAGCCATGTGAATTCAGCTACGTTTGGGACATTATAATTTGGCAGTTTGTTTTTCCAGCCTGATTGGTGGAAATCCAACCTTACTAACCTCTTAGATGTGAGAAATAATGATTTAAGCTAGGAATATATTCTGACTCATATGTTCCACATGCAGTATGTACGAGGCATATAAACACAAGACGTGCTACAGAAGCAAAATAAGCATACAGAGAGTTCAGCTCACGTGCACGAATCAAATATTTTCACATCCTGGTATGGAAAATTGATTTATTGATCCTTTGAATGAGTGATGTTTTGAGGATGGAATTAAAAGGGAATGGCATGTGAGTTTAACCATGCTTCTTTAAAATATGATCGACACTAGAAGTGTAAACCTCAGGCTTCATCATAACTATTTTCATTCATACGGCAACATTTCGATATTTGATGATTCTCCTGAATACGATGTGAAATGATATGATACGATAAAAGCGCATTACAGTGCAGTACGATGCAACGCGATACGATGTGATACGGTACAATGATATGTGATACGATGCAGTGAGATATGATATAATGAGACATAAGATAATGTTTTATTGGCCAGAGTAGATAATCAGCTTGCTAGCCTATTGAGTTATTTACACATCAGTTTCAAAATTTCTTTCTTTTTTTTTTTTTCTTTTTTTTTTTACACACCAATATTCGTTACAAAAAAAGTTGTGTTAATTCGTTGCAGTCGTTGGCTTTTAAATCAGTGCATCAGATTGTTCAAATCCATCAGATTGTTGCATCACCAATCGACACCTTGAGGATTTGAGAAACGAGTGAAATAAGAGAAATTTCTGGACGTGCGAGTGAGGCAGGGTAGTGAGTAGAACTGAGGAAGCCTGGATGCACACACTCCACACACTCCACACACTCCTCGCTTTGATCCCTGTCCCCGGGCCTGTGCGTGCCCGCGACGCCTGCTCTACCCGCTCTCACCGCCGCCGCTCTCGAGCTCTCCACAACTGTCTGACTGAGATAAGGGACGAGAAACGCAGTGACTTTGACTGAACCCTGTTCTCCTCGTCTCCACTGCAGCTCTCTGTTTCTCCTGCATTTACAGAATCTCCAAAGAAGAGAACACACATCTAATGAGCTCGCTTTCTTCCACCTTCCATCTTCTATGTTCCTCACTGACTTTCGACAAGACCTCTGCTGCATATAAATGAGCACACACACACACACACACACACACACACACACACGCACTTGGGCATTAATATAAGCTGCAGACTGGGCACGGTGTCAGCTGGCGTGCTCTCAAAGCAGATGAGCGCATATCTATATTTATACTACCCTGTACACACCTCCTGTGTGTGTGTGTGTGTGTGTGTACTTTACAGAGGGGTATTTATTTTAATAATTACATTAAAGCTGATACTGTTTATGTTCTTGGTGTAATGGGGAAAAGACACATAAGAGGCTTGAGAAAGAAGATCTGTGCCAAGGAGTGGGCTCGGGTTTTCCCAAATCACCCACAGGCACGAAAACTTTTAACATCAGGGGGTCTGTTTGGGTGTTCTGGTGATTTCTCTTTGTACCTAAAGAAGAAAAAAATAAATATTTCCTCCCTCTTTTTTACCCCAGCTAACTACCGAAGACATGTTTTATACGCTGTGTCTGAGAAACAGTAGCTCAGGTGTTGCTGAATATGAGATAGTAATGCAGGAGACCAAATTAAAGCATATCAAAAAACAATAATTTAACTTTTAGTAACCTTTTATATTTATTTTGCAAATGCTCGGATTTAATTTATATGAAGTCTCGTGTTCATGTCATGGAAAAGTCACGTCACGTGTTAACGATCACGCGAAAAATGAGAAATTCAACCACAGAGTTCTTATACACAGCACGTTACATTCACTGTAGATTTCATGTGTAGTGGATTTTCACGTGATTTATTCGCACGTAGGTCTGATTCTTGTACACCTAATATTATCGCTCACGTTATTTCACACGTTTACTACATACACGGTCGATTGAATTTCTCTCTCTCTGTACATATGTCTGTTTGTCCCTCTCCTCCTCTCTCTCTATCTTCTATAGTTATCTGTATACGTCTTTTCTTTGTTTCTTTCTCTCTCTCACTCTCTCTCTCAGTCTCTCTCTCTCTCTGTCACTCTGTTTGTTTATGCCTATATCTGTCTGTCTGTCTGTCTGTCTCTCTCTCTCTCTCTCTCTCTCTCTCTCTCTCTCTCTCTCTCTCTCTCTCTCTTTTTTTGTTTCTCCACAATCAGATATTAAAGGGGTGGACAGTAGAATGCAATTAAATGCAAGGCTGTTTGTGTGGTGGGAAATAGTGTGTGTGTGTGTGTGTGTGTGTGTGTGTGTGTGTG
>JAOVYU010000001.1:12768861-12779310 GCA_025674565.1 Synodontis membranacea | reverse complement strand
GTGTGTGTGTGTGTGTGTGTGTGTGTAAGTAATAGGTCCACTGACATGAACGGCATAAAGCCTACAATCTTATTACATTACTCAATATTTATATACACTAGAGTTCAATGACTAAAGGCAAGTGTGTCTCTTTTCAAAATTGCATATACATATTCCAGTATTAATTTACCAATGTTTGAACAGGGTCCAGCTCCAAATGTGAGCATTTTGAATCGTAATTGAAGCTAGCGTTGAGCATAATTAATGTCAATGATCTAAATAATGACTTTGGCCCATGGAGTGATGAAGCCTGATATTTCAGAAGTGCAGCATCCATTCCTCCTCGTCTAATAATCTCTAGGACATTAAGCGAGGTGTAATTGTTTGTGTATGTCAGTACGGATCATCGGGTTTTAGAGCTCCGTGGTCAGCCGCTCAGGTAGCGAATAAGAACACCAGATTAAAGACCTGATCGTGAATCAGTAATAACCCCGATGATCAGATGAACTCGTCTGACCAAAACACACCACATGTCTGATATGACGAGAGCGATCCTTTTTAATCCTGAGCCACGTTCAGAATAAAATTGAAGCCTTATTTATTTATTTTTTTTTGGTCCAGATGTTTTGGGAAGCCTTTTGGCCCGTGGTGCTCGTGTCATTACCAGAACTGGTCTGTAAATCAAATCAAATCAGAACACCTTTTCTTTTTTTCCCAATAATGTCAATAAAGATAAAAACAAATTGCTGCCCCTTCGGACCCGTTAGCTGTATGTTTAAGAGGTCTGTAATTTAATCACAGGCCCCCTATCAGACCCCCTGAAACGTCTTGAGCGTCTGTTTGTCGGCTATTTGACTGACTAATCCAAACGATGCCAAACGGAATGTTCTGGCTTGTTTGTCATATTATCCCAGCTCCGAGCTCAGCTTCTCCTCCATTAATTGAGCGTTGTTTTTTTTTTCCTGGCCTTCTCCTCAGCCCCTCTGCAAGCAGATGACTTTCAAATCCTTTGTCCCTCCTCGAGCCTTGCACCGCGGGTCGCTAATTATGACAGTAATAAAAGGTAACAGAGTGCTGGCTGCCAGCTCGCAGAATACTCGCCTTCCTCACGCTGGCACGCTTCGGCTTCTCGGCGTAATTATTGTGCACTCCTATTGTGAAGTGTGTGTGTGTGTGTGTGTGGTACACCAGCAGGACTCCTTGCTAGCGCTGTGGCATGGGTTGCTGTCTTCCTGGCTAAGCAGAACACAATGGTGAAAGATGATTATGAGGATGCCAAATCCACCTTGTGTTGGTGTATTTTGTGAGTCATGGAAGATTCCTAACGGTCCCGTAAATGACAAACACAACACAACACAGTGGTGTGATGAAGCGCTGATTATTTTTCCAACAGCAGCGTGTCCTGAAGTGTTTTATTTCTCTTACACCGCAGCAGTTTGTCTACGAGCACAGTTTATTTGTTAAAGTACGAACGTCATACTTTATATTCGTTTATAGCTTCGTTTAATGCCTGTGGAACACGTTAGTTCCTGTTCTCACTTCTGTTATAGCAGCTAGAAACAGTCACTCCCTTTTTTCTCTCGTGAAGTACATAAGAGTGTAAATAAAATGCTACAAATCTCCAACACCTGAGACTCGTTCAGTCCGTAAATGTCGCATAAACGTCTCCTTAGAAAACTTCACCTTGTCAGCGATTGCACATGTTTTGTAAAATCCCTCTGAGCGAGCTGTTGCTATAGAAGCGATAACGTATCAGGACGAGCAAATTAGTGCAGGTAAAGCTGCGATCTGTCTCCGTTGTAGAAAATCCAGAAATCAACAGCGCTCTTAGCCTCTCGGGTGATTTAGGACGGAGCCGTGAGATGGATTCTTTTCATAATCGTGACATTTGGACATTTGTCTTTCCACATCTGTGCTAATCGAGGACTTCTTTTGTTAACAGTACCTCTCCATCCCTAACCTTTTTGTTCCTCAAAGGTCAACGGTGTGTTTGTGCGTGCATGTCCACTAATACTTCGACACAGATGGACTTCCTGTCCCTCGTCAGCCTAACGAGGGTCGACGTCCAATCCCTCGGCACTCAGCGGATAAAGAACCGAGCTTAAGCGCGTTACTGTCAGCTTCTCACCTGGATCACAAGGGCTTTGCGGCAAACCAATTCTCTTTTCTCCAGGTGAAGTGGCGAACAAATACAGTGCTATAAAGTTACCGTGAGCTAAGCCGGGTGCAGCAGAGCTACAATAGCAGGCAGGTAATGACAGCGGAGGCTCTAACCCCTCGCCCTCAGACCTGTTTTTTTCCCCCCTCTCCTCCCCTGAGCCTCATTTCCGAACAGCGGCTGCCATTTCACAGCTGTTAAGTGCTGCCTCTCCTTTTTGTCGTGATTAGGGCCAAATTAACGGATGCCTCCCGGTAATCATCTTTCATTAGAGCTGTCAGATCGTCGCCGTCAGCTGCAGAAGAGGTCGCTCGACATAGTGGACAGGAAGATGTTCTCCAGCAGGCACATTAGTGCACCTTAGTGAAGCTGTGAAAGCTAACAAATACAGTCTGTTAGCATCACCGTGCCGGTCCTTGTTGGAATTGGATAAAGAGCCCGGCTTTGTGGGGGTTTTTTGTGTCCGGGTTTAATTCGCTCCAGCGTGTTTAAAATGCGCTGTGAAATGTACGGGGGGGTCAAATAATTGATTTTCCTCCTAAAATGCAGGATCCAGTGCAGGACTGTTTAGTGAGTCATTTACAGCAGCACCGCTTTGGAGGAGCTCCCAGAGGCACTGACCGAGATAACACACACCTGAGACCCTGGAGCAAAAACACACACACACACACACACACACACACACACACACTCAAGATGGATGTGAACGAATTTATTCGTAAATCATTTGCAGTCAAACGTTGATATCCTCCTGAGTCACGTATAAGGAGACGTGATAACGTGAATCTCGACTGATGACGTGTTGTAAAACTCAGTTATTTCATATTAATGACTTGATTAATGATTAATGAATTCCATAAATGAAGACAAATAAGTCCGACCTGCATTACAGGAAGGTGTTGTGTATAGGAGACACTCTTTCACCATCGCAAGTCGCAATTTTGTTTTCAGCACTCGGTGAACTTTTCCTTTTATGGAGTTTTGTGGGCGTGGCTAAAAGTAAGTCAGCAGTGCCATGAACCTGCTTGGTCATTTTTTCAACATGAGTTCATGACTTCCCACACACACACACACACACACACACACACACATACACAAACAAATGTAAGCCTGGCTGTTCTCTGAGGGTGGGAGGGGCCTACTCTCTCTTCTCTGTCAATCACAGTGACACTAGCCAATCGTGGGCTTCTGTAAGCTCGTTTATGTATAAGAGGATGGATTGCGCTTTCTTCTGAGTGCGTCATGTGTTTGCGTTCGAGAACATGCGTGAGTAAAATGTATTATTTGGTCAAATCAGGGTGATGTGCTTAATTTGGGGCAGATGGTGGCCTAGCAGTCAGGAAAATGCCCTTATATTCAGAAGATTGCAGGTTCGAATTCCACAACCAGCAAGGTACCCCTGAGGTACCCTGAGCAAGGTGCATAAATGCTAGCTCCATCAATAACCTTAATCTTACTCTTAACACCATATCCGTGTTTCCAGGTGTGTGTAAGGTATTAACGGTGTACCTTTGATGGTTCCGCCCCAGCATCATGCAAAGGTAAGTTTAGTACTGTTTTTTCTCCCCTGAGACAGATTAGACATTATGTGTGAAAGCCACATAATGACATAAAGTGAATTTTAGTCCCTTATTTGTAAACAGGCCAGTTGAGTGAAACCATTTAAACAACACAGAGAGAACCAGAATATATAAATATCACACTGAGATCTTAAATTAATGCAGATGTGGTCTAAACTTCAATATATGGTAATACATGTGCAGCAAACTTGTAGGTTTGTTTACTTTCTCGTCTTATTTCTCTCAATTTTTTTTTTGTCTATACGACTGAGTGCTTTGTAATGAATTTCATTAGATTCTTACAGTACATCCATATTTATGACAACACAGACACGACGTGCTGCCGCGGCTTTATTCAGATACGTCCGGGGGTGACGGGGAGCTTGCGTTTGCGTGGAAGTTAATGAAAGGATTGGATGTTGTGATGCGGCCCGGCTTTAGATCGAGCGCGTTCTCTCTCATTACTGCTCCATACGGGAAACGCAGCTGGAGTCCGAATTGAAGGAGGAGAGAAACGGGAGGGGAATCAATTTCATTTGCAGTCGCTTCAAACCCCGAGATGCTGCGTGTATGAAACATAAAGTCTCATTTGAAGACCGTTGGTAGGTCGGTGGAATGAAAATGTACGGGTGTTAGGAGGTTATTCTCATCCCATAGAACAATAAGGAAATTAAAGTGCACAAAGTTTGGCCAACTTTTTAGAAAACGCAAGACAAAACATATTTTAGATATTTATATATATATATATATACACACACAATATACCACACATGCACATGAATCTGAAAAGATTGTGTGTTTGCGTAGCTTAAGCAGAGGCAACAAGGAACAAAGTACTATTACTGCAAAGTGACGTTCTATATTTTTTTTGTTGCCCTCCACAAAATATTGGCACCCTTCCTTAAAGTGAATGAGCATGAGGATTGTGATTAGTCAGATTAGTGTTGATTCATTTTCTGTAACAGCAGCAGGTTTATGTTAATGCACTCTTTATAGCACGTTATATGAGATATGGTGAAGTTTTTTGTAAGGAGATGTTTATTGTAGGGAAGGAGTCTCCAGCGTCAGCGGTGAAACTGTAACTTTAAGCTTTCTGATATCTTCAGGACAAAGGAGTTTACACTTTTTGACTTTTTGAACTGTTTAACTATAGCTGCTCTAATGTAAGTGAGAACAGGAACTGAGCTTTTCCAGATATTAAATGTAGCTATAAACAGATTAAAAAAAGAAAAAGTATGGCATTAATTGCTCTGGTATAAGAGGAATAAAGCGCTTAAGGACATTGCTGACAATAACTCTATTACTATTTTTTTTCCCTTACTAAAACATCCTTGTATTTCAACACTAACAAGTTTTTCTGTATTTTACAAAATGCTGGTTATAATTAATAGTGTCTTACTGTATACTTTTCATTTAATACTTTAAGTAAACAAGAATTTGTAGTTTTAGACTTTAACTTGAGTTAAAGAATCTGCTTATATGATGCAGAAACAGCATATACAAAATTGTTTAGTCCTGTTTGTAGGAGAGGAAAGAAGAATCTAGTACCACTACAAAGTGTTTCTCCGTCAGGGCATGTTTTTTTGTCAGCTAAAATCCTTCCGTTATCTAAGAACCCTTAAAGAGTTTATGTAGAAATTTGTGTGTTTTCTTATCAGAAAGCGGTCCAAAGTTAAAAACAAAACAAAAAAAAGCTATGAAGGTTTAATTCCCAGTGAACCATAAATTAATTTTAAGTGTCCTTTAAATCGCTGACATGAATCTAATACAACACAACATTTTAAACCTTTCTGTTTTTTTCCTCTGTGACGTTCACGTCAGCGTTCATGTGTGAACCGGATCTGCCCTGGGTTCCCTCTTCACATGGCATCGCTCTGGGGAGTCCCTGATTAACCAGCACACAGCCTGCAGGTAGATCCCAGGACCTCTCTCACACACACACACACACACACACACACACACAAGGCTGTTTGGTTTCCTCGGATTTTATTAAAACAGATCGAGGCTTAAGCCGTGTATGGGTTCCTCCTCCCCGCTCCTAGGCGCTGGCGCCCCCCCCCCCCAAGAGTGAAACCATATCAAAACACTGGCCTCTTTGAATGGTGCGGCGTGGAGTTCTCTCCCTTCTGCTCTGTCACTCTCACACAGATTATTCTCCTCTTTTCAAAACAAGAACTCTTCACGCAGGAATGCAGGAAGTTCCTGTAGCAGTTTCGCCATAAACCAATAACTATTAATCTGCGAACGTAGCCTGGAGTAAACAGTAGCGTCACTGATCTGTGTTGTATGACATCATCGTGTGAGTTTTTGGGGGAATTCCAGAACCTTCCCTAGTACACGCCCACATTTCCTTAGATCCCTTCCAGACATTTTTACTACACAGTACGAGCACAGCGACCGCTCATTTTTCCAGGAACCTTTAAAGAAACATAACTTAGAACCCTTAACCCTTAGAACCTTTAACACTCTCAGAAAGCTTAGAACATTTAATCCATTTTTTCCCCCTGTGTGGAACCCTACAAGTGCATTTTCTTACTGGGTTCCAAGTAGAACCCCTTTATTCCATCTAAGAACCCCCTATATATGCAGCAAACCCTGAATCCTTGAAGTGTCAAGAGTTTAACATTTAGCTGTCCTGGAACCCTCTTGGTTTACTCACTGGATTATTAAGGGATCTTGATCTCCTTAAATGGTTCCACATAGAACCTTTAAGTGCTACATCAGACAGATAATTAAAGAACATCTAAGGGTTTCATTTTCTGCCAGAATTGTGCTTCACTTCTGGGTTTTGTGGTAGAATTCAGGGTTAAACAAGCTCTTGTGTATTTCCCACTTAAGGGTTCTAAATGTTCTAACACTGCATTCCTTCCCACACTCCTATTTAAGGTAGAACTTTTTTTATTCTCATTTCACACTCCTGCCTCATCTGGCATGGCCCTGCTCCCGTCATGTCCTCACATAAAATGTGGGAAACAAATTACAGTGAGCTGGCGCTGAGCATGGACATGAAAGAGCCGCAGGGACAGACGGGAACCATCCAGCTGTTTAACCCTGGGAACCGTGAGTCACGTGTGTCACATATGATAATATACGGTCCATGAAATGACACTGTAATCTCTCATTCGTCATCTTTACAGCGCCTTACGTTCTTACTGACCTCGAGGACTAAAAAATATTTATATACACTGCAAAATTCATATGTTTGTTTATTCCTATTCCTAGGTATGATTTGTTTGAAACTGATTTATTCTATAAGCAGATCATTTCTAGAAGTTAGTGAAATTTGAAGTTAGAAATTAGAAAAATATGTATAGAAACATTTAAAAAAAAAAAAAAACTTTGAGCAGAGACGGAATGATATTACATTTTCTTTTTCCAATACCGATACGGGAATGTTATCATTCAATATCAATCCGATATTTCATTCCCCAAAAACAAGCTTTTTAAATGAAGAACTTAAATAAAAGGAAGAAAAACAGAGCTAAAATCACGACTTGCACAAAACAGCAGGGTTCATATTCCTACACGGGCTATGTTTTGTCGGTATTGAACTATAGTGCCATCTACTGGAGTTTAAGATGTATGGCATTGTTGAGCGCAGACTTCCACCTAGTGCCATTTCTTGCTACGTTAATTGAAGTCATGGGTCTCAGATCCGCTCCAAATTTTAACGAGTTCTTTCTTGGCCCGTTCTACACAATTCCACCAAGTATCATGGAAATCAGTTCAGTAGGTTTCGCGTGATCCTGCTCAGAGTCAGAGAGACTGCACTGAAAACTTTGAAAAACAAATATAATAAAGGATAAAATATAGACCTAATAAAAATCCAGGTTTCTGGAAAATAGAATCAGGTGTCTTTGTATATAAATGTTTTCAGCTCCAAAAAAAAAAAAAATTTCCCAGTTAAATTTGTCTCAGTGTCAGATTACATTTGTTCCTTTTTTCTACAATACATGATCCAAAGTTTTACGCTGGTATTGGTGATATTTTTGCTGAAGGTTCTTGGCTTCCAAAAAGAAAGATGAACGACTGATGAACCCTTCAGGGTTCTGCATATTCGAAGAGTGTACATAAACATCACTGTTGATTCAAAGCAGAAAATAATATTCTTAGAAAACCATTCCTGAAAGGTTTTTAATGGTTCCCGCAGAGAAACGAGTGCATTTATTATGGTAGTAGCGGCTGTCCATGTTAACAGCACCGCAGCGAGACGTTTTTCAGCTCCATGATTAGTATGCTGCTCCTTCTGCTCCTTTTGCCCCTGTTTACCTCGTACACTTCAGCGTGAACGGAGAAATCGAGCGAGTCCACTTAAAAGACTTCTCTCGCTGTGTAAACCGAAATCAACAGCAACAATTTTTTTTTCCCCTTAAATCTCCTGCTCAGTTCTTGCCATAATGCAGAGCATGGTGTTTAGAGGAGCGCTAAGTGCATTATGCTTTAGTGAGAGTGCCGCTGTGTGCTTGGCCCCGCTCCTGCTGCTGTTGTCACTTTGGGTTATGTGAGAAGGAACGTGTTTCAGGCCCGAGACCGTGCCGCGCCGCTTCTCTTCTCTACTTTGCATATGAAGTGGAGGCGAGAAGATCCGAGACACACAAACCTTCCGTATGAGCTCCTGGACCGAGAGCTCTCTGGAGCACAAGCTGCCAATACACTCATTACACATTAAAATAAACCGAAGAAGAAGAAGCGGGTTCTGGTAGCTCGGGAGTGTGACTGGCTATCTAGCAAGCGTTATTGAATGAAATCTGAAGGATGGCATGTGTGAGTGTGTGTGAACTTCAACACGCACTTCGCGGTCATGTGTGTGAATAATTTTAGGTCGAGGAAAATGTTAGGTTCTGCCGTGTAACTTGCCGTGTTTTAAGTCTACAGTACCTCAAAAATTAAACTTATTAAATCTCAACGATATTATGAACATTTACATTTGTTACCTAAACATAAACATGTCTACTGTAGTTAATCCTCTCTTATAATATGCATAGTTCCAGTTGCCACCTTGTAGATGATTATTTTCCAATAACCACGTTATGCTTTTTATTCATTTATTATTGTGTTATAGTAAAAATATTATATTTAATGTTCACAAATCAAATTAGTTCCTGTTCTCACCTACCTTTTAGCAGCATTAAACAGACTCTCTTGGAGTTAATAAGATGAAAAAAATGATGCTTAAAAAGAAATTTGTCTTTAAATTATATCATAAAACTTACATTTGCAGCTTTATCTCTAACTGGTTCAAATCACTGACACTGGAGACTCCTTCCATAAACGTTAACTTGACATCTCCTTACAGAAAAGTTCACCATCTTTGTCATTATACACATTTTTAATCCATTTATTATTAGCGGAGCTTCTGCTGCACACGTCCCTGTGAAAGAGCTGTAGCTATAGAAACATTAATGTATTAATATAAACCTGTGATTTGCAGCTGCACTACTGTCAGCACTGCTGGTATAGAGAATTAATCAACACCTTCTGACCAATCAGAATCCTGATGATCTTGTATTTTCTTACTTAAACATTCAACCCTTTGTGATAATTAAGGTATTTTAGATCTTTCATGTACAAATATAAAAACAGTAATGTGATGAGTTTGGACGTTTGGCTATGACGTGACTCCTACTTTATTAAAGATTCACGTGTTGCCCTTTGTAGGCGCCCTTCAGTTGAAGTCTTGCTAACTTTGCAGATGTGGGAACTTCTCTCGGAGGCGTTGGTTGAAAATCCTTGATTGGTTCATCCTTTATAACAGACGTTATTTTTTTTTTTATCTTTTCCTTGTGAACTGATGATGTTCGTATTATAATACAAAGCTCTGTTTTTTTGACGAATTTTGATATTCTCCCAGAGAGCGCAAACCATCCACGCAGCTTTGTTTGCCTTCTCCATTTAAAAGCATTCATAAAATGAGACTTTTATTCCATTCCTAAGCCAGTGAAGGCCACACAAGTGAACTCTTACATGGGTGTACCATTGATTTCACATTCCCCCGTCCAGACTTAAAGGGACGAGCGGATTGCCCCGAGAATCCCCCAACTCTCACTCTGTCTCTCTGTAAACTCCTGAGATGATTCACTCGACAGGATCTCCTCCTGACTTTTATCTCCGGACCGCCAGACGAGCCGAACACGGAGCTTCCAGACCTGCGCTCATCTCTGAGCTGCACAGATCAAGGTCTATAGGAGTAATACTGCTGCTTAGAAAAGATGCCAGACTTTGGAAGCTGATGCTGGTGAAGCAGCGTTAGATTACAATACTGCTTTGACCTCTGAAGTCAGAATAAAAGCAAGTTTTCTGAACACTGGGGGACTGTAAAAAGCCTGTAGATCAATTTAGAGACATGATTGTTTCCTTCTATTAATATAATTATAAAAGTAGCATCTTTGACAGCATTCACAGTAATGACAATCTGAATACTAATGCTGCTGTTATTAGTTTGATTTTCAATTTAACGATTATGGTTCTTCCTTTATTGCTCAGTGAATTAAGATTCTAAGCTCAATTTAACATCCTGGAACAAAAGGAGTCTGTTGTGTAAGAGCTGGTGTCACTGAGAAGTGTTGGAGATTTGACTCCTACAGAGTTCTGTTCGACTCCTACAGTACCACACGCTGGAGTTAAGCAGAGTACATTTTTACCTGATGATTTTAATGTTAACATGTTATTATAATCTGAGTTTCATTATTAACATGTTATTATCATCTGAGTTGTGATATTAACATGTTATCATCTGAGTTGCATTATTAACAC
>JAOVYU010000001.1:12582544-12603754 GCA_025674565.1 Synodontis membranacea | reverse complement strand
ACTATTGGGATTGTTACTTTTACTCTTACTTGAGTAAATATTTCCATAAGTACTTTTACTTTTACTTGAGTACAGATTTTGGGTACTCTACCCACCTCTGTGGACAAGAGGATCATTTGGAGGGAGATGAGCAAGCAGATATTCAGGATGACATTTCAGATATTACCTCTGGCCATGAAGATTTGGATGAAATGCACAGTGTCAAGCAAATGACATCAAGTACTGGTGGGACAGGGAGATGGGAGATGGTGAGTTCTGAAGAAAAAATTGAAAGCTTTGACAAACAAAGTAAAGAATGCTCAGATAGCTCTTGCAAAAGAAAGGAGAGACAAGTGTAAGGTTGTCAGAGAGAGAAGCAACAACTACAGTCAAAAGTTTCAAGTGTCTTTAACAAAAACCAGCTCACCAAACTCGCACAGCCAAGTACATGGGAACAAAATGGTCAGCTGCCACAGTCAAAAAAGGTCTGCAGTTGAAATTTGCATGTGGGGCAACCGGATATGATCTGCTTCTTGCTCAAAACCAGCCACTGCCATCAGTTAGATCATTAAGGAGGAGTTTGGAATTTGTGTCTATGGAGCCAGGAGTCCTGCATGAGATTTCTGATTTTCTACGCCTGAAGGTTGAGGCACTAAGACCCGAAGAGAGGGAGTGTTGTCCCACCCCTTGATGAAATGTCAACCAAAACAGGTGTCCAGTATGATGCAAGTTCCAGTTGCATGCGAGGTGATGTCACACTATCTGATCATAATGGTGAGGCTACACATGCCCTAGTCATCATGGTTGGAGGAATAACAACAAGATGAAAACAAACAGTAGCATATCATTTCACTGGAAACACCACGGATGGCACAAAACTAAAACCACTGATCCTGGAAATTCTGCAGAAGGCTACAGATATTGCTGTAAATCATGCTCTCTGGCTAAGTTTTGGCATTGTTTGCTCAAAGTTCAGCAGGACTGTAAACAGAATTCCACACCCTGCTGAAGCAAGCAGATACCTCCACTTTCTGGCAGATGTACCCCACATCATCAAAATATGAAGGCGGCCCTTGTCAATGGAAACAACATTACATCACGAAATTGTTGAGCATTTTAATTTGCCATCAAATATAGTAACAAACATGTGGAGATACTACATGATTTTTAAAAAGATAAAGATTTGAAGGTATCCCCAAAACTCACTCAAAGCACTCTGACTCCATCACATTTTGACAAGATGAAGGTATCTAATGCCCTTAACTTCTTCAGCCACTCTGTCAGTTCTGCACTCTGATACTTGGTGGAATATGAAGGGCATGACAAAGAACTCCTGACAACTGCTTGGATTTTGGATTTCATAAACAAATGGTTTGATCTAATGCCAAGTAGGCACCCTGTAATGGCACTGAGTGAGACGGAGCATGAATCCTATGAAGCTGCCTTGTCACATCTGCTCTCAACCATATGGATAATAAAAACCATGTCTGATGGCAAAAAAGGACACTGGAAACCCATGCAGACTGGTGTTGTCGTCAGTTCTTGACCTCCAATCAGAACTTCTTGGAAAGGGCCACATTTATGTGTTGACATCTTGTTTTTCCCAGGACTGTCTGGAAAACTAGTTTGGATGTATCCGCATGAAGAACCCAACTCCTACTGAATTTAGACCGGCATTAAAGATCATTACTGTCGCTCAGTTTTTAAAATGCCCTACAAAGGGCAACTATGATGAAGACGATCGAGTATCTTCAACTTACTTGGTAAGGCACCATCCTCAAATGATAGTCCCATCATGACACTCCCTGAGAATCCTGAGCTACAGGAGCTACCAGCCACTTCCAGCCTGGGGGATGCGGTAAGTGGTAAAGCAGAAAACATTACGCACAAAGTGCATTGAAGCTATAAAAGACAAGACAGGTCCAGGATCAGCTCAGATGCTAACTACACTCAAAGAGTTCAAAAAAGACAGTTTAGTATTTGTCTAAGATACACTGGAGACTGGAGACTGCTGGAGAAAGCAGAAAATATTGTAATGTAGGATGCTTTTTACTCAATCGAGGCAGACACAGGGAGTAATAGGAATATCCAGCTGCAATGACTGGGAACTCTTTATTTCTCAACCTCCTTCCACAGACAACAAGGGAGAACACAACAACACTCTTGCATAAACCTCCAAACTCGGCTGGAGCCGTTAAACCAAACACACATTTCAAGAACAGTGGATAACTCTCTACAAAAAAACGCACTGAATACTGGGTAACCCCGCCCCTGCTACACTGCCACCTCCCAAGAAGTGGCTGTCCCCAGACATTCTAGCACACTTACAGTCTCCAAGACGTGGAGGCAGATGGCTCTGGCGTTGAAAGTGCCTAAGTGTCCAGGGGGTGAAACATTCTCCGACATAACGTCCCGCGGTTCCTCTCGCTCCCATGAGCGGTACAATAATCCATTGTGAAAAGTTAGATGTGTCCGCTGCACATCTCCCGGCAGCACTGTCACTTGATTGCATGCCGCAGCCCTCGATGCTGGTTTACGTGAGAGAGGGACAGATGAATCAGTTTAAGTCTGCTCCTCCACCCGCTGGCAGTAGCAGCAGTGCTGATATAAGCGCGGGCGCCGAGACAATGCGTCCGCGTTCCCATGCAGTTGCCCTGCGCTGTGCTCCACTGAGTCCATGTGTGCGCAATCACGCTTGCTATCCGCGAAAATGTCTATAACGCTACTAAGCAATGCACCAAGTTTCTGCCTCTGTTCAGTGTCCAGCCCCACGTTGCTATGCTGAAGCAGTTCATTCATGGCACGCGAAAAAAGTGTCTCTCACCCATTCGGAAACCGAAGTCTGCCGTGGTGTTTGCTGCGGTCTGCTTAGTCCTACCACACCAAAGAATGCACACAGCTTCCCGGTGGTTAAATCCACAATGGCCCACCAGTGCATAAGTAAATCCAGCCCGATAATGCAACTGTCTTGAATGTCCCCAACGTAAAACTCATGTGAATATGTGCGTTTTCCCATACTCACTTGTGTCATCCGCATACCTCGCATTACCGCTGGCTCACTGGTCATGGTGGTAGTCCCAAATGTCTCACATTGTTCGCCGGCAAAGCGCTCCGCGTCTGTGCCACCCAATAATCCACACCGCACGAGCGAAATGGTTGACCCAGAATCCACAAGCGTGCTGCAACGCACTGAATCAAGTACACGGTCCACGTATAATCCATTCTGATGGCCCGAATGGCCTAACCGCAAGTTAGATCCCCTGCCAGGAAAAGAGTTGCTAGCGGAAGGAGGTGTTTTCCCCACAATACCTCCCCACTCTTGCTTAAAGTGCTGCTGGCGTATGAAGTCCTTGGGTGTAGGGGCAGGGCAGTAGCAAGCGATGTGCCCGTGCTCTCCACAGTGGAAACAGATGCCTCATTCAGCTGTCGCATGCCATCGCGGGAACCCTGCGCTGTGCAGCCATGCCTTCTGCCGTACTCCACGATGTCTCGATTGCGCTTCCGTGCCTGCCTGCCGAAAGTTCTTTCGCCGCACTCATCGACGATCACTTGGCATACTTTTCCTTGAACATGTAACTCAGCCAGGATCGGTTCAACGTGCTCCGCCGCCTGTAACGCTGCTGCCAAGGAAACCGGCACAGCAAGGCACACGTGCTCTCGCAGATGCTGCAGTTGTAATCCTCGGAGGAAGGCTCATAGTGCTAGCTCCTCCTGCACGTCAGCAGCGAACTCAGGATAACCTCATCGAGAGAGACACCTCAAATCAGCTGTGAAGGTGCCCAACCTCTCACCGGCGCATCATCGCCATCCGGTGAGTTTTTCACAGCCTCTATCTCTCAGCTATCCTTCTCCAAAGTGGTGCTGTAGTGCACTCTGGATCTCCTCCCAGTCTCACTGTTCGTGGGGCAGGAGGTCCTCCAGGACTCGGATTGCTTCTTTCTCCAGGGATAACGTGACGCGAACAGCCATCTCTGTTGGCGACCAGCACTTTGCATCGGCAGCAAGCTGTACCAAAGCGAGAAAGGCATCCGGCGGGCCATCACCTTGGTAAACTGTAAGCATCAGTGTGCTCCGTTGTACGTCCATAGCTGGTGCCATGTCTGCCGCGACCAGGGGCGGTTGGCGCTCCACCCCCGGGTCCAGACGCCCTGTTCAGCTGTTCAACACTGACTATGCTGACGCTAATGGAAAATTATTGGATAATTAAGATGAAACCAGGAGAGGCCCCCTAGAATCTGTTTAAACATGTGATGCTTGGTAGTGGTTTTCAGTCCTCTTTTGAAAGGGAAACTCTCTGAAACTACTTTCTGAAAATGTTGGCTCATTTAGAGCTCATCCTGGATGAACTCTGCTTTGAGTGTTTGTTTGTAATAAACCTGCCTGAATTCTTACAACTACTTGGAGTCTTCAGTTGAGTTCTTGTCCTCATCAATTTGCATAGTTTATTGCTGACATAAAATCTGATTATGTATTGAGAGCAAATTGATTAATGCAACTTTTAGTGTAAGGCAGGGGTGTCCAAACTTTTGGACTCGCGGGGCATAATTGGTTCATAATTATGGGGGGGGGGGGGGGGGGGGGGGGGGGTGTCAGCATAGTCAGTGTGCCTTTTGGACTTTCACTTTGGATTGAAGAAAACAGTGGCTCCACCTAGTGTTAAAACTAAGAAGTACAATATAGTAAAGCACAAATTTCATGTTCGGGCCATATTCCATTATATATTTAGAAGTTGCTGTGGGCCAATTACGAACGGACATAGTTTGGACACCCCTGCTGTAAAGTAACTGTCCAGCTCCCAAAAGTGTAGCCACAAGATGGAACAAGGAAAATGGCTGATCAGGAACAGACTCATCTGGTACATGATGTTATGGCCATAGAAACTGGATATACTGACACAAACAAACAGCTAGACTGGACCCGATACACAGCACATAGCTTTTGGGATGAAGATTGTTATGTATGCATAACAGCAAAACCAACACTGACTGTATCACCATTCCCAGCATTGACTGAAGAAAGATTAATCTGTCTACTGACACTGATGTCACCTGCGGGAATCCCCATGACAGATATATGTAAGGACATGCACTGGAAGTTTCCAGCCATTCCAAAGGGGAAGAAGAAGAATCAACATCAGGAACAAATAACATTCAACCTTACAGTAACCATCTCTGACCTTAACATCACAGTGAAAGATTTCACCACACTAAGGGCTGATGTGTGGTGGCGATGCTCTAAAAAAAATGTTTTAAGAGCTTTCCTCCCTAAGGACTGGACTAGGCAATAAGCCATCATGGTCCTTACTATGCATGTGAGGGTCTTCTACAATAAATGTAAGAATTCTGAGCACAGCAGAGCAAAAAGAGAAGCAATGGTCCAAGGCAGATTTGATGATAGAGTTTATATAGGTGCCATGATGAACTTTTGTGACAAAGGAAGAAACCAGGACAATGTGCAGTGCTGAGAGATGGTGAGAGGTTTATTTAGAACCTAGTAATGAAACCATTTAGCAAAGATAAACCTACACATTCAGCACTGGAATGAAGCCTGACTGAAAAATGGAATCACAGATGTCGGCATGCCAAAAATAGGTAGTGGCTTAGATGGGCTAGACTGGAACATTGTTAGAGAAATAATCAAGCAAAAGCAAAAAAAATATATATATATATTTTACATGCATTATGTTTAACTTACTTGGGCTTACTATAATGTGCTTACAAGTTTAAGAAGTTATGAAAAAGAAAAAAAGGTGGATTATGAAGTTATGATTCTTGTGACTTTTCTCAGCTGACAGGAAGCAAAGGCAAGGTACTAAAAGCCTGACGCACATACAGACATACTACTAAGTTTCTGTTCACCACAAAACTAGTGAAAACCAGATCTTAAACCTTGTGTCTAAAACTAGGTCTGACCTTTTGACACAGAACACACAGTAACCTTCCACACAAAATAAGGATGTGTTTGTCTCTTCTTCTAGTAGAACTGCTACACAAAGTTCTTATTCAAACTGAACTGAACTGCTTTTGCTTTTACCTCATGACTGTGCACTTTGTGTTATTATTTATGACTGAAACAGAATTTCCCTGACACTAAACAGGTCGCTTATCTTAAATTCTGTTTTAAACATTGATTACAATTTAAAACAAATTGAGTGTAATAATCTTGTACTCTTAGCTTACAGTTTGTGTTTTTATATTGCATCTACTTACATGTAAATTGTCATGGAGCAAGTGCGGTGCACTCACCCACACCCTCGATTCAACTCCAAGTGCCAGAGATAGCAGACTCACAGACTCAGGCTTCCAAGGTTTGGCGTCATTCTGCCCGACTCCAAGCATGTGATGAGTGTTTGTGTACCGTTCATCTCGGAGGTCTGTTCATGTCCGGGTTTTGCAGAAGTCTTAGTGTTCTCATGCTGAATGTTTTCTGTCGGCCGTTTGTATTCCTGTTTATCTGCTGTTTCAGTATACCCGTGTTTCAGTTTCCCTTCTGCCTCAGTTGTGTATCCCTTCTGCCCCAGTTCATAATAAACATGCTTAAGGTTCACTTTCACCTGGTGATCCCTGCGTTTGCGTGCACACACATGCACTCATGATAAACGTGACAGAAATATTTCTAAGGAATGGTGTAATCTTCTATAAATTGTTAGCCTGTTTTATTAACTTGGTCATTTGGATAATTTTTCTCTCTTACTGAACATGTATTCATTTTTTTAGGAGGAGTCAGAGGCAGCAGTGGCTCTGATGGCATTTTTTGATGAAGAAAATATGCATGCAGGAATTCCCCTTGAAACCCACCTTTTGTCAGTCATACTGGATCAGTATGACTGACACATGTAATGATGTAATGATTCTCAAATCCTGGACAGATTTATTAGTGAGATTGCTTGATCTGATTTATGCTCTTTGTTTGAACTACACTGAGAAGCTAAGTGGCTTTTTTGAGTTTATCCAGTTTATCTTCTTAAATCTTGATGATGGGAGAAAGCAACTCAAACTGAAGTTACAGGCCTTGAGGTACGACCTGGAGAAAACGTGGCAACAGTCATTTTCAATGAAGAGTATTTTGTGTTTAATCAGACATTATACAACTCACTTGACAGGAAGCTACAGTATTAGTTGTTTAAATTAGTGTTTTATTTTTTATTACTGTGGTAAATGTGGAGTTATTACACTTTGTTTACTACTACATGAAAATATCAGTGATTATTTTATTTAGGTGATAAATATTTTAGCACTTTTCTTTTAGCTTTTGCAGGTGTTCAGCCAGATTTAACATCAAGTAAGAGTGGGAACTGATGGCTAAATCTTTCACTGTAGTGTTCCACAGTTGATGCTATGGGCATATGAACTGTATTCTACTTAGACTATTACTGACTGGAGAGGTGAAAAAAATTGGGGAGGTGGTAAAGCTCAATTACATCTTAGATTATAATGATTGATTAGATTATAATTATGAATCAGATTTATAGGAATCTGATTCACAAAATCTTCCTCAGCACCACTGGCATTATTAAACATTACAGTTAAATCACTAATTAAAGCACCCTTTGGAATTTAAATGTGACAAGACAGATTATGTCTCCAAAATGTGCACAAAAAGATGATCCTTTAAAAAATTTCATTACAGTGGTGTTTGCATTATTTTATTATACAATTGAGTTTTTCATTGTTAGGTGTTACTGTATTGTATGTTTTATAGTGTAGTAAAAGTAATTGTTACATTTCACAATAAACACTTTTGGTCACCTGTGCTCTTAAAGATGCCTCAATCACTGTCCAAAATATTCATAAAGCAAGCTGGTTCATAAAATGTCAGCAAATTACCTCAATCGAATGATTGTGTTTTATAGACCCATATGAGTTAGTGATGAATTGTTTTATTTCTCATTAAAATGTTGAGTGTTCAACATTCAGCTATATAAATGGTTTAAGTTGATGGTTGTTGCACTGTGTCAGAATATGCAAATATTCCAGCAAAGAAATAGGAGTCCGTGGTCCACTAGCGAATAGGGGGAAAAAAGACTATACAATACTCACAGAAGCGTATCAGCCGAAATAAAACGCACGATACACAAACTTCACAGACCGAGGACGAGGGCAAGGTGAAAATCGTGAACGAGGACAGGCAGAGATCGAAACAAAATGAGCATAATCCAGCCCAATCACTCAGCAAAATAACACACTCGAGAAATAGTACTTATTGCTTCGTGAGGAGTCTATGTCTGAGGGTTTTTTTTTTTTTTTTTTCAGCTAACAAATTTTTTTTTTAATAAAATTAGATCTAGATTTACATACAAAATTTACAATTAGTTGGTCCAATTTCCTGCAAATGTTCTGTGGGACATCTAGAACCATTGCTGGATAAATAACACGAGTTTTAGTAAGTAAAACCCTTCTGGTGATGGATAGATCTTGCTGCAACCATGAGTTTGGTTTTCTTTCAATAATGGGAATAAGAGGGTCAAAGTTTAACTCTGTTCTCCTTTTCTGATCTTTACAAATCATTATGCCCAGATATTTTAATTCTCATTTTACAGGTATATTGCATATAGTATCTTCTGTTGAGGACCTCAAAGAGAAAAGCTCGCATTTAAGTACATTTAGGGTCATACCCAATGCATCTGAGTAAGGTTTGATACTATTTAAAATTAAGGGAACTTGTTCCTTGTTTCTCAGGAATAACGTATTGTCATCTGCTAACTGACTAATTAATAACGATTGACCAGCAACAGAGATTCCTTCTATATTGCTGCGTTTGAGATGAGTGGCTAGAAGCTGCATTGGTAAGAGGAAGAGGAAAGGGGACAAAGGACATCCTTGGCGGATACCTCTTTCTATGTAAAATCTCGGTGTTGTGCCTTTTAGTAATTTGATTTAAGCATTGCTGTTTTTATATAGAGTTCGAATAGTATTAATGAAATTTTCACCAAAGCCAGATATGTAAAGCTTTAAAAATAAAGGGGTGTTCAATTGTGTCAAAAGCCTTGTAGAAGTCCAAAAAAAAAAAAGATAACCATCATCCGATGTTAAGTGGGAGTAGTCAGTAAGATCAAGAACTAGCCTGATGTTATTTGAGATAAGTCTTCCTCTAACAAAGCCTGATTGACTCATCAATTATGTAGTTCAAGACGCCTTTATTCTTTTGGTTAATATGCAGGCCATATAAGTATAGATGGTTTTTCTCGGGTTTAAGAAGTAAAGTAATAATACTTTGAGTCATGGAATGGGGGAGAGCCCCATTATCAAAACATTCTAAGTAGACTTTATGAAGGAAGGGAACGAGGACTTCAGCAATTTTTTTTATAGAATTCGGCATTTAGACCATCATTACCAGGAGACTTATTTAACTTTAGCTGGTAAATTGCCTCTGCAATATTCTTAGGCTGAAAGGGAGAATCACATAAAGCTTTGTCAGATTCAGAGATAGAGGTTATGTGGCAAAAGTTAAGGGAGTCAAAAAAAGTTATCAACTTTTAATTGTGAGAAGTGAGAATGATAAAGGTTTTGATAAAATTCCTTTTAAATATTTAATATATACCTGTGTGTTGTTAAAACAGTGCCATTTGAAATTAATTTGTTAATAGTGTTGTACTGAGCATGCTGCTTTTCTAACTTAAAAAAAGTAGCTAGAATTCTTCTCCCCATCCTCAAGCCATCTTCGCCTAGAGCAAATGAAAGCGCCGTTTGCCTTTCTTGTTTATAGATCATCAAGTCTATGTTGCAGCTCTGCCAAGTCAGTTTTTTGATTTTCATTTAAGTTCTCATAAGGAATACAATATAAATTAATGATTCTGTTTATTAGGTCTGTCTCTACTGATTTGTTTAATTTGGCTTTTTCAGCACCAGCTTTTCTGAAAGCACACTGAATTTCAAATTTGAAAAGTTCCCAATTGTTGCAGAAATTATTTTCATGAACAGCTTTATTAAAGTAGAAGCTTATTTTAGTATTAACAGATTCCACTAGAGCCTTGTCCTCAAGAAGCGATGAATTAAGTTTCCAATATGCATTGAAGTGGCCAGGCTGATCATTAGGATCATTTAATTTAATTAGTATGCAGTTATGATTAGAAAACAGAGAAGGTAGGATCTCATTTCTAGATACACAATGAGATGCTAAGCATGAGGTTAACCAATAATCTAATCTGGATTTTATTGACCCTGATTTGTTCGACCAAGTGAACTGAGCAGTGGTGGGATTCCTATCCCTCCATAAAACCAATAGCCCTAATCAAGATATCATACCAGAGAGAGGGGATGTTCTCTGAGAGGGTGTCTATGTCTGAGTTTCACTT
The DNA here is from genome assembly GCA_025674565.1 of Synodontis membranacea. Lineage (NCBI taxonomy): Eukaryota > Metazoa > Chordata > Actinopteri > Siluriformes > Mochokidae > Synodontis > Synodontis membranacea. The sequence goes on along the minus strand of JAOVYU010000001.1, from coordinate 12,593,481 downwards.
ATAAAGCCCTCCCCGAGTGACGTCTAATGAAGTTCAGGTGATCCTGATTAGTACTCCGGCGAGCTTGTGCGCAGGCGCCCCTCCGCCATGTTGTTTGTAGTTGTTTGTTGATTGTAGTCCTCATTGTGTGAGTTGCGCCTGTGTGTCGCAGTGGCCGGCGTGGGCATGACACACTGTTAATGCAACTAAAATGGTTCCTTAAATGAACTAGATAAGTTTGAAGCATTTGTGCTAAGTAGATGAATGTAAGTAAACGCCTTTGAAATCAGAGTACAAGAAAATGCAACTTGCTGGAGTTGTGCCTGAGTTTTAACTTACAATATCAGCATAGCAACATGTGCCTGTATGTGTCTGGAAGCTAGAAAACACCTTCATGGCTTTCACTCAAAAAGCAAGCATCATTATACTTTGCTCACACCTAGCTCATTAGGCCTAGACACTAGGAGGAAGAAGGAAAGGGGTTAGGGGTCCTCCAAATGACCATCCTTGAGGTAAGGATGACCATATTTGGTAACGGAACAGGAACAGGAAGGGTTGTATGGTGGTGGGAACCTTGGGTTGGTGGGGGTTTGGGGGCTGACCAAGATATAATCATATTTGGAAATACAGTCGACCCTTGCCACTTCGCGGTTCGAATTTCGTGGCTTCACTCTATCACGTTCTTTTCAAATACAGTATATTCATTAAAAAGTTGTTCGAGACAGTAAAAATGCAGGTTGCACTCGGTTGTGTTGAGTCAATTATTTTTATTTTTTATTAACTTTTTTCCAAAAAATTGGGTGTTATTTCATGTCTAGAGGGCTCTAGTAATGTTAAAAACGATATTTAGAAGGTCATAAATTTTCTATGCTGTAACTACGCGGAAATGCTACTTCGCACAAATGCACTTATTGCGGTAGAGTCTGGAACGGATTAACCGCCATAAATAAGGGTTTACTGTACCCCAGAATGTGTCTCAAACGGAAACAGAAACACAAAGGGTCAGCGCTAAGGAAGGGGTTAGACATGTGTCCCTTTCCATCTACTAATAATTCTGAAAGATGCAACAAAAAAAACAGCTTATCACCCAAAGACACCAGAGCTACACTGAAACATGGCAGTGGCAGCATCTATGGTGCTGCTTCTCTTGAATTGGGACTGGGGATCTAGTCTACATAGAGGGAATCGTAGATTGGTCCAAATACTAATTTATTTTTAAGCCAACAGGCGCCTACTGACTGAAAATGAAACAACAACATCAAAATTCATTCCAGCACAACAACAACCGGAAGTACAAATCCAAGTCAGCATGTCTTTGTCACATCTCCACTGCTATAGATTCAATTTCTCTCGAGTTGCAAGTGCTGAGTGTGTGTTGTGTGCACACTGTGACTCATGTATCAGCATGCTTCCACATTCACAACACCATACCAGGACTCCGTAACCCAAGATACTCCATGACTCTACGAAAGCAGAAGCTAGGTTCTCGCCTCAGCTGCCCTGAATTAGTGTTCTTCCTTAAATAACACTTCAATGGCTAAAAGAGTTATTGCCAAACCTTAGACTCATGTTCTTGTATTTCTGGTTTTGACTTTGTTTTGCTTTTTGGTTTTTGTGTTTTGCCTTGCCTCCGATATATCTGTTTGCCTGTAAGTTTTGACTGGGCTGAGAGCACTAAGGAGCTGTCCCAGCAAGCTGATCATGAGGTCTGCATTGATGAGTGTTCTCCAGAATCCACACCTGAGCTCTCACAGCAGGCTGAGAAGGCAGTCTGCAAACCAGAGCTTCCACAGCATGTTGAGAGAGCAGCTAGCACTCCAGAGCTTCCATGGCATCCTGAGAGAGCAGCCTGAATTCCAGAGGTCCCTCTCATGGCCGAGAAAGTGGTGGCCCATAGTGGTGGTCCATAGGGAAGCTACCGCTCCGTTAGCACCCTCCAGTTGCCGATAAGGAGGCTACTACTCCAGATCTCCTTCCAGTGGCCGAAAAGGGGGGTCTTCGTTCTAGAGTGCTCCCCTGAGGACAACACTGTCTCCACACCAGAGTATTAGATTAGACATTAAATAGCTGCTGGTTCATGCACCCTCACCACAAATAAATAATTAAAAAATATCCCTTAAAATGAAAATGAATGCCCTTATAAAGCAATGAACTATAAAGGAGAATCAATGTGTCTCTACATAGGGAAAAGTGTGTATTAACAAAATAATATTGCAATCTTGTTTTGTTAAGTAGTCCTGGGTGTCCTTGTTAAGTAGTCCTTGTTAAGTTGTAAAAGTAGTCCTGGGTGACAACAGTAGCGAAAAGCTGACTTTTCAAAATGATCTTCCAGGGTCTGTTAATGAACTTGTTAGTGAGGTACAAGGCAATGTGGCCTTACCTCTAATTTCAGATTTCAGTTTATGGATACACTATTTGGAAATGAGTTTATGAATCTCACTTCAATGGATGAAGTACGGGATAAAGAGACCATCAGAGTAATCCCTTTGACAGAGGTGTCAAAGGGACCCCAGTGTTCTAATAGCCTTTCCACCTCATCAACTGCTCAGATTTTAAAAGAATTTACATCCTTTTTTAGTGGGTGTATTGACACTGACATACTCTCCTCACTAAGGTCAGAGTCATCTGTGTCAAGGGCAGTTTGACATAGCATCAACCATGGTACTCAATTTCCCTATGATGCAGGCTCCTTCTCTGGATATACTGGGTGGAAAACTAGCCTGAAGAATACACTGGCAATCTACTGCACTCACTTGAGAAAGCTGGGATGTCTTGGGGTGATGGTTTTTGGAATCAAAAACCCAAGGCAGTTAGAACCTACTGGATAATCTGATGTGAGCCTTGAGTGACTGAGAGTGGAGCCTCTTTCAGATGTTAAGAAGAGGAACAACAGGGAGGTGGTGAGGATGAAAATACCATACCACTTTATTTCTAAAGCACTTTAAAACAACAACAAAGCTGACCAAAGTGCTGTACACAGAGTCGACATTGAGGCCATAAAACAGCAGGGTGTTTTATAGTAAAACATTAAATTGATAAATAATTTAATAAAATAAAAATATAAACATTAAAGTGATTGTAACAGGAACAAAAGAAACAACTAAGAACATATCAACATAAATATTATACTTCTAATAATAATCGTTATAATAAAAAATAATGATAATAAAAATAGAAACAAGATAAAAACACAAAACATCTCAATAAAACACTTCACACTGGGTTGAAGGCCAGAGAGTAAAAGTTTTTAAACGAGATTTAAAAACAGCCACTGATGGAGCTTGTCGAATGAGTAAGGGTAACTCATTTCATAGTTGAGGAGCAGCTACTGAAAAGGCTCGATCACCTCGAAGTTTGCAACGGGTTTTTGGAATTTGGAGAAGCAGCTTGTCAGTGGACCTAAGAGAGCGAGATGGAACATATGGGTGCAGCAATTTCACCAGGTAGGCTGGAGCAAGACCATTTAAACACTTAAATACAAATAAAAGAATTTTAAAACGGATCCGAAAATACACTGGAAGCCAGTGAAGGGAAGCCAAGGTTGGGGTAATATGCTCTCGTCTGCCTATACCAGTTAAAAAACGAGCTGTGGCATTTTGCACCAACTGTAGGCGAGCCATAGCGGTGTGGCTGATTCCGAAGAGTAAAGCATTACAATAGTCAAGACGAGAGGTTATAAAAGCATGGACAACCAATTCCAGGTCCCGCCTTGACAATATAGGCTTAATCTTTGCTACCCGCCTCAAATGGAAAAAGCAGGATTTTACAACAGCATTTACCTGACTATCCATTTTTAGAGTAGGATCCATTTTAATACCCAAATTTGTAATCAAGGCTTTCTCAAAAGGGGCCAAGGAGGAGAGGTCAATGCGAGGAGATTTGCTGGAGCCATTGGGTCTAAACAACATAACTTCGGTCTTTTCCTCATTGACATTCAAGAAATTAAATGCCAACCATCTTTTAACATCAACAAGGCAGTCCAGAAGAAGCTTGACAGAACATGCTCCACTGTGCTTTAATGGGAGGTAAACCTGACAGTCATCTGCATAAAAATAAAAGGAGATATTATATTTCTGGAAAATAGCTCCGAGTGGGAGCAAATACATGTAAAATAACAGTGGACCAAGAATGGAGCCCTGTGGTACCCCCCAAGGAAGGGCAGCAGAGTTGGAAGTGAAGCCATCTATACTGACACAGAAGGTTCTATCAGAGAGGTAGGACCTAAACCACTGCAAGGCTGAGCCTGTAATGCCCACCCACTGTTCCAACCTGGATAAAAGAATCTCATGGTCTATGGTGTCAAAAGCTGCTGTTAAATCTAGAAGCAAATCTAGAAGTAGTACAGAGTCTCCAGAGTCGGTTGCTAAGAAAATGTCATTAAAAACTTTTAAAAGAGGAGACTCGGTGCTGTGGCGAGTTTTAAACCCAGACTGAAACACTTCCAAAATTGCCTGTTCATCAAGGAAGGGCTGCAATTGCAAATAGACAATTCTTTCCAGAAGTTTAGCCAAAAAAGGTAGCATGGAGATAGGCCTAAAATTTGACAAAACAGAAGGATCCAGGCCTGACGGGTTGCACCACAGCATGTTTAAAATTTTTCGGCAAAACACTAGAAATTAAACTGCTATTGATAATAGCAAGAATACCAAAAGGACCCAAAATGGGGAAAACTTCCTTAACAAAATTTGGAGGGGTAGCATCAGAAGGAGAGCCAGATGGCTTACTACTGGAAACCAGATACTCTAAAAAACTAAGGGAGACAGGCTCAAAATGCTCGAACACATTCATACAAGGTCTTAAAATTGGTGGGTCGCTAACAGACGGTAAAATAAGGGACCTGATGTGTATAACCTTATCCATAAAATAGTGAAGTAATTCATCACAGGTTTCCATAGAAGCCTTCAGAGGTACAGGTTCATGAGCATTAAGAACAGAGTTCAATGTGTTAAAAAGAACATGAGGGTCATGAGAGTTAGAAACAATAAGATAAAAAAAAAATTTGTTCTAGCAGCTTTCACAGCTTTTTGATCGTGACACCAACTTCCTCTTAACATTTCCAATGACACCTTTAACCTGTCCTTTTTCCACCTCCGTTCAGCTCTCCTGTATTCCCTTCTAACAGCACAGGTATCATCATTTAGCCATGGCTCTGATCTAGCCTTTGATCGCCTAATTTTTAAGGGAGCTGCTGAATCCAATGTGATTTGGCAGGCAGAACCAAATTGGAATATTAGCTCCTCAGTGCTGAGCGACGCTGAAGATTGTAAATCCCAATCACAAGTGAAAATCTCAGAGAAATGAGTGGCGGAGGTGGGATTAAAGACACGGCAGTGCCGAACTGAATCACACGATTTAGCAGGTTGAGAGAAAGGTACAAAATCAAATAAAACAGGCATATGGTCTGAAAACACAGCATCCCCAATTTCCACATTAAGGACAGATAAACCACGAGACAGTACAAGATCCAATGTGTACCCACATTTGTGGGACCATTGACAGACTGAATAAAGTTAAAAGAGTCCACTAAATCTAAAAAGTCCTTTATCAGAGGCTTATCAGGACAGCACACATGAATATTAAAATCTCCAACAATTACCACTTGATCATATCTCAGCCAAGAAATCAGCAAAGTCACTTAAGAAGTCCTTATTGTACTTTGACGGCTGGTAGACCACAGCACACAGCAGCGCAGGAGAATGAGCCAGCTCAAAAAGGCTTATTTCAAAGCTGGATAAAAAGACCGGGAGAAACAGCTGTTTACAGACAAACTTTATTTAAGAACAGTCGCTAGACCTCCTCCACGACCGGAGGACCGCGGAGAATTTAAATACCGGCAATCACATGGCAGGAGTTCAGAGATTGTGCTGGACTCACCAGGAGACAGCCAGGTTTTAGTCATACAGAGAAAATCCAATTTCTGTGAGGTAAAAAACTCCTTTAAGATAAAAGTTTTGTTCGTTACGGATCTGGCGTTTACCAGACCCATCCTGATGGGAGCCGGAGCTGATGCAGCAGTAGCGAAGGGAAGCGCGTGCCAGAGGCTGCAGATTCTGGAGATTCACTCCTCGCTGGCACAGGTAGACTGGGCAGGGTCGCGGTGTTTCACTCCACTGATCCGAGCCAGAAACAGGCACCAACCAGGAGTCGACACCATCACAGAACCGCCAGGAAACAGAGAGGCGAGTACTTGAGCCATGTTGAGCCAGACCAGCCTTCAACTTCAGTAGTGGGTAGAGGAAAGCCGGTATCCCTGATAAAAGTGGTGGGAGAGAATCACGTACTTCATTGTCAAATTGCCCCCAATCCACTGCAGACCAACGAAGATTCAGTGGTGATTGGCGATCATAGACGAGTAGTGAGAAGATATTTTGTGAAGCAAATAAAAGTAATAATAAAAACACAAGTAAGACAGACGACAGACGACAAGCCACAAACACTGGCGTCATCTTGGATCACGTCATGCCCAGTTGTAACATCCATCAATATGGGAAACACATTTGAATATAGGTGATATGAAATGATACGTGACACACATCTGATACAATACTTCCAGGCATGATGGCCAGCACTCTTTGAAGTAAATGGGTAAATGAATTTGCTTAGAGCATGGTTTTGAAATGTGCTTTTTTTTTGCCAAAGCAACAAAGTGCTTTTTGTCTTTGAGTATTTTGTCTAGTCTTAAGAGGAAATTTATGAAAACTTTTCATAGTCATGTGGTTCTCAACTGGTACTATTGACCCAGGATTTACATTTAGCATACACATATATGAATAGAGAAAAAAATATTGAGTGGGGTAAATTATTGAATAAGTACAATCATAAAATTAGAAAATTAAGTAATCAAATGATAAATATGTCCATGGATTTTTTTTTTCTTTTCAGATAAACACATAATTCAGTCTCGCAGCTAGATGTACAACTGATCTGACAAACTTCTGAAGCTGTACAAAAAGAGAGGAGGACAAATATGCAAGCAGCTACAGAGCTGGAATGGAACAGAAGACTGAAGTAAGAATGAATTTTGCTGAGAGAAAATACTGGTCTGACTATAGGGATTTGATTGAAGAACTTATTGTCTTTCTCTTCCTTTCCCTCTTGACTTAGGATGATTATGTCCATGTAGGGTGGGAATACATTTTCAAGGGGATGTGTGTACCATAAAGGGGACCCAGCAATGGGAGAGTTTATGGTCAGTATAATTATTTTTTTCTTTATTTTATTGAGCACTAAAATATGTACCTATTGAAACAACGTAGAACTACCTGCTAGTTGGTCAGATATCTATAGATCTGTGATCTTGATTAGAAAATTGCTCAAACTGGGTCAGTTATGACAGTATATATAAAGAATCAATCATAATAATGAACTGTATTAACAGCAAAAAGGAGCAGATCAGACAAAGGAGGCTTAAATGAAGTACTAAACCTGACCAAATTTAATTATCAAATACTGGGATTTAGAAATTTGTATAAATTAGAAATGTGTAGGATTTTTGTTTTATACTTATTGATTTAATTAATTAGCTAATTAAGTGAAGTAAAAATTGCAGAATTATTACCCAATTTAGTTTAGCTATTTTGTCCAGCAGGGATAGCCGCTGTAACAGAACTCCTTTTGAGGTGCTGAAAAAGATTCTTGATTAGTTTCAGGAGAATTTATAAAATTTATGTGCTTAGGTGCAAGAGTGAACTAAAAAGTGACCTAGATATGAACAATGAATGACCAGGGAAAATCACATATCACAATAGACAACATTTATTAACTAAGACAAAAGACAAATATAAAACATTAAATGAACATCAAACAACATGATATGGTAATGTAATATGGGTAATGACTGGCATAGACATGTTCAGCGAGCAAAGTGTAGTAACAGAAAACAACCCAGTTAATTCATGGAAAAGCGGGAAAGCCAACATGATAAACACTTGCACCAGATTATCAAATGAGAGAAGCTGTTTACATGTTTGGCACTGTAGGGAGGTCTAACTTTGGAGAGGGAGAGTGGTGCTCGCTGCTGACCTTATTCCTGATATGTGGAGCGGACGTAGAGCTGATGATCTTGTAGTTCAGAAGATTGAAGGAAAGTGAAGAGGTCGCACCGGTTCACAAGTCTCCTTCTGAGTCTCCTCTGGGTCTTGAGAATGTTACAAAGGTCTGTTAGGCTCATAGTGTGTGATTCATAATTTTGGCTCTGCTTGATCCCTACATTCCCCCACTTCTGCTGATGATGGCACTGTCATCATGAAGATGACCTGTAAATGCAGAGGGACAAACAGATCACAACACAACATGGCTATGCAACATTTCTGAACATTTGATAATCTTGTTGGTGCAGGAAGATACAAGTAAACAGGACAGATAGGGAGTTTGGGTAAACAGTAAGGATGCTCTAGGAAGACAAATAGGTTTAAGCAATAGATTTAGATTCAGAGAGAAAATGTCTAAGGGTCATCACTATCTGCCCCCACTCTGTGAGGGGGATGAGGTGTGACCTCAATTAGGTCTCCAGCATCATGGCTAGGAGGGAAAAGCAGAACAGCCAGGAGTCAATTAGAGCAGGGGATTGGGTAGTTTTGACCCCCACTTGGTGAGATGATTACCTAAGAGTGTAAGAGTGTCTTATGGGGAAGTTAAATTTTAATGAGGTTGAGTGTTAAGCATTAGTCCCTATAGGATCTTTAAAGGAACTGCAATGAAGAGGAAGTGAAAGTGGTACACCAGCGAGCAACCAAAAAGCAGAAATCAAAATAAAGAGCCAATGTTGCCTTGTCCTGATATTTTCAATATTTTTCTGGGCATGCTTGAGAATTCCTTACTTAACAGGAAGGAAGTAGAAATTAAAACAAAAGGAATAGTAAACAAATAAAAATCAAAGAAGGATTGTTGTTTCAGTCCCAACCCCTACTTTATGTCTTGGGAATCCTGTAAGGGACTGTTTGTCACATGATGGGTGTCTCATTATGGTGGTTCTATTTCTTTCTGAAGGACTTTGGCTTGTCTGTGAAATTTTGGCTGAAAAGGTAGGTACTCTTTAAGGAGAAGGAGAAGGTCATATTGGGTTCTTTCTGGTGTGGATCTGGACCCTGTCATAGTTGGATGTCTTCCATAATGCTGACCTTTGTCAGTTTTATGCCTTTGTCACCATGTTGCACAGTTCATGGATGGTCAGTCTGTCTGGGGGCAGTTTGTGAGACCCAGATAATGGCTCAGAATTGGGTGGAGGTTCTGGAGGAGGAGGACTTTGACAGGATTTTTCTTCTTCCATGTCTGGCTCATTCCTCAGACCGAAGTATGTTTAATGGATGCAGTTATAGTAAGCCTGAGGGACTTCCTTTTGACCACGTTTAACATCCAGAGCAATGATCAGACCTTGTTCTGTTTCAGGGTCAGAAAATTCTCTGATTAAAGCCTCATTACCAGGTTGCCAATTGAGGAAGCTGTGGAGTTCTAGGCTAGACGTTCCCCTAAATCAAGTAGAATTGGGCTTGGACGGTTGCACGGTCAAGTCTTTGTAAGTGAAAGTCTATGTCCCGTAGGTAGGCGTGGATATACTTGCCACCTGAAGTGCTAGGTGTTAAGGTGTCTATTTTCTAAGCCACCTCAACTAGCTCCTAGGTGGGGACTCCTCCTTGCCATGGGATCTGCTTTGGGAGGCTGACTTCCTTACCACGGTTCTCTGTAGAGTTGCTTCCTGGAGTTTGGAAACTTGTCTTTGGAATGGGCTTTGTGACATACTATTCTGAAGGTTGGCCTCTTGGGCATCTGATACCTGGCTTAGGCTGGTTAATGATGTTTTGTGTGATAATATTACTGGGTCCCCTCCTTGAACTGTTACTTTATCGTGGTGGAGGGGTTTGCGTGTCCCAATGATCCTAGGAGCTATGTTGTCCGGGGCTTTATGCCCCTGGTAGGGTCACCCAAGGCAAACTGGTCCTAGGTGAGGGTTGAGACTAAATGCGGTTCAACAAACCTCCAATGATGAAAAAGGATCATGGACAACATTTTCCCTTGCCCGGACATGGGTCAAGGCTTGGAGGTGGGGCTCAATGGCAAGCGCCTGGTGGCCAGGCCTGCACCCATGGGGCTTGGCCCGAAGAGGTAACGTGGGTCCTCCTTCCCATGGGCTCACCACCTATGGGAGGGGCCATGGAGGTCGGTTGCAGTGTGAGTTGGGTGGTGGCTGAAGGCAGGGACCTTGGCGGTCTGATCCTCGGCTACAGAAACTGGCTCTTGGGATGTGGAGTGTCACCTCTCTGAAGGGGAAGGAGCCTGAGCTAGTGCGCGAGGTTGAGAGGTTCCGGCTAGATATAGTCGGACTCACCTCAACGCACAGTTTGGACTCTGGAACTAATCTCCTTGAGAGGGGATGGACTCTCTACCACTCTGGAGTTGCCCCCGGTAAGAGGCGCCGAGCAGGTGTGGGCATACTTATTGCCCCCCGGCTTGGAGCCGGTGCGTTGGGGTTTACCCTGGTGGACGAGAGGGTGGCCTCCCTCTGCCTTCGGGTGGGGGGAAGGGTCCTGACTGTTGTTTGTGCGTATGCGCCGAACAGCAGTTTGGAGTATCCACCCTTTTTGGAGTCTCTGGAGGGTGTGCTAGAGGGCATACCTCCTGGGGATTCCCTCGCTTTGCTGGGAGACTTCAATGCCCACGTGGGCAATGACAGTGAGACCTGGAAGGGCGTGATTGGGAGGATTGGCCCCCCCGATCTGAACCCGAGTGGTCTTTTGTTATTGGACTTCTGTGCTTGTCATGGATTGTCCATAACGAACACCATGTTCAAACATAAGGGTATTCATATGTGCACTTGGCACCAGGACACCCTAGGCCTCAGTTCAATGATCGACTTTGTGGTTGTTTCATCGGACTTGCGGCCAAATGTCTTGGACACTCGGGTGAAGAGAGGGGCGGAGCTGTCAACTGATCACCACCTGGTGGTGAGTAGGCTTCGATGG
>JAOVYU010000001.1:12481624-12494293 GCA_025674565.1 Synodontis membranacea | reverse complement strand
ACCTTGCAGTTCTCTGAGGACAAGACAGCTGCTGTGACACACACACACACACACACACACACACACACACACACACAGACACACAGACACACACACACTCCTGTTGACCTGCTTGCTTAGGAAAGTGCTGACAGTTCAATGCAAACAATACCAGTGTGGCTCTTGTGCCCTGATGAGATCAAGTCTTGGAGCGGCTCGTCTCGGGATCTCTGGAGCTCGTCAGCGTAATGGCTGTTCAGAGAATGAGCAGCTGACCGGCTCTGTTTAGATGATCTCCTTAAACCCACACACCCCCGAGGAAACGTGTGTATGTGTGTTTGTAAAGTGTGATTACATGGAATCTCTCTTGGGTTTTCTCACTGTGCTTTAAAAATAACACCATGAAATACCCCCCCCCCCCCACCACCCACCCCAATCAGGTTTCCCAGTGTGGAGATGCCCTGTGAAGAATTGAGGAGGTAATTAGTTTAGGGATACAGGATCTGGGTATATCTGCCTGGAGGAGAACTGCAGAATACTCGGGAGAACAGACGATGACTGAAGCTGGCTGCAGATCACGAGTTCGCTCAGTATCCTGAATGAAAACATCATTCCTGAAGGAACAAATAGCAAAAATATCTCTGGGTGACTCATACGATCACATGTCTGAAGAGTTACTCTTACCATCCTACCATCCTGGGGTTGATTAAAAGTGTTTTATCTCTCATATAGCAAAGCATTTTGGCAAAGAGTGACTCGTTATACTTTTTATCCGCTTATAGTTACATTTAACATCTGTGAAGGCAGACACTTCCTGTTGTCAGTTGTAAAATAGAATTACCTCTGACTGTTACAAAACGCTGACACTGGAGACTCCTTCCATGAATGTTACATGAACGTCTCGTTACGGGTCTGTTTTTCTACTTTATACGTCCCTGTGAGCGAGCTGGTAGAACAGGAAAGATAAAGTATTAGAGCAAATGCATTAATAAAAAGCTGTGATGTGCAGCTGCACTACTGTCAGAGCTGCTGTTAGACAAAACTCATCGCCATCAGACCACAGCTGTATTAATGATATAAACAAAAAAATCATAGCACGTGAAAAAAATCTTAAATAATTCTTTTTTTTAATGAGATTATTATGAACGAGTGATAAATCATAAATCGGTTATGAATCCCACTCATTTTTTTTTTTTCATATTTTTAGTCATTTCTGCTAGAAATGATCTAATTGGCAGATAATTTTCCATTTCTTTACAAGTTAATGCTCTAACATAACAGACAAAAAAGAGTACAACAATTAATAAAAAGGTTTGGAAATGTTTTAATATGAGGGAAAATGTAATGATTTATTATTATTATTTTTTTTTTTTGCAGATGTAATTTATTGTATGTTGTCCATTTCTGTAATTTACTATTAATCATTGTTTATTCACTTTAAACATCATCTTTTCACCAACACCAGTCTATGGTTATAGGTTATAAAAATATTAACTTACAAATCATCCAAAAAAATAAAATATTTACAAAATATTTATGATACAGAAGCAAACTCCTATTGCATTATAAATGTCCTGTTACTGTATCTATGTATAAATATTGTATTCATTTTATTTTATTTTATTTTTTTGATGCTACATCTAAATATAACACTGGATATAAATCTTCAACTCAGTTTAGTGAAAATAAAAAAAAAAAAAGTTTAAAAGAAGAAGAAGTAAATATGAAGATGGAGTAAATAAACAGTGCCGCTATAAATATAAACGTAAATCGTGGATGTGATTAAAAACGTCAACGTCCTCTATTTCCGGCTCGCCTTGGCGTGATGACGTCACTCCGCCTTCTGCCGTTTCATAGCCCAGTGAAAAGCGGCGGCGTCTATATTTAGCCCGCGCTCGCGCGGTTCCGCTTTCTGTGATTGCGTCAATGGAATCCCGGTAGCGCCTGTGCGTCAAAGAGCGCGTGGGCTTACGCACGGCGCGACCCATCGGATTGGCTCTTCATCCGGAAACCCCTTTGATCTTACATTCCTAATATGGCGATGCCACGCCTCCGGGGCGACGTCATGGCAAACTATATTGGTCAGGTGTGCTGAAGGAGCGCAGAGTTTCTGGAGATGAGAGAGGAGAGAGGAGCTGCTGCAGAGCTCTCACCACTCAGACTCAGTGTGGAATTAAACACCCATACAGTACGGATATCTTTATAAAGGTAGGTTTTATTATTATTATTAATATTATTATTAGTTATTATTAGTTATTGTTATTCTGAACTTTTTGTTTTGCATTCTGGAGGGGGCGTGTCACAGTATGAGTTAGAAGTTTACTTTTATGTTAACTTTTCTTAGTTTTGGCAAAAGTATTATTATTATTAATATTATTATTATTATTACCATTTTGTCCAGTTTCAAGTTTATAGTCATATACAGATAATGCAGCATCGTTACCCGTAATGAAATTCTTACACTCATGTTCCCGCAACTTTACATAAATATATAGAAAAGTATACAGATAAAAAAATAAAAATGGATTGAAAAAGTATTAAAGTATTTAAATATATTAAAAGTGTTAGTATGTACATACTGTAGTGGGATATTTACAATGTGGAGTGCAAAAAATTGTGCAGTAAGGATTGTTTAAAGTGACATTGTGAAGAGTCCAGTGTGTGTCGTGTGTGTTTATTTGTTACTCATTTCATTCGTATGATTAGTTTATTTTTTTCCATCCAAAGGGAAACTCATGTAAATTAATCTGGAAGTTCACCTTATGAACACTTTAATGTATATTATTAAACTTCAGGTGATTTCTGGATCCTTCTTCAGATATATTCTGTTTTATAGTAAAAGGTTTATAGTACAGTTCCTGTATGTTATAGATGTCGTAGATGGAGTTAAAGTTAAGCGTAGTACAGGATGATGTTCTGGACAGAAGTCTCCTCATTACAAGTGAAACAACACAACACAACTCAAAACTTTAGATTTTAATTTTTCCTTTTATTTTCATATAGTGATGAGCGTGCTGTGTTGTGTCAATAATGACAATGAATCACTTCACTATTCACTAATAATTATCGTTATTATTGTTATTATTATTATTATTATTACTACTACATATCATTACATTTCTAGCAGTTTTTAAATTAACTGAACACTTTACACAATTAATAAATCAGTGCCCTCATTAAACAACATTAAACTAAACTTGAAGACATTCATACTATTATTTATATCAGCATCAAACAACTACAGGGTTAAATCTCTTTTTTAAATCTTCAGTAAAATTAATATTTATGTTCTTTACGTATGTGTAGGCAAAACCTACGGATTGATATAAAATCCTGTAACTCGTGATTAAGTTCATAGCCTCCCCGATTCACAGAGGACAGTTTTCCCCCTGGAGTGTTTACTTCCCCTACCAGAGATTTACGATGATCACCGATCCCAAAGATGGCAGCAGAGGGGTATCACATGTCTTTACGGCCTCTGCCCTTGTGCACAATTTATTATGTGTTTAAGTATCAGACAGCGTGCACGTCCCATACGAGCACACAGCCGTGTGAGGAGAGTGCCCTCCGTCGAGGTCAGAAAGCTTGCTGAATTTCAGAGGTCAAGGTCGTCTACATCTGTGGCCTAAAATAGCATGCAGATGGGATTAAAGAAACGCTTTTTATAGTAAATAACAATTCGATAACCTATAACATAAGGTATCCTTGTGATAACTAACTGGTCTGTTTTTTACTTCCTTTCTGAGTTATTAGTTTCCATATTAATGCAAGTTAATGCAAAAAGGAAGTAGTAAAACGGACACATTTACTCCGCGGCAAAAAAACCCCGTTTCATTCCATGTTAGCTTTTTATAACGGTCAAGTGTGTCAATATTTACAGGACTGAAAGAAATATTAATCGATGAACAATTAGTTAAAAAAAGCAAATTTTGACAAATGAGTAACAATACTCGACATATAAAAGTGAACAGAGATGCATTTAATTGCAATATTTTGTTACATTATATACAGTATATATAAATACAAGTACTACAGCTGGTGTGTATTTCAATCACAGTGTCCCTGTAAAAATATTGCATGCCTTACCTAATTTTAGCATTACATCTTGTACTATTAGGAGTATTTTTGTAGTAACCATACTATTATGTTATAACGGGTTGCACAGAGGCCTTGGATGAGGCCATTTCATTCTACTGTATACTTATATAAAAAGTAAAGCTCTCTACTACTCCTTTATAAAACCTAAAACGTTCATGGATAAACAGAATGGTGAAATCCCAGCGGACGTTTACCCGAGCTCAAACAGCCTGCGCTGGCCTTCGCACCTTCGGTGTTGGCTTGAATGCTGCCTGCATCTGAAAGCCAATTCTCACATACTCCTAAATGATACTCCCCGGTATGACCAGGAGTGTGTGCATTAACGGCTTGGTAATGAACCTTCTTTCAGCAAGAAGATCGTTTTCATAGAACTCAGCCTCTCTGATCTTCCCCTGAAATTTAGGTGAGGTTTCGCTACAGTGGTAGTTAGAGAGTCAGGGGTTTGGGATCACTGCCACTTAGAGGTGCTAAGACATCTCACACATAAGTTATGGTCTCGTGCACCTGTGAAACGAAGACGTGCTGACAGATCGCGTAAGCAAATGTTTGCATAGGTTTGTTGTTACGACAGTAGATCCTAATGATCACCCTCTATTTGCAGACACAGCGATGCCTTGCGTCGAGACCCAGTATGGAGCCCTGCCTTATGAAAGTAACTACTTCAGCCCTGATTTTCTAAATTCAGGACTCTCCGACAAGCTAGGAATGGACCTCAGCATCCAGAGGGAGCAGCTTTCTCCAGCGTCACTGCCCAGCATTAATACTCTGGTAGGCCATTCTAGCGAGGCAGACACCTTCTCCTGCCAGTTCACCGCTTCAGTCTCAGCCGACATGAACACAAATGCACCCGGAGACTTCCACAACATATTGGTTGAAGGTTCAAGCCCACGTGGCCATCAGTCTCCTTTCAAGCTGGACGACATCCAGGTGTACGGCTGTTACCCGGGTACCTTCACTTTCAGTTGTCTGGATGAAAGTTTGTCCTCATGTGGCTCGGACTATTACGGAAGTCCACTTTCGGCAACTTCCTCACCCTCCACCCCAGGCTACCAAAACCATCCAGGTTCAACCTGGGAAAGTGCCTTCAGTCCATTTTCTTCTATGTCTTGGCCATCAGAGGTCACAGCTCTACACCAGCAGCCTTCTTTCTTTACGTTCAACACTCCAGTTGAGCAGCAGTCCTCGATCCGGGATCACCAGCTGCAGCTTGTCGAGGAGAACACTTTTGGTCAACTTCACCATCCATCTCCATTGCATTTCCCATCCCTGGACCTTGAGCACGGGTGCTTGGAAAATCCGGTACTAAAGGTCGAAAGGGTCGAGGCTCACCCATCCGCAAAACCACGAAGTCCCAACGAAGGACACTGTGCAGTATGCGGGGACAATGCTTCCTGCCAGCACTACGGGGTTCGCACCTGTGAAGGGTGCAAAGGCTTCTTCAAGGTGAGTGGCTCAAAGAACTGTCAAAATATGGTTCTGCTCTTAGTTCTGTTGGTCTTGTAAGGTTTATCCGCTCCTAATATGTGCCTATAAGCTCACTGTGGGTTCTTTTACAGCGCACTGTTCAGAAGAATGCGAAATACGTCTGCCTCGCCAATAAGGACTGTCCAGTCGACAAGCGGCGGCGGAACCGTTGCCAGTTTTGCCGTTTTCAGAAATGTCTTGCAGTAGGAATGGTCAAAGAAGGTAAATATAGATTAAGCATGCTAAGCAGCTAATCGCCTTTCAGAAAATGTTCCAAATATAACCCCTACAGAAAGTTAGAACCAACCATGAAGTACGTTTGTTTGTAGGCTTTGCCAAACGTCTTTTTCAAATTCCAAAGAGAGTGCCAGAAGAAAATCACAAATCAACCATAATGCACTCTGTTAAGAGGGAAAAAAAAGTTCCTGCATAAATGTTTTTTGCACTTTTCATCAGTAGACCTCTTAGTGATCTGGTACCATAAAGGGTTCTTAAGAAAAGCTTAGAAATACAGTTCTTTAAACATCTAAAAACGTTCTAAAAACAATTCCATTTGCCAAAACATTTTAACACATGTACACATGGAAGGATACCATGCTAATAACCTTCTGTCTCGTCCATGTTCTCAGTGGTGAGAACAGACAGTCTTAAAGGTCGAAGAGGACGTCTTCCATCAAAGCCCAAGAACCTTCCGGACAACGTGACTCCTGTGAATATTACTGCCTCACTTGTAAGGGCTCATATCGATTCTAATCCTGCCCTGACAAAACTGGATTACTCAAAGGTAAAGAAACTGAACATCTCATTCTTCAAGACCATGAAAGACTTGTCTGGATATTAAAGCAAAGGTTCCACTGTTAGCTTACTCACACATTTTTTTTTTTCAGTACCAGGAAGATGTAAAGAACCTGTCTGAAAAAGTGGACGCCAATGACATCAAGCAGTTTTATGATCTCCTCACCGGGACCATGGAGGTTATACAGAAATGGGCCGAGGCTATTCCTGGGTTCCGCTCCTTCTGTCGTGAGGACCAGGAGCTCCTTCTGGAGGCCGCATTCGTCGAGCTCTTCATACTGAGACTGGCATACAGGTAAGAATCTCCACAAGGGTACTGTGAGGATATCTTTAGCTTATGGGCAGACATCTGATCTGTAGATGATATTCTCATCTTGTGTTCTTGCAGATCGAATCCCAAGGAACACAAACTGATATTCTGTAATGGTGTAGTGCTGCACCGCTCACAGTGTGTACGAGGGTTTGGAGATTGGATTGATTCGATCATAGACTTCTCCCAGAGTCTCCAGCGCATGAACCTGGACGTAACATCGTTCTCCTGCTTAGCAGCTCTCGTCATCATCACAGGTGAGAAAAATATCATAGAAAAAATACTCAAATCTCTTTGGTCAAATATGTTGCCAAACTATACTCTTAAAAGGGTTCCTCCTCATGGGCTCCTTTGATGGTCAGTTCCTAGCTTTATAAAAGGCTCCAAAACAGCTAAACCATATCGCTGTAGTATAGAAGGAGGAATGTACTGTCTCGCAACCTAAAGGGTTCTTTGTATTATCCATGAGGAAGGTTTCTTCTCCCTGTGCGAGAACCCTAAAGGCTTCCTTTCCAAAATAATTCCAAATTGATCCCTTTAGAAAGCTTCAGCCAGACCATACACTCTTCGCAAACAAAAAGGTTCCTTTTGGCTCTCAAATGGGTTCTTTATTTTACCCATCAGTGAAACAGTTATAAGTTCTATGCAGCACATAGAACAGAGGATTTCTATTTTTAGAAGCAGTTCCAAGACAGAGCCCCATTAGAAATCTAGAGCCAACCATAATATACACTCTTAAAAAAAAAAAGATGGTCCATCTGGCATCTTAAAAAAGGCTTCTCTGCTTTGGTCAACATCAGGTTTCCTTATTAGAGAGCATTCCAAGCAGACCCCATGCTAGAACCATTAAAGGATTGAACCATCTAAAGGACTTTTGTGGAACCGTTTTTTTTTTTCTCTTAAATCGCTGACATGTTTTAACACTTCACTTTCACCGTCTCTCCAGATCGCCACGGTCTGAAGGAACCCAAACGTGTGGAAGATCTTCAAAACCGCTTGATCTCCTGCCTGAGAACCCACATCACCTGCAGCAGCACAGACCAGAGCAGATCTCAGCCGCGTCTGTCTCGTTTACTGAGCAAACTGCCTGAACTGAGGACTTTGTGCACGCAGGGTCTGCAGCGGATCTTTTACCTGAAGCTGGAGGACATGGTTCCTCCTCCGCCCATCGTGGAGAAAATCTTCATGGACACACTTCCGTTCTGAGTGGTCAGTGAAACGCTGAGAACTCCCGGGCAAAACTGAAATACTTGACACGACAGAAATCCACATCATTTCTGGAAGATAAAGTTTTTCAGCGTACGTTTACCGAGTGCCGTTCTTATAAACGTGACTTTTCTTACAGTGTTCCATCAAGAACCGCAAGGAAACCGCACCGTTCCTTATACAATGTATGAAATATTTTTTTATGTCAGACATTAGAGGGCATTTTGTATACTTTAGTGTGTGTGTGTGTGTGTGTGTGTGTGTTTATGGTTTGACTTTATTGCTATGCAAATACCTTTATATATGTGGTGAATGATTTTGATGTAGATTTTAGCATCAGCAGGATTTTATACAAAGCTTCTCTCAACATATGATGTTGATTATGAATTATTTTCCCAGAAAGTAAAAAAGTAAAAGCTTTTTTTTTCCCAGCTGGAGTCAAACGACTATGAAATTTATTTTCGTCTTGACTGTTGACACACTGACTGCATCAACAGCACTGAACTGACTCGTTCTAATGTGTTCTCGTTTCTATAGTAACAGCTCATTCACACAGACGCGTACAGCGCACACTCCAAAAAAGTCTGGTGATGGAACTCGTGTTTATATCTGCTATAACGCAAGTAAGAACAGGAAGTAACCCGTTTCACAGACGTTCCACAACAACGTTAAATATAACAAGTGGATAAAAAGCATGAATTCTTTAAATCACTTGTAAAAATCGTTCCATTTGTAACAGCAACTCCACTTCACTGATTATTTTACTGCAACACCTCACACCATGTTTTATTCCTCAAGGATAGAATTAAAATGTAGATCATTTTCTAAACAATGTCAGCTTTTACAGACTTTCAAAGAGAAAGAGCAGAATATCGAATCATGCAGGACGGTAATCGTCACCTAACCAAACTCAGCGGATGAATCTGATCACCATCCACTCGGCTTAAGTCTGCTGTCAAAGAGTCAGAGCCTCGACTCGATGACCTCCAAAAACATAGCGTTAGCAATCTAGCTTCTGCTTCTTCGCCGTTTTCTAATTCTAGACTACAGATTTTGTTTAATCCCAGACTGGTAGCGCCGAATCAGAATCCATCCACTGGTAAAAGGAGAAGTTGCGCAGCTGCTCTGTGATTTGATGTACTGTGTGCTTTGGACTTCCTTGGTACTGGAGCTACCCCTTGCCTGCGCTATGTGTGAATTTACTACATCTGAGTCAGAACATGCTGGAGTCAGACACAATTCTTTTTTTTTTTTTTTTTAAGCTTTGACAGGCCCAATGGAGAGGGAGAAAATAAATAAACCACAAGAGCTTGGGTTCCGGGGCAGGAGCAGCGAGCCGGAGCTATCTGAGCATGTGAGAGCTCGGAGATAAACGATCCCCTTGCTCATGTGCACCGCTTAAGCTGTAAACTTGGACCAACACTCGGATATAAAATTTAATATCAGCTCCTGAATAGCTGAACCAGCTCTGGCAATGCGCTCTGCTGAGATGGGCTTTATCACCGAGCGTCCCTGCAAGGCCTCATACATCCATGCAGCGACAGAGCAATGTTCCATTAACACCTGCAGTGTTTATATTCATGCTGCTGGACACAAAATAAACAGTTAAATCAATAAGGCAGGTGTTAATTCAATGCTGGGGGTTTAGTTGAAGCGGGGACGGATGGTAAAGTTTCATCCTTACGACACATCAAAATGAGAATTCACACAAATCAAGTCGTGTAAAAATCTACGAAGCATTAGGTACAGGAACGAGACTTCATCTGAGACTAAGGAAGGTTCTGACTCTTAGCTTCCTAACAACTTGATTTCAGGTAAAACCTGGTGGGTAAAATTGGTCAGAAGAATATTCAAGTCCTTTTCTACCACAACAATTTACTGATGACATTTTTTTAAATTAAAGAATTATCCATTTGTAGCTAGGTTGTGGAAAGAAAGCTCCTCTCTCCAAGTTAACAAGAAATAAGAAAAAAACAACAACATGGACACTGGACACTCCTCCCACACACATAACGTTTTTAAAATGTTCATGTGGAACGTTCATGGTTCAAGTCCCTGTGAACGAGCGGTTACTATAGAAACGATTAATATAATGCACTACTGTCAGAGATGCTGCTACAGAAAATTCACCGAAACCTTCCAACAGACGGACTGTAGAAACCCACCCTTTATTCTAGAGATGGACAGAGGAAGAACCTTTGAGGAACCCTGTTTTCTTTTATACACAAGAACAAGGATGAAGAGCACAGAAAAGAAGAAAATATTCTAGTCACATCTCTGGCTCGATTTCGTTCCAGAAACCTTGTAGTACTTCAGCGTTGGTTCTTTTGTATTTATTGCCTTATATGTCACTACCATGGGGTGAGAAACAGGATCAACGGTTAGCAACATATCTTGGTTCCGTACCACTCAGGAACCATTCTGACTCTGACCAATCCTGACCTCCACTATCCATGTCATGTCCCAAAATAGTCAAGCATCTTAAAAATCAAGGCACTTAATCCCTAACACTTATTTCTGCCGTAGATGGTACTGATGCAGAAGAGAAGGAAAAAAAGCAATAGCGAGCTAAATTTCACATCTTCACAAATCTAAAGATCTAATCCAACCTTTTCCTGAGCATCTCACTCACTATTCTAGATAATCTCAACTTTTCTGACGCGCTGTTGCTGCGTTGTGATAAATCTTACGTTTCTTTAAGTGCTAGCCCTGAAAGAACAGACTCGCTTTAGGAAGAGCATCTGAGCAAAAGTTCTGCAAGAATAAATTCTCATGTAATTCTCTTAGAGACAGAAAGTCATGAAGCTGTATATAATTAACAGCTGATCTCAGAAACATGACACTTTGCACAGTTAATAAACACTTAGCCTAATAACATGACACTATGCTACAGTATGTTGAAGTACAGGACTCCTGTTATATAATTAGACCGACTTGGTTACTGACCACGTTCTGCAAATATGTCGCTGTCCAAAGTGGGTTAAAGTTTTTAGTATGAGTTGAAAATTCGACTAAATCTGTGGTTTTTGGCCTCGCAGGTTACGAAGGCTAGCTAAGCATCAACACGACTTGTGATTTGTTTCTCACTGCCATCCAGACAGCAACTCTAGACAAGCTGCAAGGATTCAGTAGCTCTGCCGAGGCCAGACTGAAGTTCAGCTTCTAAGGTGGCATTTTGGAGGCACATATTTCCAGATGTACTCCATACACACACTCAAAAAAATGATATGTTGGCATTACTTAACGTTTTTATGTCAACAGGTTCCACGTAACTGAGTTAAGTTGCCTTAAAGAAAGTATATTTATTTTAAGTTCACTAAAATAAATATTCTTTCTTAAAGGCAACTTAACTCAGTTACGTGGAACCTGTTGACATAAAAACGTTAAGTAATGCCAACATATCATTTTTTTGAGTGCAAGAACATGGAGAAGGCGAGTGTTTTTTTCCTCCCAGATCAAGGTGGTGCTTTAGCTTCTCTTATCTTCTCAATTCTCTGCGTGTAACAACTAACAAATACCTACACATGACAGTCCAGACCTACGTGCTGGTTGTGGACTTGGTTCAGGACGTGGCAAAGGCAGGAATATGCAGAATGGTGGAGGCTACGCGATCAGCCATTTCACAACTTGACGATGATTATAGAATCGCCTGGGGTTTTGGGTGAGAGAGTTCATGACCTAGCTTAATTCTCTCACACCTCTCTGCTTAAAGGTCTGGCCATGACTCCACCCAAGACATGATAGCACGCAAGTGGATGGATATCAGATGAACATCAGTGGGATTAAAACAAATCTGTTAAGCGAAAAAACAGGAACATTATCAGATTATGTCTCAAATCCTCTATGCGCAGGCTGTCCAGGCTGAGAGCTTCTGTTGATTAAATAGAATTATAGCGTTATTATAAGACCAAATTAAACAAATCCGAGATGTTCATGTTCGCTTGGAGATCGGTCCAAAGGCTCCGTATAATCCAGATCCTGGAAGGTAGATCGGTTTATTCACTCTCAACACGATCGAAAATTAAGGTTATTAAAGGTACTAACAGGGACCTCTAGGGTGGTTAGATCATGAGGGAACATTTGAACCTTTAGTTCGAACACCACAATTACACTGGAATATCATTAGGATTTACAACTAGACCTGAAAGATGACTTGTATCTTTTAGCGTCTCGTCCATATCGTTTATATTTCAGGAACAGAAAAGTGCCTGTATAGCGTCTTTATTTAGACAGTGTTGAAATGTCTAACCCAATCTTCCCTTCAAACTCAAGGTCGCTTTACTATTCCATTCAACTTGTAGGACAAATAACCCCAGGTGTTCCATGAGCAAGTGCCACTCGCTTTCTATATACTTGAATGACACAGTGCCACAATATTAGGAACATTTCAAATGAGATTTAAGTCTAAAAAATAATGTATAACGCAGTAAAGCGACAGATCCAAATGATCTGCTCAAGTGATTTTTTGGACCGTTCCAGTGGTGCACGTGGCCTGATGTTTCATCAGCTCCCGTTTCACAACTTCACCTTCAACCTCCAATTAGTGTCCCGTTTATGGCTTCATTCATGTTCAGTAAGCGGTTTGTCCTGGTCAGGGTTACGGTGGATCCGGAGCCTTTCCCTGTAACACGGGGCCCAGTGCAGGAGATTTCATCCCCGATGGGACACCAGTCCATCACACGACATCATTTACTGGTTGAAAAATGGTTTCATCTTATCTTGTCATTTGCAGCCTCTTAATAAATGTATAAAGACTCGTAATCATTGCAAGAAAAAAGCTAAATGTACAACAAGATCGGCGGAAAGATTGTTGACGG
>JAOVYU010000001.1:12467810-12481524 GCA_025674565.1 Synodontis membranacea | reverse complement strand
GCATCAAGTGCCTCTGGTATTCATGAAGAATAGAACGTTTCTGGGTCTACCACAGAAACAAGCCAGTGTTGGTCTGCTTTGACAATTTGCCTGTTGCGTACAAAAATACCAAAGGGTGATTTGAAACAATATGCTTTAACAAACTGATGTTCCCTATTACTTTTAAGTTTCCATAACCACATTTTGCTTTACTCAGAAGCTGACTCTGTATATATTAGCAAAATTCCTTAAAACAGTCGCCAAAATACTTGATGTGAAAACACATGATGAAGTTTATCCACCATATAAATATTTTGTAGTCTACATGATGAACACACGTGTCTTTGCTCGGTTTCACTCGTGTCACTGATGAAACTCTCTGGATAACAACAGGTCTGGTGTGTGTGTTTGCACATATTAAAACCGAGTGTGTTAGAAACCAGTCTGCAGTTATACGAGAATCAGCAGAATATGTTTTAGAGTAAATACAGCTCTTTTTTTGAAAGCTGGTATTCCTATGAAAGAGCATCTAACTGGTGTGAATTATCTGAAGAGTCTCCAGTCTGTTAAAATGACCAACCTAAAGTTTCCAGATTGCTTGCAAACTAATGAATAATGAAATGGAATTCACAATAAAAGGCTTCTAGAGCAAAAACGACACCGTAATAGACGTCCCAAACTACACACCCTCTTCACTTTATCAGCTTTACAGCACTTCCTTAAACTTCACAGCGTTAGCATAAAGCGTACCCACTTTTGGTCACTGTGATCATGTCCCAAAATACACATTCTGTTCACTTTATAAACCAGCGAAACCAGCACAAATATCTCACCACATTTCCACTGTGATCTTGTTCTGAACCACATCCCCTATTCACTACGTAGGGCACAAATTCTTTACACTCTCTACTATGTATACAGACCACATGCACAAGTCCTCTCCATAAATAGGTCTGAAAAAAAGAAGTATTTTTGGAGACACTTCTTTATAAAATATGAAAAAAAAATTCTTTCCGGAGAAGTAAGAGAAAAACATACTGAATATTATTTACAGTAATCTTTTACTGAAAATCTGCTGATGTAGATATATAATAATATAATATACAAAAATAAATGCAGCCTTCAATCAATATGTACATCAGCACATTTATTTATTCAAGTTTTCTATTCTTTAGTCTTTAAGCTGATTTAATTAATATGCTTATATAATTATATCAGTGGTCTACGGCTTAAATGTCTTGGTTCTCTTTCATACCATGTGACACTGAAGGTTTTTTAAATTCACAAATTACTTCAATGACAGAAAAAACTGAAACAGACAAACAAACGCAATTTCTTTTCTTTTATTTATTAATTGGGCTACAATTATATTCTTTTCTTGCACAGAATTTCTGTGTGTAACACTGACAATCAAACTTTTAGTTAATCCTCAGTTAGACTCTTTCATTATGTTAAACTGTGAAAAAATATGATTTAGCACATTATAATGTTTTTTCAATGCTCTAAAATGTAGACAACAGCAGAATAAAAACAAAACAAAAAAATCTGTATTGAAAACATTCTAAAATGAAAATAAAATATAATAAAAGAACAAAAACTATTTTTACACCCAGATGATTGAAGCAGCAGTTTTCAAATTGGACTCAGGGTGGCGCTGAGGAGGGTTAATAAAGAAAGTTCTATATGTATTATTCATTTTTACATTTATTTATTTATTTTTTTTAATTTTATTTGTTAAATATGGACAAAACGTGGGACACCAACAGTGTCGTTGAATGCTGACTTCTGATTAGTCAATAAGGCATTGATTAGTTTTCTATAACAGTAGCTCTGACAGTAATGTGGCTGCAAATTAGGTTTATTTAAAATTTCTAATCTAGTTATCGATTCTACAGGACCAGATCATTCACGTGTACGATGGGTGTGTGTAGAGAATAAACGGCGGACCTGTGAGGGCACGAGGGTGTATAGCTGCTATAATGTAAGTGAGGACAGGAAATTTAGAATATGAAATAATTTATGATGTTCTTTAATCAGTAAAATTGTAATTGTTGTAAAATTGCTCTTGTCTAAGAGGAATAATACAACTTTAACTATTAATACTAACACTATAACATCACAGTTTAGTGTTTCCGCCTTGAGCCTGAGCTTTGAGAACCGCTGCTTTGAAATGTCCACAATGTCGCCTTTAGCCAAGACATGTTTGTAGCTGCTTGATGTTATTTTTTAAGCTAAAGAACCCCTTAAAAAATATCTGCATTATTTTAAATCCATATCTGTTCCTAGAAGACACACAACTCTAATGAAATTTGCATATATTTAATACAGCTAATGAACGTTTACACAGAATTTACATAATAAAATAACAATGAATATTTGATATTGAGACCTGATAGATGAGTGTTACAGTCTGGAGCTGCTCGGTGGAGGGCAGTTGTAACGGCAGACGCACGACTCGATCATCACGACGGCGTGCTGAGCGATTCGTCCCCGCGGGCAGCGGAAGGCCACGAGTGCGGTCCTGGTGCGGTCAGGGCTACAGCAGCGTCCATCAGAACAGGTTCCACAGAACAGCGGCCTGTAGGAGCGAGCGCTGTAGCAGCCCTGACGCTCAAAGCGCACTGGCATGGCCGAGCGGTAACTGCTCTCACACACACCCGGCTTCTGGAACTGAGAATTCCAATGAATAGTAAAATACCACACAAAACACGTGCAACACAAGACCTTTTATATTTCAGGAGTGTTTGTGATAACCAGAGTTTGTGTGTTACTGTGGGTCACAGGTGTACAGGTTCCAGGAATGTTGCAATATTAATGGAGGACATTTTGAGCACCTAAGAGACTAAATAGGACCTGATTAGTGCTGTGTATCTATGTTTGGCCCACCATGTATATTCCCAGAGTTCGATATTCCCAGAGATCTGTATTCCCAGAGTTAGACATTCCCAATGCCCCGTATTCCCTGAATTCTATATTCCCAGAGTTCTACATTCCCAAGACTCTATATTCCCAGAGTTTGATATTCCCTATGCCCTGCATTCCATGAGTCCTATACTCCCAGAATTCTATATTTCCAGAGCTCTATATTCTTAAGGCACTGTATTCTCAGAGTCCATTTATTATTTATTAGTAACTGTTGGCTATCTGATGAAACATGGCAACACTTCAACACTTTGTTAGGAAATTCAGTAACTTTAACAACACTGTAAATGTTGTGTATATTTCTTTTCATTTCTGTTTCAGTGGTTATTATTTCCTTTAATGCTGACCCTGATATTCAGTATTAATAGCACTAACTCACTGGCTGGGCTCTGGCGGTTGCTCCAGGGTGACACGGCCTGACCACGCACAGGCGTGTGTGTGTTTCTGGTTGGCAGGCCAAGTTCCTGTTTGAGAGACGTGTGGAGACACCTGGACCGCAGCTGCGTGAACACACAGTCCACTCAGTGCTCTGCTCGATGCAGTTGGACCAGGAGACCCTGTGATGCGCCGGCGTGTCCTGCCAGGACCTCACGGCTCGATCAACTGCCATAACAGCAAAGATGTAAACATCTTTACAGCTTTATGGTCTGTTTTACATTCTTTAAGCTAAAAATGCAAAAACGTGTGTTTGGCTCAGTTTCTGAAACGATCATGGAAAAGCAGAGAAGACTCATGAGATGACTCTGGGCTGAAAGATTTAAGGTGAAATTTATGCTGGAGTTCAGTAAGTAAAAAGTCACATTTTTACTTTAGTTTTTAGTTTTATGATAAAGAGTCTCACCCACATACGTACAGTCGACCCTCAGCACTTCACGCTTCAAATTTCGTGGCTTCACTCTATCGTGTTTTTTTCAAATACAGTATATTCATTAAAAAGTTGATCGAGACAGTGAAAATGATACAGCGAGCCCTCGGTAATGGTGACCAAAGGGTGTTATTTCATGTCTAGAGGGCTCTAATAATGTTAAAAACCGTATTTAAAAGGTCATAAACAGGTTTTCTATGCTCTAAATACGTAAATATTCGATACAGTATATAAATAAAGAATCCTACTTCGCGGAAATTCACCTATCGCGGTAGAGTCTGGAACAGATTAACCGCCATAAACGAGGGTTGACTGTATAGACAATTGTTCGTTGGTTAAATTTAACAACAGCATTAACCATTTTTTTTCTTCTTACAGACATGCACAAAGGACGTGGACAAAAGCCACAGCGAGTTTTTTGTGGCAAGATTTAAGGAAATGAAAGTATGTCATCAGAAAGAGCAGCGCTGGTTTTAGGCCGAAGCAAGTGTCACGATTAATCACGGAGAATCTGCAGCAGAATTTAACTTTTAATTAAATATAAAACTTAAATTTAATAATTACTGCTTTAAAATATATTTGCTGAAGAGTTGACCTGGTCAGAGTGACATTTCTGGGTAGAGAGTCATCGTGTGGATTCCTGTGTTTTGAGGCCAGTGCAGTATTCTCAAAAGACTCAAATGAAGCCAGTGAATCTTCAAAGAAATCATAACAGCCCACTTTTGTTATACCGGAGCTCCACAGAGCCGTTCTGTTCGACCACCCCAGAGCGCTGGTTATTTAAGGCACAAAGCATCTGGGTTTGAATACCTGCAGTGTTTTCCAGCACGATGCTGTTTTCCGTGCCATCGCACACCCACTCTCGGCAGCAGCGCCCCGGCACCTGCACCAGTCTCGGGTTCTGGCAGGTCGGTGTATTCAGATCCTCAGTGCACAGAGGGACACACGTGACACCGCCACCCACACAGCGACACAGATGCCTACACGAGGAAGTGAAAGACTGACCCTCCTCATACCTCACACCCAAGTGCTCACAGCCAAGTGTGTTTTGCCCTGGAGAGGTGACAAGAGGTGAATTCAATCACACTTACCATAAACAAATATTATAAATATTATTTATCACCATAAAAAAATTAAAAAATGTATCATCATCCTTATAACAAAGCATATTAGAAAATAACACAATACTAATTCATTCTGTTACACATTCTACTGCTACACATTCCACTCTGTTACACATTCTACTGTTACAGGTTTCTCTCTGTTACCAGTTCTACTCTGTCATGTTCCACCCTGTTGCTGTATGTTGTGAGAAATAGAACACATACTTGTAATATATTGTTAACTGTATATTCAGGTTAAAATGCTGAATGAAGCCCCATGAAGGCATTAGTGATATTATTTTTTTTTTAGTAATATTCCTTGGCTTATCCCAGTCATATTCCCAGGACTTACGGACACACTCTCCGGGTCCATCTGGGAAACTGGCGCTGTAGTCACACTCCAAACCTCGCACCGCGTCACACACATCTTTTTCAGAGCAACGTTCACCTTCTTGTCCCGCACAGATCTGACAGCAGCGACACCCATCCAGGACCAGAGGAACCCCGGGGGAACATGTCGGGAGGGACGAAGGACACCTGCACGGACCTGAGCACAGCTGGCACGTGACCTATAACACACAGCGTGACTCATTTAATGTGACTTTGTGTATTATTTAATAAATACAGCATGTAATTTTATAAACCAGGGAAAACCAGGAGAACAGAAACTGATCGTTTTGTATAATCCATACTGACCTGGGAAATTTGTTGAAATTATAAGTCTAAGAACCAAATGTAATTTTAGTTCTTTTTTTTTTAGTTGAAAATAATGAATATAACTGCAAAATATAATAATATACTGTAATGTTTACTAGTAACTCTGGGCAATATTTCTATTTCTATTTCAGTATTAAAACCATGAGTAAGATGAGTCTTGCATTATTACAGATTTTATAATAAAGAAAAAAAAAAGATATTTTACGTAGGTACAAAAATGTAATTATTTTCAATTCAAAAACCTCTTTATTACCTATTGTAAAAATTGTTAAAAAAAAAAAAAAATCAATGAATATTCTAATGCATGCAAAATGCATTAACCCACAACCCGCCAAATTAAAAACATAAAACATAGCAAAGGCTCAGTCATCTAACTAACTTCTTGAATAAAGTTGCAAAACTGTAATTAACTTTTTTTTTGTTTCTTGTTTAATTTAATCTTGCCTCTTGGACATTTTAAGTAGATATATCATGTCCATTTAAAAGGAGTAAATATAACTTTATACATGTCCACATTTGAAACAAATCCCATTCAGTTTTTGCAGCACTAAATGACGCAGGTCTGCTCCTGAAGCTTCAGAGAGAGTGTGTGTGTGTGTGTGTGTAGAGACTGTGGAGATTTCTTACCTGTGTGAGGATGCAGAAGAGGACAGAGATGGTAAACACAGCTCCTCGGGTTTCCCTCTTCATCCTGATCGCTTCTCTTCTCCTGTGAGATGTCCTGAATTCCATTAAGCGTCTGTGTTAGCAAACGACTCGCCTCCGGGCCTTTCATTTATACCCTCACGGCTCTGATGTCACGGCCGAACAGTGCAAATAGAATTTGGACGTGGATCAAGAATAGTTTCAATTCCAGCTCGTCCACTTTCCTGGTGCCTCTTTTTCCTACGGCTCCTGTAGAGCGTCTCTTTCCTGAGCCTGTGAGGAGTTCTACAAAGAACACTCATCCTGAAAAAAAAAAATCTGTAAAAATCGGTGTGAAAAGTGTGAAACGAGTGTGATATGGAGCTTAACACTTATCTGTTACCAGTCCAAAAATGCACTGTGATAAAATTGTTATTAGATTTTTGGGAAATGTGCATAAAAACTGTTTTGTAAGATACACAGCTACAACATCTACACATGTTAATGCTGTCTATGTATATGAGCAAGTGTATGTAATTTTATGTGTGTACATGAGTGTGTATATTTTTTTACTTGTGTTTCTTTTTAATGCTGACATATGGATATGTTGTTGATTTGACAAGATTAAATTAAATCATATATTTCTCAAAGGACTTTTTGCTAATTTGGCATTTTCACTAGCTATTAGAATGCATCAGCAGTGGATTCACACAGGAGCTGGCAACAATATGACAACCTGGCCGGCAAATCCATAAAAATCCATAAAAAGTCATTTAACCAGACATAACAACAACAACAACAACAACAACAACAAAAGCAAACTACTACAAGCACAGACCTGTTTGTTTAAATGTTTCTAGACATGCTTTCTCAGGTTTGTTGTAAATCATCTCAAGATGACTTAAAAACCAGGGGACTCCCAAAATCCAGATGCATTTGGCGCAAGAGATAATACCAGATTTCACACACAGAATCACAAAAGGAGAATCAGCAGGCTCATCCCCAACACACACACACACACACACACACATGCCCAAACACACAATTTGTACAGACCAAACCAAAACAAACTTCAAAGTAAAGATAAGAACACAGGAAGCAGCAAAAGAGAAAAATCCTAATTTACAATAAATACAGCCTCTGTGATTATAAATGAAGAAATACAAACAAAATCACGCATTAAGGCAAAAAATACACAAATTCCATGAATCACTACTATTTTACGCCTTTTTGGTCAGGAAACAAGAGTAACATCCACCCAGTTCGCAGCCTTAATTTATCACGTACAGTCAAGATTCTTCTCCAATATTTCAAAACCGACCAAATCAGAAGAAAAAACCCCTGAAATAATATATTTATTTATGTTCAGAGAGTAAGTGGCATTTTTACACATTCCTTTATAGTCCTTCGTTTGGAGGACCACACTTTGGAATGTGTGTGTGTGTGTGTGTGTGCGCGTGTGTGTGTGTGCGCGTGTGTGTGTGTGTGTGTGTGTGTGTGTGTGTGCATGTGTGTGTGTGCGTGTGTGTGTGTGTGTGTGTGTGTGCGGGTGTTTCTCAGATGGTTCCCTAGCTGATTCAGTTAAACATCTGTGTGTGAAACAATAGAACATTCAGAAAGTCCTGAATCAATTCAAATGCTGAAAGGTTTACTAAAATCTTTTTTTGTAGAGCGTTCTGGAATATTCTATCTTCTTGTGAGGTTAGTTTATGTTCTGAATGAGGTTCCTCTGCTGATGGTGCCCCGATATCCAGTTTTCTGTGTCGTAAATTGCCTTTGGTGAAGGGTGTTTATTTTATGATATCTGTGAGTGTAAAGCTCTTATACATCGATATCCTGAATCTTCCAAAGGGATTTCGTTATTTCCTCGAGTTGGCCATTGGGACTGCAAGGTTAATGTGGTGAGATCTTCTTATCTGATGGCCTTGGTCACCTGCTCACGGTGATCGGTCAGCAAGGACTTCCTGTAGCTTTTGGATTTCTTCTCTAATGGTGAATCTCTGTTCTTTATTTATTTGTAGGTCTTTTATTGTTGAATCTTGAGCTTGGCAGAGGCTTTTCTGGCTAAGGGTTAGAAGCTCCTGAGTTAAGATGTGGATCTTGTGCTTCTGTCAGACTGCTCACTTGTTTTCAGTTGAACTAACAGACTGGATGCATAGGAACTTGGGATCTGGGACACTTGTCGTATCTTGTTCCCATATTTTTGGTCAGGTCTGTTTATCTAGGGTTCAGTATTGTTCCAAGGTGAATTCACTCAGTGTATAGACTGATACTGATTATTATGTTCTCAACTGTAGGTGTGCTCGATACACTTTCGGGTGCTCAGTGTCTGCACTACAACCAGTGCTTGATACGCTATATGGACAAAACTTTGTGTTCATCTGACCATAACACTCATATGTCCTTTATTAAACATCCCAGTTCAGATTTAGTCTCTTTGCTGTTATAATAAGCTCCATTCTTCTGGGAAGGTGTTCCACTAGATTTTGGAGCATGTTTGTGGGTATTAGTGTCCATTCAACACATGAGCGTTAGTGAGGGTCAGGCGCTGATGTTGGGTGAGGAGGTCTGGGGTTCAGTCGGTGTTTCAGTTCATCACAAAGGTGTTCAGTGGGGTTGAAGTCAGGGCTCTGTGTAGAACCACTCAATATCTTTCACACCAACCTCAGTTTACCATGTCTTCATTGAGCCCCATTGTGCACAAGATCATTGTCATGCTGGAGAAGGATCACATACTGGTGTCATGGTCAGGTGTCCTCAAACTTTTATCCATATAGTGTATGTAGATCGTGTGCTTGGTTGTGACATAAAAGTACCCCACCAAGGCCCCCTGTGACTCCAGGATACATAAACATGTTTTGCGAAATGACAGTAAAGCGTATTTTTTGCTTAACTATTTTAAAAACCTTGGACCCCGTGGACCCCCGGCCTTACACATCTTATAACCCAAACCTGTTTTATTTATAAACTGGACTTGAGCTGCTGTATATTTTACTGACAATGACTTCCACAGTGAAAGAAAAATGCAGCCTCGCACTTACAGCTCGCTAATCGCAGGCCAACTTGACCCAGAGTAACACAAACCCGGAACCTGAGCACCAGATTCCTCTCCTGTGGCGGAGTTTGGAAAAGCATTCAAGAGGAGAGCAAGAATATAAGACAGCTGTTCATCTGTTTCTGTTCCGTTGTTCTGCTGGTTTACTTCCTGTCCACAGAAAGGCATAGTATATTCCCTTCTCTGATACTCAGAACAGAAGCCGTAACATTCAAATGCTTGAATTTATTCAAAAATCCACATCCATTAAATGTTTCAAATGGTGATAAATCTGTTCTTGTGGCCTCCAGATGCAGTGACATGTCTACACTTCAACATTATGCACATTGAATTTTTGGTCTCTTAGTGTTGCTTTAAGTGCATTTTCTTATATATGTAGATAATCTTCTGTAGATAAAATATTGTTCATTTAGACATCAGTACAACACACTTTAATAAAGGTTCCTCAAGAGTCCTTTGGTCCTTTAGTTTAAGATTCTTCATGAAAGGGTTCTAGATGGAACCTTTAAGGGTTCTCTTACATGGACAAACCAAACAATCCTTTAGAGCAGCGGTCCCCAACCTTTCTTGTACTACGGACCGGTTTCATGAATGAACATATTTCTGTGGACCGGGTAGAGGCGCGGGGGTTCACATAGCGGGTGTGGAGCTTGTGTATCACCTGTTGCGATGAACCCGTAACTTAGGTAGGAATCTTGGTATTTTCATTTAAACGCAGCTTTCTTTTTGCTCTCAGTCTGTGACCCTTCTGCTGTCCCATCGTTTGCTCGTTCCTTCCTGAAAAAGCTCTCCAGTGAATTTGGTCTTTGGTTAATTTTTTTTTCAAGGGTTAGCTTGTGTCACTGATGTGTGAAACGGCGTGCCAGAGTCAAGTGCTGTAGTGAGGCGAGGATGGAAACAGTCCTTTTCAAAATAAGATCTGGAAGACTAATGAAAGAAAAATAACCATCATTTTTTTCTTTGTGGCCCGGTACCAAACGGATCAGTACCGGTCCACAGACTGCTTTAATGTATTTTTTTTAAATATAAAATTTGAAACCCAAACAAAGCAGATACAAACTCAAGTAAAGGTCATAATTAATTTATAGTATTCATAAGTAGCTTTTCTTAGAATGAGCCCTTTATATCTACATAGTGAGCGGGTCCACCTCTGCTCCAGCAACCCAGAACAAACAAACCTCTACAGTGCACCTTCCACATTCCTCGTTTTTACAATTGACAATGCGAATTCAGAAGGAAGCACCAGAAGAATGACAAAGAAGAAGAAAGGAAGACAAAAAGAAGAAAGAAGAGGAATCAGTTAGGAGGATCATATTTATTATTTATTAGAGAAGAAGCAATGGAGTGTGAATGTAAGTAGTTGGACGTATGCTACGGGGAATCTGATGGCTCTAATAGACGCTTGGAAAGGGAGGGGTAAGAGGGGGGCATTCAGGGGCATCAACTCTACAAACTGGACCTTTAAAAAAAGTGTGCTGGATTATTATTATTATTATTATTATTATATTTATATATATATTTTTTTGCTTTGTCTAAGTGACTTTTAGAAATGATCACCTAATAAAAGCACCTTCAAAGATTTTACTGTACTTGTATGTTTCTGTTGTATTCATTTATTGAATTGGTTCATCTAGGTTTGTCTTTTTCCTTTGTAACGTTTACTTCGTTACATTGTAACTGTCAGGGCGGGGCTTGATGGAAAAGTCACGTGATTCATATCTAAGACGTATCGAAAGCAAGGGCGGACCAATCAGGAGCGAGCTTCAGAAACAGTGATCAGAGAGAAAGAAAGAAAGAAAGAAAGATGAAACGTAGGTGTGGGTTTTGAAGTGGTGTAGCTGTTGTGAGAGATCGGACCCGGGATCGGACGCGGCTTTTCAGACGGTTCCGTGGAGGATCATGGGAGCGACTTTAGGGACTTTCAGCCTCCTGCACTGGGTACGAGACTTATACTGATTAAATTATGAAAAAATAATACATAAATGAAAGGAGGAATAATTTCAGAGGTGGATTTTGAGGTTAATGTGTTAGTGCTTGTTGGTCCGTTCTTTGGCGCGCGCGTGCCCGGTAATCCGGTTTGAGGTTTTGCGCGTGACCGCGTGCGCTCGGTAGCCTGTGTGTGTAATCCGAGAGATTTAATGTGTTGTTTTTAAACTTCCTAACCGGATTAACATCACTGTTCACTGTATTTACAATTACACACAGCACACAAGGCAAAGTTTACAAGTGTTTGATTCACATTTCCTGTTGCAGTCAGATGTGTTCCAGCTGTGCAACTAAAACACAAACCACAATCTGGACAAAGACACGAAGACGTGCTGGACAAATGGAGCTTTAATACTTAGATTAGATTAGATTAGGTTAGATTAGATCAGATCAGACCTCAGGGTCGAGATTATTTATCGCCACAAACGAATGCAGTGTTCTCTGAATGTTTTCAGTTAAAAACCATAAAATATGAGACAGAAAAGAAGCAGGATGACGTCAGGAGGAGATAACAGCACTGTGATCAATTCAACATTTCATCATTTCTGACACAGATCACAGATATATTTACACCTTCAGGAATAAAGACAGCAAGACGTAGGCTACTTTTACTTTTGCTCGTCCTTGATGCCATATTCCACATCTTCAGAATGTAACTTTCACCTTTAGCTGCTCCACATGTGCTGAAGGCAAACACTCATGAGTCTATCCAGATGTTTTCTGCTTACTAAGCTTATTTGTAAGAATAACTCCGACGCTGCAGTAAAAGTTCAGTAAAATCGCTTAAAATGAACACGTACAGCTCAATCATCATGGACATGAATGTCATATATCAGTAATATTTGGCTTTCGGAGATTTCTTTTTCTGCAGAAGGATGATTATACAACGTACATCTTTAAAGCTCCACTAAATTAGAATGAAAAGAATGAAATGTAATGCCCCTCTCTTACCCCTCTCTGTCCAGGCGTGTATTAGACAGGAACGCGGGTTCCTGTAGCGTACTTCCAGCTACTTTTTACGTTCACACTCGCTTGTGTTTTCTGTAATAAATAATAAGTGTGAGCCTCCTTTTTTAAAAAGAATGGGTTCTGAAGCTTGCTAGCTAATCCTACACACTGGAGCTTTAAAATGAATGAAAGGTGTCCACACTGAAGCTTAAGGATCTCTGATGTATCTCACGATGAATACTTTTTTCCACATCATCCAGCTGTAATTAGAAGTGATCTGCATGAGATGTGGGATTTTATCATTACAGCAATGACACTCATCTGACTGAGCATCTGTTTAATTTCACTTTATTATTTTAACCTTTTATCTGAAATGTGAGCACTGTGACCGAGCACTTGATTTTTATTGACATGATCACTGAAATATCTAAATATCATATCAAATTAAAAACAAACTTAAAAATCTTAAATAATAATGTGATCTTTACTGGCTAAGTTTCACTTTCACTTAAAGAAATGAAAAGGATAGAATTGTTTTCTGGGTGTGGACCTGAGGATGTCAGCGTTTAGCGTTTAGCTCCATGTGGCCAGGATTCTTGTGACTTTTTCTCTCAGACTTTTATGCCATTTTAATTAGTTCTTTCTTTTTTGTTTTTTTTACACAGTTAAAGGTATTAAATTGAATTAAATGATTATTGAATGGTGCATCTAAAATGCCTCGTTTTAATTACAAAGAATTTAGATTTTTTCCCCCTTTAGATTATATGTAGATTGTTCCAATAATATGTAACTAATTTCTAAATACATATAATAATAATAATAATAATAATAATAATAATAATAAGATGCTTTACTTCTCCTTGCAACAATTTTTAATCAACGTCTCAATTGTCATATATTATTTCTTTCATTATGTTTTAGTTTCAGTTATCTCAGTTTATAGAACTGCTAAAATATATGTTCAGAAACATAATAAAATAGACATATACTATATGACCAAAAGTATATGCACCCTGAAAAATCACACCTATGGTTCTTCACAAACTGTCACCACAAAAGTTGGAAGCACACAATTGTACAGAACGTCTCTGTGTGCTGTAGTGTTACAGTTTATCTTTAGTGGAACTAAGAGACCCAAACCTGCTCCATGACAATGCTCCTGCACACAAAGCAGCTCCATGAAGACATGGAGTGTTAATGTTGGAGCGAAAGAACTCGAGTGTCCTGCACAGAACCCTGACCTCAACCCCACTGAACACCTTTGGGATTAGCCGGAAAGCCAACTGGAACACTTTGTGCATGCCCTTGTGCTCTTGCTGCTGGAAGGGAAATTCCCATAGCCACGTTCCAAAATCCAGATTCCAAAATTGGGTGTTCACATCCTTTTGGCCATATAGAGTCCTCCTCCTCCATTTTGGCTATTCCCAACTAGGGGTCACCACAGCGGATCTTTTTTGTCCGCACGTCCGATTTGGCAGAGTTTTTACGCCGGATGCCCTTCCTGACGCAACCCTC
>JAOVYU010000001.1:12451494-12466494 GCA_025674565.1 Synodontis membranacea | reverse complement strand
GCACCAAATGAAACGGGTAAAGCGCACACATCTCTGTCCTTTTTTAAATAACCCAAGTCAGCATTTATTTAATGTTTAGTCTGACTAGACTCATTTGTAAATGAATGAGGGAATTGTTGAGATTATAATATAACAGGTTGAGATTATAATATAATGGATTACTGAATCATTTGAGATTATAACACAAATGAATGTGTGAATCATTTGATATGATGAGAATGGCTGAGTGACTCATTTGTGATCATAATATGAATGGATTAGTGAATCATTTGAGAGTCTAATATAAATGGATCAATGAATCATTTGAGACTTTAACATGAATTCATTAGTGAGTCACATGAGATTCTAATACAAATGGATCAGTGAATCGTTTGCAGTTATAACATGAATGCGTGAGTCATTTCAGATTATACTTTGAATATTGGGGAATCATTTAAGATTAGTTTATAATGTTTTCTTAATGTATTATAATGAGTGAGTCATTTAAGACTGAGTGTGTTGAGTTTTTCAATTATTCAACTGATCTACTGAATGTATGAATGAATCATTTGGGATTAAACTGAATTAGGTGAGTGAATCATTTAAGATCATAATGTGAATTGATGAATGAGTGGATTTTCCGACTCACTTGTTCAGATCCCTGGATTTTGTGAAGATATCAGGCCATTTAACATCTCAGGAGTGTTTCAGTGTGAGATTTTCGTGGGCTACAAAGCTGTGTATCGTCTTTGCTTTGGCATGAGCATGAGCTTCTTGGCTTTTTGTCTGCTCACCATCAACATAAAGAACAGCAGAGACCCTCGAGCTGCGATTCACAACGGGTAAATAGCGAATTAAGTAACGAGGGCTAATTAACCCTCGCACCTGACTGAGCTTTACAATTAGTTTCATAATTGTCACAATTGTTTTGTTGAGCATTTCTCTAAGAGGTTTCTCCTTCTTTCTTTTAGCTTCTGGTTCTTCAAACTCGCCGTCATTATCGCGCTCACAGTTGGTGCCTTTTACATTCCAGAGGGAGGTTTTACCTACAGTAAGAAACACACACGCTAGAGAAATGCAAAATTTTATTTATCAGTCTTTTAGTACACTCTTTAACACATTTATTATTACTTGCTGCTTGTTTAAAATTGTAAATATTATTGCATGCGTACATATTCATCATTAGTACTGTTATTACCATTGAGTACCATTTTTCTACAAAAAACAAACCATTAAGTGTGGGTGTTGTACAAGACAACAACCGGAAACATACGACAACCTCTGCAGAAAATATGTACTGCGGATCTTATACTGCTGATTATTACTACGATGTTTTGCATAAGTATTCACCCCCTTGAGCTGAAATGAACGTGGGATTTTAAGACAGGAATTTACATGAAATATTGCCGTGGAGAAAAGAAATTTCAAATGTATTTTGGAAAATTATTTACAAAAAGCACAGTGGCGGTAGCATCATACTGTGAAAGCTGGACTCCGTAATGTCATCAAATCAAGACTCTGGAAGTTTTCCACATCTGAGGCCTCCAGAGATTCCACCATCTGGAAGACAAAGTCCCTCACACAGAGGTTCTTTGCTCGAGTCTCCATCACATGCTTTGAGGCAGTTCTGCTCCTGAGGACATTCCACTGGGTTCCATTTCATTCAAACGGGCAGCAAGAAACTTCCATCTGCTGAAGTTGTGGGACAGCAGAGGATGGTTGTTTCCATTTTTTAGTCAAGTGTTTATCATGTGCTCACCTTGTTAATCCCATGTACTTTATTTATCTGGTTTGTTTGTACTTTCCTTAATAAAAACCCAAAACCGGACACACAAACTGCTCAGAGGATATGAAGGAGGTTGGAGGCAGTTATTAAAGAAAGTCATTCCCCACGTTTTAGTATCTTAAAAATACTACTTTCTAAACTTTCTATGTTTCCTTTCATAATGAGTACATTTCTTAGATTTTGTTTTGTATCAATAGGCTCAGAATTTTGCACCCAACACTTTAATCGATTAACATAATCAGGAATTTAAATGGAGCATTTTTTTGTCTTCAGTTTGGTTTGTGGTTGGCGCAGTTGGAGCTTTCATCTTCATCCTCATCCAGCTCATCCTCCTCATGGACTTTGTGCACACACTGAGCGAGTCATGCATTGACAAGATGGAAAACGAGAACTCAAAGCTGTGGCGTTGTGGTGCGTGAGTGTACATTTATTATGATCTTTTATTATCAGTCTATCAGTTATGATTTAATTTTGATTTATGGATTTGGTAAAATCTCTTTCTCCCTCTCTCTCTCTCCCTCCAGTCATTGTGATTGTAACGTTACTGTGTTACTCTGCGTCGATCGCGGCCGCCGTGCTCATGTTAATTTTTTACGCTCAGCCTGTGGAGTGTGCACTTAGCAGGTTCTTCATCAGCTTCAACCTCATACTGTGCTTCATAGCTTCAGTGATCTCCGTGCAGAAGAAAGTTCGTGTAAGTGACCTACAGTATTCCTTACAAATGATTAAACAATTAAGCAAAGAGATTGTACACAGTCGTACATGTTCAGGCTGTCTGAATATAACGAACCAATCAGACTAAAACTACACGTACATCGTTTTGTGTTTATTATTTATAACATATTCTCCACGTTTACCTTTATACTCTACACATTTCCTCAAATCTTCAGTCCCCAAACTTGATACAGGACTTTGTTAAGCTCTGCAAAAATGATTTTGTGAAATTGCAAAGCAGCTGAAAGTAACAAATTTTCAATTTATATTATTACTTCCGCTACTAATCCACCATTACATTTTGGGAGGTGAGGTGTAGGGGGCGTGGCCTAGGGGTACAGTAACACCAAACTGCGCTAAGAAATGAACACAAATAATTCACCAAAAATCTTATTTCTGTATAGCTGCGGTTCGATTCATGAATTGTTATTGACCTCACACTCTTTTCCACGTTCCGTCATTTCCGATTTACATCAC
The DNA here is from genome assembly GCA_025674565.1 of Synodontis membranacea. Taxonomy (NCBI): domain Eukaryota; kingdom Metazoa; phylum Chordata; class Actinopteri; order Siluriformes; family Mochokidae; genus Synodontis; species Synodontis membranacea. The sequence continues at coordinate 12,463,538 of JAOVYU010000001.1, read as the reverse complement.
GTGTTCATCATTTTGATTTACAGGAACGTCTTCCTGCTTCTGGACTCATGCAGTCGTCCTTCATCACTCTATACACCATGTACCTCACCTGGTCAGCCGTGACAAACGAGCCAGGTACTGCAGTGAACAAAGCACACTGGAGCTCAGGTTTAGTTACACAACGATAGAGGTCCTAAAACAGAACCCTGTGGGACACCATACTCCACTTTTTTAGCCCCCGCCTTAGTAAGCTCTAAACCAGGCAAGAATGATTTCACTTCCTGTCTAAATAACACTTGTTCATCAGTCTTGTAGTAAAGTTGTGTGTAAATGTTTCCTTGTCCAGAAAAAAAAATCCCAACAGAGTTACTGTATAAAGTCACTGATTTTCTTCATGATCACCTCAGTGTTGGTTGATAAATGCCATTTCCATGTAAAGCTAATTTACATTTAGCCACGAACACAAAATCCATAACAGTCTAAGCTCATAGAGAGCTGAAAATGAAGACAAAATGGTTACAGTCCACCTCCTGAAGTTTCTAGTAATGCTTCTTCTTTTTAATATGCCATTACTTTGTGTCCTGATAGAAAGGGTAGCATTTTTTTCTTAATTTTTGGATTTTTTGTTTGTTTCAGGCCATTACTGAGTCTCACAAAATATTATATATTTTAATATTATATCTATTCAAGGCTGTTCATTAAAATAGGATAAAAGTGTTAAATTACACTTATGTAACATGTTGCATTGCAAGTTGTTGTTTTGGAAATAAATTAAACTGTATCAATGATGTATTTGGGGAAAAACAAATAACAAGAAACACTGTTTACTGTTTTGTATAAAACTTTAGTGATCTAAGAATAAGTTTAAAAGTTGGACGCGTCAGCTTTAAGTCATAATATTGACCGTTAGCTGTCCAGCTAGCTCAATCTGACTAGCAAGTATTACAAAAATAATCTAACAAGCTGCTTCATATTTTGTAATCAAATTATCATATGATGAGAAGTGAAATAAATCCTTCACCTTATTTGAGAAAAGCAACTTAATAGATGAAATTTCGCTTGTGAATTTGTACCATGAGGCAGAAATCACTGTTTTTGTTTCGTGTTTTAATTCCGAATCAGAAAAATTGTGCAATCCCAGCCTGCTGAGCTTTTTCCAGGAGGTCTCCAGTATTAATATCTCTTCAACAAACCAAACCCTCATTGACCTGCCCGTACATCCTCATTTCCTGTGGGAGGACATGCAAAGCATTGTGGGATTGTTGGTGTTTGTCTTGTGCCTTTTATACTCGAGGTATGATGACATCTTCATCCTGTTTTCATCTTTGTTACCCGATTAAGATAAAAAATATTCTGTCTGAAGCAGAGTTACTGTTACCATCCTGAAGTTGATTATTTTCCTTCAACAGCATGTCCCGATGTGTTTTATTCTTTTATAGCACCGCAACCTCACAATGATGTTATTTATTAATTAAAGAATGACTTGCATTTTTTATAGTTACACTTATTGTTGAGGTACATCAGTGAAGCAAAGTTTGTTCCTGTACTCACTGACGTTATAGTAGCTATAAACACTCGTTCCCTCAGCAGCTTCTGTTTATTCTCACCCTGAACTTAACAGGATGAAAAAAACGTTGCATGCTGCAGAAGAAGCGCTAACTCCTCTTACATCAAGTAACATCAAGTTAGAGCTTTACCTCTGACACTGGAGACTCGATCCATAAACATCTCCTTGCAGTAAAACTTCACCATATGAGCGTTCTTTAAACTCCACCTGAAGTCCACGTTTATGAGCTGTTACTATAGAAACGCTAATGTTTTATTATCGCTAGTGCACTACTGTCAGAGCTGCTGTTACACGAAATTAATCAACATACAAACTGCTTATAATTGGCTGAAAAGCTACATGCGTGAACTCTGCTCTCCGTCTCGGCAGCATTCGCACGTCCAGCACCAGTCAGGTGAACAAACTCCTGCTGACTCCTGCAGATGCCGTGCTGATGGAGGACTGTTCCACAGGAAGCATCGACATCTCAGAGGGGCCGAGACGAGTGATAGATAACGAGAGAGACGGCGTCCAGTACAGCTACTGCTTCTTTCACCTCCAGCTCTTCCTCGCTACACTCTACATCATGATGACGCTCACTAACTGGTACAGGTGAGTAATGTACAGGTGACAGCAAGGGCTAGTTTATACCAACGCAGATAATTAATCGGAAATAATCTGCAAAATTTTACAAAATAATGACGTATTGAATTAAATTGACGTTGACTAACTGGTGCCATTCTGGTTATTTCTACAATCTTATTTTCTTTAACATTTTATTATTATTATTATTATTATTATTATTATTATTATTATTATTATTATTATTATTTAATTATTAACAAATAAATAAATTAATTTGTGAAAAGGGTAGAGCTATCTAAAATTCAAGAAACTAAATAAAAAGTGAAAAAAAAGTGGGCCTACACTAGAACCTTGTGGGATGCCGGATGTTGGGCCAATTTCTATCCTGTGAGGGAACTGAACCCTTAATTTAAGACAAAATGAGACTCAATGCTTACTCACTCACTCACTCAGTTTAGCACCTGAAGATGAGCAAGCAGCAATCCACAAGGAAAATTACAACATAGAATTTATAGTCCTGGTCACACAGCTGGAATAAAAATAATAATAACACTCCACTGTAGCTCAGGTTCAGTTAGTCAATTCCTGTTTTGTTCACAGACATGAAGCTGCTTTAGACAACTGGTTCTGTGGTTGAACTGTTCTACGCTGCTCAAGGCCTTGATAAGAACCTCATGTTATTTTTTTTTATCTCTCGTGCAACATGGGAAAGTTCCAGACTGAACCTTGGGAGCAGTTAGAACTATTCATGCTATACAAGCACAAATTTTTTAATCTTCATAATTATTAACAAACAGTTAATAAGATTAAAAACATTCAGGAACGGTTTAATTGTTTAACGTGACCTCTTCATTATGGCTGAAAACAAGTCCTGGAAGTTCTCAAAGGCAAGCTGTTGACATTTTTCCTTAAAATCTTAAGCTGCTACGAGGCTCGAAAAAACTCATGGCACAGCCACAGACACGGCAGTGACAAAGGCAAAATAAAACATGCTAATGGACGGAAAGAAATATTCTCATTACTTCAATGTCATTTTGAAGATGTGTCATGCTTATACATTTCCTGCTTTCTGCAGGAGCTGATTTTCCAGATCACGCTGATCATTGACGTGAGCAAAGCGTAAGAAAGGAGTTCATTTAACCGCAGGTCTATCATTAGGGGATCTTCATTATATAATCTGACTGGGACACACGCTGTCACCTTCTGTCTGTGAGAGAATTCACAACCGGAGTTTATTGGGATCTCATACAGCATGACAAGTAAAGAATTTTAAAGATCATAGAAATTGTAAGACTGGCTTATGACAACAATGATTTTACACCTATTCGCTAAAAGGAAAATCGTGTCGAATTCTGGATTCAAAATGAAACCTTATTGCTCATTTATACCAGCTGGGATGACAGAATAAATAGCATGTGAAAAAATTCAGTTTTTTAATACACATGATCAAAATAATCAGTAATATTCTTAAATGGATAAATCTAAAAATTTTGCTTTTTACACAAACGTCTAGTGACTACTTAGTTAGTTAGTTACCCTACTCCAGTTATATGGTGTAAATGTGACATTTAAATTTCCACAGTCAGTGACAACGTTTTTTTCTTTGCATACCATCATATTTGTAGCATGAAAGCTCTGATTTATTTGTGCTTATTTTTTGCCCAAGTCTGCAAAAGACTTTTCATTTCAGTCCAAACAACATTGAGAGCTTGAGAACAATTACTAGACTCAGAAATGCAGAAACGGTTAAACTGAGGAACGATAATAAACTGTATACAAGTGAAAGTCATCAGCAGGAAGCTGCAGCAAGAGCCAAAGGAAACAGGAAACAGGAAGTGACCGGGAAGCCTTTTATTTTCTTTCTGCCTGTCAGTTGTAATCAAGACATTATGGAATATTATTATTATAGTAATATTATAATATTAGTACCATTTCTGTCATTGTTCTTAAGTAAGTAATTATTGTTTAAAGGGATTTCATATTTCATGGCAAATAAGGCGTGTTGTAAAATATGTACAAATAAATAGTTACAATTTATACAATTAAACAGGAAAAATAAGTAACAAAACAAGATGCTTCAAATACACGTGATACAAATTCAAAAACGGTTTGTAGCAGCACCTTATTAAACAAAAGCACTAGAGTAGTCGGAGTATAAAATAGTTGCATAATTGTTCATAAATATTTTGTGTTATTTCCATAACAGGCCCGATGCTAACTACAGCGACATCGCACACAAGCGAGGACCAGTTTGGGTGAAAATCTCATCCAGTTGGACGTGTCTGCTCCTCTACGTCACATCTCTGATCGCTCCCATCATTTTCCAGAACAGAGACTTTTCATAACCATCGTAACTGAGCGTTCTGTCGTTTTAAACAGCATCTTTTTTTCTGTGACATTTTACTGTTTTTATGGTCCATTTTTTACACAATGTTACACAAATATCATGAATTTTCTCTTATAAGATTTCATGTAACGTAAGAAATTTTTGATAACGTTTTCTTTTACAATTTTACATTTTAGCAATATGAGATTTTATTTATCGTTTGTAAAATATTACAATTTTTAAAAGCATTTTATGATTTTTTCTTAAAAGGTTTTATGTAAACAAAAGCATATTGTTACAATTTTTGTCACAATATTTTTCAATAACAGGCATCTTTTTTGTCATCTTTTTCTAGCGAGATTTTATATTTTTCACATTTTTTAAGCATTATGACACTTTTTGATTTAGACATTGTGTCATGATTTTCTCTAGGCTCACAAGTGTTTATGTTTGGGAGGCAGTGCAAATTATTTCTTAAAATGTTTTATATTATTTTTTTTTTTAAAAAGAATCTTTTGTAACATTTAAGAAATTGTGAAATTGCTTTTTACGTTTTGCATTGTATTTTCTGTACTGTGAGATTTTATGTAAAGTTTGAGAAATATTGTGACAATTTTTCCTTAAGACATGTTGCATCATATTTTTGGTCTTATGAGGTTTTTGCGGTAGTTTGAGAACTACTGTGTCTGTATTTTCGTACTTTTTTTAAGAGGCTGTCTATAATGTTTAAGAAATGCTGCAATATTTTTCCTCAAAATATTTTCCACCTACAATATTTTGTATTAACAGTTTTGTTGAGAGATATTCTATTTACAGTTTCCTGTTCTGAGATTTTATGTGATGTTTTATTCTTTAAGAACCTTCTTTAACTCTTTAATGGCCACACCAAGAACAAAAACAATGAAAAATTATTATTTAGCATTTTATTTTTTCATTTGGGGGCAATAATAGCAATAACGTAAAATCTGTAATTTATTTTAAAACATTTTTATATACCAAATGGTCAAGATCATTTGGTCAAACTTCGTATACAAAATGTGTTCATTTGAAATTATTGACCAGAACATTAAAGGGTTAAAAGATGTATCATGTTTCACTTAACAGTTTGATTTCTTTTTAAAGAGATTTTTTTTATAGCTCGTTTCTCTTCAGGATGATCATGTCTGGAACTTTTACAGTTGAAACGCAGCAAATTTTTACACAGATGTCTTTACACTCGAATACAGACACGACCCTAAAAATATTCAACAAAATATTGCCTTTTTAATAAATGTTTTTGTTTGTAGTGTTTTAATGATGCAGCACGTCTCCACTCATTATCCTGCTACAGTACATCGTTGTGCCATTTTTGTGTATCGTTTTAAAATGAAGTGTTTATTTTGCACAGAAAAAAAACAGATGTTAAAATAATTTTCCACAAGGTTAAATGTTTTCACACTTTTACTGAAAAAAAATTGTTGCGAAATGAGATACTGTTGTTTTCGACTACTTTGAATTATTACCATGACTTGACATCAGAATGTTGATAATTACGAGATGTTATGACTCTGAGACGTTGTGAGATATCCATACAATCAGAAATGAACTGTTTCCATGGCAACAAGCGCCAAAATGGGTACACAGAGGGCCGCTATAATAGCTAGCAGTTAAAACCAGCTAAAACCTTTCCATCATTGTCGTTCTTTAATAAAGGTAAATACTGCACAGAACAAAGCTCACCTGCACTACAATGAAAAAGATTGTCATCAGTGAAATGTGTGATGAAATGTGTATACAGGTAAAAAATACTTGATGTTATGCGTTCTTCTTCGGTTTCACTTCTGTGCTTATGAGTCTGATTTGTATTTATGTACATTTGTAATTATTGCCGTTGTGACGTGACTGCACTAGAAATGACATCATATATTAAGTATAATTCTGGAATGATGTAATAAAACATATCACATGTATTTTATCTGCTTTCCGTTCACAACGCTTCACTTAATCTATGCAAACTGTCGTTCATCAATAAATTATTGATTGTATCAATAATTTACTTAATAAATAAAGTAAAAAACCTATTAATAAGACAAAACATTCATTCGGTTTTTTTTTCAGTGTACTGACTCCGGTTTTCCACAAAAGCTAGAAAAACTGCTCTTTGTGATTCCTTCTATCATTTATTTTTATTTGACCTGAAATTAAAAATCCAGTTACAGTTCAATAAATTGTTCATTTCAGAACTTGAGACATTAATTATGCACCTTTTTCCATTCACACAATTGACTCATGTATATACACAAATTAAAATAATTTTACTTGTTTTTTATTTATTTATTTAATTCAGACACAAACAAAACTGTAAATACACAACAGACAATTTGTGTTAGTTATGAAGGAAGGAAGTTTTCCGAGTTCTTTATTTAACATTATTTGTAAACGACTCTATCAGACTGCGGCATCAAAGTGATTTGCTTTTTTGGTGATTTGGTTTTGATTTTTTGCTTTTTTAAGTGTATATTATGTGTTTTTCTCTTCAGTATCAGTAAAATCCTGTCTGCTGTTCATTCGTCTCAGGCTTCACTGCTTGATATTGAACTCACTCTTCATGTCTGTTCATTATTCTTTGGTTTAAATGTTCATTAATATTTTGTCCGAGGGAAACTCGGTGAATTAAAAGCAGGTTCAGGTTCAAAAAGAGAGAACAGACAAAATAAAGCCATAAAGTCTCAACACACACCGTCTTCACTACATTTCTTTCAGATAAACACACAGGCAGCTCTGTGGTTTTAATAAGTGATGCCACTCGACATGAACCAACAGGAATAAAACGCTTCCTGAAATACCTGAATGAGTTCTTCCCTCATGTTCCTCTTGTCTGGAGCTGGGAGTGACTAAAGCGTCAGAGATACTCCGGTGATGATCAAACCTCCAAACAAAAAGCTAATTCAGTCTGAACTGGGCTTCAGAAAGATTGATTATGACAAAGATTCTGAAAAGAAATCTTGTACACGGTCAGTTTTTAATCGCACGGTTAAAAGACAAGAGTGTCTGTAAAGAAAGACAGAGCAATGAGCCAAAAAAAAACAAAACACAATTTAAAGCAGCTAAATTACGTGAATGTGTTATTTTTTTATTAATTCTGAACTTAATTAATTCTGAATTTAACTCTGTAAATCATGTCTATATATTTTTCATATTTTATATATACAGGTATATATATGAAAAATATATAGACATGATTTACAGAGTGAAATTAAATCTATATATTTTTCATAAATTATTCCAGTGTCTTTTCTGATTTGGAGATAGACTCCGCCTTCTTGTCATTAATATTATTTAACCAGCTTGTCATGTGCTCATTAATATTCATTAGCACTAGTTAAATAAATCTAAAAGCTACGCATTTAACATCTCTCGAACACTCACTGTACAAAAAGTTGGCTATGAGGAAAAACAAATTCAACATGCAGTCAACATTAAAAAAAAAAATCTTTATTTACAAAAGTAGTCACATGACCAGAGCACAGTGCATTCTTGCTCATGAGGTTTTCTTTCTTTTATCCCACCATGGAGCGTTTCCTCCCTCTGAGTCGCACCTCGTCCAGTTTTTTAATGACCGCCGGAGCTTTTTTGGACGCGGCGGTGTAACTCTGCAGAAGTTTCTGGAACAGAGTCTCTGTGTTTGGGTGCGTGCTGAGAAAAGCCTTCTCCAGCACGTACAGGTCGACGCCTTTATCCTCGGCTAACGCGGAGACGAAGCTCAGGCCGAAGTCGATGAGCAGCAGCGCGAGGTCTCCGGAGCTCTCCGGCTTCAGCAGCATGTTGGAGGTGGTCAGGTCTCCGTGGATCACGTCTTCGTCGTGCATCTTGGCCAGGATTCGGCCCATTTTCTCAGCGAGGGGGAGCAGAGACTGGATGGATTGTCCAGACACCTGAGCAGCTGCAATGTGCTCGCGCACCGTGACGGAGTCGGTGATCTCCTCCAGGAAAATGCAGTTGGTGCTGAGATCGACGAAGTACACAACAGGTGCTGGGATACCTGCACAGATTACTGCACTGATGATCACAATCCTAATGTTTCACACACATCTGCGTCTGACGTACGTTACAATCTTAACCTACCTTTAACCTCAAAGCCGTCCCACAGCACTGCCGAGTCCTGGACTCTGATTGGCCAGAAGGTGTTGATTCATTTTCTCGGACTGTAGTGCAGCTATAAATCACAGGTTCAAATACGTCATGTCTCATTCACACGCGTGTACAGCGGACAGAATGCTAATAATTAAAAATAGCCATAACCACTGATGTGTAAAGGTGTTTATGTGACATTTATGGAAGGAGTCTCCAGTGTCAGCGCTTTGTAACGGTCAGAGGTAAAACTGTAGATTTAAGTTTCCCGTCATCTTCAGGACAGAGGAGTTTGCGCTGTTTTAGGGCTTCTCAGGAACACTATATTACTGGTTGTATTAATTTCTACAGAGGGAGATGAGAGCAGCCGGTGAAGGAACGACCGTTTATAGCTGCTATAACATAAACGACAACATTAAAAAACTGATTTTTGGACAATTAGAGGAATAAAACACTCGAGGACGTGCTGTTAGAGTAAAATAATCAACTCTGGGGTGTTTCTCTAATCTGTTTATGGTGTACCTGACACGTCCCTGTGAATGAGCGGTTGCTATAGAAACGATCAGCTATTAGAACCAGAGCATTAATATAAAGCTGTGATTGGCAGCTGCATTAATGTCAGAGCTGCTGTAACGGAAAACTAATCAACACCTTCTGACCAATCAGAGCTCAGCAGCGCTGTGCTGTAAAGCGGCTCTAAGGTAAACATGTTTAAATGCACGACATTGCTGCGCGACAGTACCGACCCGCTTTCCGGCAGCGCAGGATGGACCGGACCTCCTGAGCCGTTCGGCGGCGCGTGAGCTTCTCGTCCAGCACGTGGTGTCGGTACCGTTTAGGGAACCGCTGCTTCACTATGACGTTCTTCTCTAAAAACCGGATCCGGTACACGCGCGCCTCCGCGCCCTGTTTAATCAGCTCGGCCTCGCGCAGATACGGCAGCACCGAGCGCGCGCTCACACCGTCCGCCTCCGCCATGATACCTCTCCTGTTCACTTCCGGGTCAAACGTGACGAGTGACAGGGTCAACGGGTTACGTTTAAAAAAAAAAAAAAAAAAAAAGTCAATCAATTGCAAATTAAGTATAAAATTAAGAGGAAGGTTTTGTAAAGCATGAGTGATGCCTAGAAAACTTGTATTATAATTGTATATAATTTTAATAAAGTGGAAGATACATATAGCTCAACTACAACATTATTATTATTAATTTTAATTCAATTTATTAATTTACCAAATTTAAATTTAGCTTTTCGAAGTGAAACACCCAGATTAATGCTTATTCATTCTAAATATTTTTGTAAATATTTATTTCTGTGTAAATATTCAAGCGTACTCAGTCACGGTGAGGAGTTCACATGGACATGGATGTGAAAATGATTGTACAGCATCATTAATAAAAAGAAAAAAACTCATTTGTAATTTCTTTTGGGTTTTCTGGAATCAACACAAGGTCAAAATTATATAACACACCTAATATTTAGTGAAACGTCACTTCGTCTTGACCTGATGCTTTCTGTGGCCATCAACAAGCTTTTGTCAGAATTCTGGTCGGATATTCGACCACTTTTCATGTCAGAATTAATAGATTGCAGTTAAATGTGTGTTTTGGCTTTCTGACATGGAGCAGACACTTAATTCCACATTTCTTTGATAGGGTTGAGATCAGGACTGAGGCCTGAAGTCCATTCCAAAAGCTCTGATCCGTGTCCGGGATCACTGTCCTGTTATGACTGTTAAACACCTAACTGTGTCCAAATTTCTGATGGTTCGAGGTTATTCTGAAGAATTCCTATTTAGTCTTCTAATTCTTTATTATTCTATGCACTTGGTTTAAACATGGTACAGGTAACAGTTACTACTGTGTTCATGGGGTTGAATGACTCACCTTTACTCCTCCAAACATACCTCTGGTCATTGTGGCACACTTTCTTTCAGAAGCCTTTTTCTCTGTCCATGTGGTCGGCTGCAAACTTTAGTCGAGCTTCAAGGTGTTGATTTTGGATCTTCTTTCTTGGACGGCAGCCTCCCAGTCCATGGCAACGTAAAACCAACCCGCTTTACTCTAGACAGCAACACTGGTGTTTCATGTCAGGTCTGCACTTTGTTGGTTCCTGAAACAGTTCCTGATCATCTGAACCAGTGTCCTCTGAGCTGAGGGTGACAGTTTGGGTCAGCTTCCAGTGAAGTGGCTTGGTAAAGTGGCTCCACCTCCCAGGAACTTGTTCTTACATACAGGTGTTTGAACTGATGAGCTTGGAATCTGCAGACATCTATAAATGGCTCCAAGAGACATTCCTGAGTTGTGTAAATCTATGATGCCTTGTCTCAGATAGAAAAACTACCAGCTGTATTCAATCATGATCATTAACAGGAAGTTAATGATCATGATTGAATACAGCTGGTCATTAACAGGAAGTTAAGACGCCTTAGCAAGTTAAAAGACTTTTTAAAGTTGTATGAATTATAAGCAATCTGCCAAGAATAGTTCAAAGAAATCATTGAAAGCCCAAAACTGCCACGATGTTCATGACCATGATGACTGCATGTAAATTCCTGCCTGCAGCTCTACATATCAATCCACTTCATTCCTAATATCATAGGATTCATATTATTTCCCCTTTTTTATTTTATAGTAAATCTCTCCAAAATATCACTTCATGCACAGATATAAAATATGTAGCCTAATTATGACAGTGAGTAAAAGTTTAAAACACAGATAATAGGCCTAATTCTATTTATTTATCTATTTATGTTTATTTATTTATTTATTTATTTATTTTTAATCTGTGAAATTTTAATCTTAACCAGGTTAAACATAAAAGAAGAGAGAAGAGAGAAATAAAGTCCATGTTTAAAGAAGGCAAACTGGGCCATGAATATTAACAGGATTCTGTTTCATATTTTATTTTTTTAAAAAAGAAAGGGGAAAAAACAGTGTGTGTGTGTGTGTGTGTGTGAGAGAGAGAGAGAGAGAGAGAGAGAGAAATATCAGTGCAGTCATTTTTTTTTTAATCTTTGTAACTCGAGCTTTATTATTATTATTTTTTTGTCAGTTATGTGCCACGTAAGCACGGTTGCCAGATTGGGGATTTTAAACACGCAATCCAGTTTTAAAACCATCTTTCCTTCCCTACACAGTTTCTACACTTCATTTTATCATCTATAATATATTTCAATAATTTCCAGAATTGTCCTGAATCTTCAGATATGTTTTTTTTTAAACAGACAGCTTTAAGACTGTCCTCAGACTGTTTATATAAAAATGTGAACCTGAATGGTTCAAGCATGCAGAATGCGCGTTCACGAGGAGATTTAACCCTGAGCAAAAGTGCTTTTTCCAAATCAACACACAAGTTATAATACATAAATATTTTCCTACAAGTTTTGGGTAATTTTTACTACAATGTGATTAAAACACAGAGGTACAAATCGTCAATCTGGCAACCACCAACACACAGCTTCTGTCCGTGCTGAGGAATGAAGGAAACTTTTTTTTTT
>JAOVYU010000001.1:12358954-12371084 GCA_025674565.1 Synodontis membranacea | reverse complement strand
CGCCTTCAGACGCCTTAGAACAGTAGAATGATCCATATTCAAACGTCTCGCAGCTCTCCAGTCCATCGTGTCGCATCATCGTCCAACAGTTTCTGCAGCTCCTCGTCTTCCATTTCCTTTAGTCTAACACTTCTTATCTTATCATCGAGCTCGAATTCACCTTTTCAAACACTGAACCAGTTCTTGATGCAGAAATGCCGATTGCAGCGTCGACATAAACTTTTTTTCTGTTGAGTTTTTTCCTCTATTGAATAAGAATAGAAGGCAATGATGAATATGAATCTTTGCCTTTACTAGGCCACTGCACCCTGATATAACCACCATTACACCACAGGTCTGCTGAATCCTAATGAAGGTGTTGATTAATTTTCTATAACAGCTGCTCTGACAGTAGTGCAGATGCAAATCGCAGGTTTATATTAATGCGTTTCTTCTAACATGTTTTCATCATTTCTATAGCAACAGCATTCAGGTTTGGCATGGCAACAATAACTCTGTTGTTGATTATTTTCCTATAATAGTACCACACACAGTGTTTTATTGTAGGAACTCCATTACTATAACTCCATAATACTTTAATGATGTTTACTGTTAATGCTTCAGATCCAACAATGTGCAAGTTTTTAATCAGAGAATTGCTAGAAAACGATTCCAATGCAGCAGAAGGAACAAAGGAAAGTTAAGAATAAGGGGTTGTGCACTGAAAGACAGGCCAAGATTTTGTAATGGATAATGGGATGGCAGGAGAATTAATCGGAGAGAGGCGTGGATAATGATGAATTGGGCGATACCGGAGATGAGAAGGTCTCCAAGGAGGTGTGACGCATAAACTCCGAATATCGTTTGAGTAAAATTTTGGAAGCAGACTTTAACTTTTAATCTCTCATTTGTTTAAGGGCAGGATATCTACATTTCTGTAAATCATGATTGAAAATTCACAGAAATTAAAATTTTTTTTTGTTTGTCTTACAAGAAATTTATGCAAATGTGGTTTTTGGTGTCCTGGTGTCCTTCTTTTGATAACTAAAGAGTTTGCAATGTTAAAAATTTTCCTCTAGGGCAATGGAGAAAACATTTCAACAAGTTCCACATAAAGAATATGCTCAGCGCTTTCAAACTGCGTGTTGGGAGTAACATAAATTACAAGGTGTCATCCACGTACAAAGAAGTGCTGTAGAGTTCGTCATGTGAAATATTGCTAACCGCAAGAGATAAACTGCAGGATGCCATGTCATACAAAAGACAGGTTTAAAAAAAAAAAAAAAATTCAGACGTTTGTGGTTTCACATTCCTTTAATGACAATTTCCTGCGAAATAATAGAAAGAATCAGGCCTTTGTTGGGGGTCTTTTTGGTACCTGAGTCATGCACTCTATGTTACGACTTGTCCCAATTTCCTTTTTCCTCACTTCCTTTTCTCTGCGTTACATTTCGTGTCACTCCCTTATGACAAAGATGTATGGCAAAAGTCAGGCTAACTGATTCCTGCACTAGGAATGTGGAGTGGATGTGTGAGTCAGGAAGGAGAGATTTAGTGCGCTGGGTGAACACAAGCACAGCTGAATGGCTCAAAGCGAAGTTGCTTGCATTCTCAAGTCAGGGTTGTGGAGTAATTACTGCCAGCTTCCTCAACAGCTAACTGCTCATTTGTGTCCCGTGTCAAACAGGATTTAAGCTAAAAACACCAAAAATGCAGTACAAGCTCGGACAGACTTTAGGAAGGGTTTCAGAATCAAGTGAGCAGCGCTACCTCAGTGTTCATGTTTCTGCCATAATGACTAGATCAGTCCTGCCCAGAATAACCAACCGGCTAATTATTAAGCCCTAATCACAGATAAGCACCAAATCTGGATTTAATACTGAACTTTCTGCTCAGACATCAGGCAGACAAGACTTCAGGCTTTTCAGAAGTTGTAAGTTTCAGAGTTAAACACATGGGGTCAAAGTTTAAAAATCAGACTTTTAATGTAGCCACAGAACATCAGACTCTGAAACTGTGTAATATCATCCAGTGGAGAAAATTAAAGACACTATGACACCATTTATTAATAATTACAGTATTTAATTAATAACAGTTAGTTCCGGTCCACTAATCCGTCGTGCGGCGTTCCAGGCGAGACGATATTCTGCATTACGTCACTGGGACGTCTCACTGTGCATGTCACTTGTCTCTCTCGCCTGCGTCCTGCACGTAAAAATTCCACTTCCTAGTTTGATAAACTTACTACAGTACCACTGACGACATCATTAGCAGACATCACAAATGATACTTTGCTGGAAACCTTTGATCAAAATATGAAAGTTCATCAGATGATGATGATGATGATGGAGAGGAAGAAGGGATGTTAGTTTCACAGGAAGCAGGGAATGTGAACAGCTAGTTGACATGGTGAGAGAGGCTTCTTCTTTCTGCTCCTGGAACAAAACGAAACAGAACATTTTGGTCAAACTGTGTCCAACATGTCACTTAAGCTATAGTCATTTCTTCTGTATGGAACTGTTGTACTGAACATCAGAACAGATGTAATTTAATAAGAGGAAATCAGGTTAGGAATTAATCCCAGACAATGTTTATCTAAAGGATAAATATTATTAAAAAAATAAAGTTAGCTGAAAGCTTATGGTTTATTTTCAAATCCTGTCTCACAACTGCGAAAAAGTAATATCTGGCAACCTCAGAAATGTATGATATTAATCAGAGGTGATTTTAATAATCTGAATGAGAAGCTCAGAAAATCCACTCGAGTGTTGGTTTAACCCGACTCTGAATACTCGCAACTTTCCCTTCAACTTGAAACAGTGCAGTAACTTTTGGAATTAAATCATAGATATTTTAAGATAAATGACGTCTAATGTGTGATTTCAGATATCGCTTCTAATCCTTTAAAAAGAAACAGACAGAGATGGGAAGTAACGAAGTACAAATACTTCGTTACTGTACTTAAGTAGAATTTTCGGGTATCTGGACTTTACTTCGCTACTTCGTCTTGTGGCTACTTTCTACTTTTACTTCTTACATTTTAGCATGATGAGTATCTGTACTTTCTCCCTACATTTTCAAATCAGGGTCGTTACATAATAACGCTTTCCTTTCATAATGTTCAGGAAAGGAGAATGCAATCACGTTGTATCTTATCACATTTCTAAAGCGTCACGTGTTGCATTTTCCCTTGAATAATATTCTCAATTATAATACCTTCCACTGGACTGAGCACAGATTTTTTCCTTGCCACTAAAATGCTAATACAGTACCGATGAGGTTGAATTACGCTATTCAGCAGTGGAGTCACTGACCTCAACTTGTGTCAAAAAAAAAAATGTAAAAAAAATAAATTAACTTTTCTAAAAATAACCTTTCTGACATGACTGATTTAAAAAATGTAATTTAGTTATTTGATGCATGAAAGTTAGCAGGGAGTTCACTGATTAAGCCTGGGACAGATTTTGGGAACTCCTTAGAGACCGTGGTTATAGAGATGCCACATGTGAAAGTTATATATATACACACACACACACACACACACACACACACAGACACTTAAACGAAAAAGCAATACAAACACCAAGGGATTTTGTAATTAATTTTAATTACTTGTCTTTTTTTTGCCAGGGGTGAAAGGGTCATCCCTCGCTCTGAGCGACATGTTAAAAGCTTGACTTTACACAGAGATACTTGTTCCTGATTTGCACCATTAACTTGTCAATCAGTGTTTTTCAATCAAAGTGTGTGAGTAGCACTGAGAGAGGCATCGCGAGCTACCAGTCACGCCATGATGAGTTGCAAGTCCAAACTCTCTCTCTAAAAAAAAAAAAAGAAAAAAAAAAGTATAATATTTGGTGAAGGCGTATTTATGAAGAGCAGTTGCCAGGGCAGCGGGTCAACAAAACAAATCAGTGTCCTGTCCACACCTCACATCTGTGATTAACATCAGAGCTGGAGATTTAAGGATCTGTCTGCGCCATCCTCTGAAGGCTCTAAAAGGTTCTGGGTCGAGCCCAGGTAAGGTCGAGCACAAAGGTGTGGCGAAGTTTAATCAGGTTTCCTCCGTTTTCTTATTAAATGAGATTAAACATCGAAAACCAAGAGAGGAGAAATCTAACGTCCAAAACAGGAGAGGAAAACATTCGGCTGATTGACAGGAAGGGAAAGGAAATAAGAGTGAGATATGGAAGGAGTGTGAAAACGAGAGAGAATAATTATTGTTTTTATACAGGCTGGAAAAAAAGGGGGGTGGTGACAGATGCCACTTTACGATAATGATGGTTATTTCTTCATCAGGTTTTATTTTCCCCGCTGTCTGAGCATGTGATTTGGATACGAAACACTTAGTGACGGACCTCATAGCAGAAACCTGTTTTATAATTTTTTTTTTTTTTTTTGGCTGAGCCTCTGAAAAAAGCATTTAACCCTGAACATCTCCAAAGATGTCCACATGCCTGACCTTGTACCTCCTTGTTTTTCTTGTTTTATGTTTTTATTTTTGTCTTTTGAGTTTCAGAAACACTGCTCATGCTTCCCCATCATACATTACCCCTTTTCCACCTTAAACCAGTCGTGTTCAGGATTCTCTGATGCTTGGTGCCAGTTAGCGAGACTAGTACATTTCCACCAATTTTGACAGGAACCATCAATCAAAGAAATGTCATCAGCAGAAGGTGCTGCGAAATCCATAATGGAAGTAAAGAACAGCAGCAATATGACGGATCACACTGATCACCCATGAGTTTTTAATCTGTTATTGTAGATTTTTGTCATTTTTTATTTTCCATTTCCATTCTAACTAATGACATGCCCACTGCCATCACCATGGTTTGCAATGGAAAAAGTAGCTATCTTTTAGTTCCAGATGGAAACCAACTTTTCAGGTTCCGAAACAATTTACTTCGAAATGGTAGAAGGGGTTCAAAATTTGGTTTATGAAAAAGAGTGGAACCTGCTCCCGATTGGTGGAAAAGGGCTAAGTGAGAAATTAATTCCAAAATTTAGGATTATTTCTAGCAGCATTCCCAAACTTCAGGATGTGACGGCCCAGGGTGAAATCTGAAAATCTTCTGCGGCACAAACAAGCCTTTAATGAATTATTTTTTAATTTAATTACAACTCTGATCAACACACGAGACTAAGATGAAGTGTTATATTCTTGATGCATGCATGGGGTGGAGTTTACCTAAAAAAGAGTGTTTCAATAAAATAATCAACGTTGGGGGTGGGTGATGTTCCTGCTCCCGCCCCAAAGTAACCACAGCAACACAGCAACAATTTGCCAACAATTCACTTACATTATAGCAGCAATAAACATTCATTCCCACACCAGCCTCTCTTTTCCCTCTCTGTTAAAGAGAAAACAAAATCTTTTTCCTGAACATGTTGGAAAACTTAAAGGTCTGGCTTTACCTCTAACTTCACCATATCAAATATGTTTGTAAATATGTATCAAATATATAAGTTTTAGCATGAAAAAAAAACCCTCAAAATGTTTAGGTATCCGGTGATTGTTTTGAGCTCTTTGATTTTTAGTTCCTAATGTTCAATTAAGAAAGTTTCTTTCTCCCCATAATTATTGTAGTACTGACCCCAGGCTGGTTATGTTTCCAAATAAAACTGAAGTTTTATCAAACTTTAATGATATCAAGCACTGTACACAGTCCTGAAATATCCTCAACTGTCTCTTCTTTTGCAAATCATTCTCTTTTCCAAGCTTTACTGTTAAAACAGGCTAAAACAGAACATGTGATTCTGTTATTCATGTGGCTGCATGGTGGAGGGCTCAGCTCGCTGGTTCTCGTTTGTTCTGCAGGTGATGTAATGTGTTTAGGATGAAAGCGCAGTGATCTCTGGGTCATCTGGAAGCAGATGCTTAATTGTCATTTAATGCGCTTTTTATTGGCCATGCAGGAAACGCTTCAGGTAAACAGTTTATTCACAAAAATAGGTAACAGCTATGAAAGCACATTCCAGCCTCCTCGCAGCCATGTGCCGTACCTTTAAGCATTTAGACACTCGGCAGTTGTGGTTATGGCCACGTGAGTGTCTGTGATGTGAGCGGGTTTAAAAGTTGGAACTGCTCAAACTCAATTACATGTACACAAATGAGAAGGATATTTTTAGGTTGTTGTTTTTTTAGTGCAGTTAAATGCTGATAAACGTGAGTAAAGAACCACACAGGCCACACGGTGCACGTCCAGCTTCAATGCTTTTCAGGTTATACTGTAAATGATGAAATAAACAAGATGGTGCAAGAAAAGTGCAAAAGAAATCTGTGTATCTTATTACACTAGTCCTTAAGTTGCACTCGTGGAGCTGAAATCTTTCACTCTGAAACTGAAAGTGCGCAGCATGGAAGCTCGTGTCTAGCTCAATCAGCTGCCCTATTGATTAAGTATGCGATGTCTTCAACAGCGACTGGGAGCATTTTTCAGCCATGTTCTTCTCTAAGAACTAGTCTCGATCAGTCTCTTTGAGCCAGTCTAAACTAGCTCACTGTAGTGGATAGCGATAGTGTCGAGCAACCTGTGGCTCAGAAAGCAATCATTCACACAGTGATGGTCACAACTGAGTTCATTCTGCAGTACAGCATTAAAATCAGACATGATTCTGTAGTGGAAATCACTGCATGGGCTCAGGAACACTTTACTGTCTCCATGATAGGATGAGCATATTTAGATTTTAAAAAAGATTTCACTCGGGGCAGGATGGGGCAGAAAATGAACTCACAAAATTAATGGTGACCATAGAAAGCAAGATCTGAATCCCAGACATTTTTGTGTGCAGGTTTACTTTTGGTCTCAAAAAGATCACATGTCCTGGAAAAAATATACGCATGATCAGCCTACTCCAGGCTAAAGAGGAGACGGAACATCCGGCTTGCTATCAGCGCACAGTTCAAAAGCAAGCATCCATGATGGTATGGGTATCAAGTACATCCAAGGAAGGCAAGATTAATTCTGAACAATAAAGTATATACAGGTTTTGCGGCAACGTGTTCTGCCATCCAGGCAACGTCTTTTTCAGGGAAGGCTTCGGTTATTTCAGCAAAACAATTCCAAACAGGATTCTGCACATCTTACAGCAGCATGACTGTAGGAGAGAAGAGTCTGGGTGCTAGAATAGTACAACATTTCACTTTTAGAACTCCAGCAGATGGTCTCTTCAGTTCCCAAACATTTACAGAGGGTTGTTAAAAGATAAGGTGATGCAACTCAGTGGTTAACAAGCCTCTGCCCAACTGTTTTGAAACGTGTTGCTGGCATCAAATACAAAATGAGCAACTTTTAAAAAACAACAACAACAAAAAAATTGTTTCAACATTTGATATGCTGTCTTTGGCCTATTTTCAATTAAATTTGGGTTTACATTATTTGCAAATCATAGCATTCTGTTTTTATTTTTCTTTTGTCCCAGGAGGGAACCGTTTTTAGAACTGGAAACAGGGTTGTACAGTTTATTTAGGTTTAAAGAACAACAGAAATTCCTTTGGGAAAGAGATATGAAAAAGGTGCTAGCATTCTATCAAAACAAAAGGACTAATGCTACATATTACTGTGTTGAATATGACACAAATCTGATCAAATCACATTTGCGCTACTTTCCTACAGTATGTGACAGTAAAGTTTCCTGTTCATGGCCATGCGACATGAATGAGAACGCTCAGATCGGACTTCATATGGCTTTTTGCTGTCGTAAGAAGCCAGCACGCTGTTCTGCTGATTTGTGCTACATATCGAGATGTGCTACTTAGCAGATGAGAGTTAGGTTTAAAGTTAAGACTTTAGGATTAACTTTAAGCTTTAAGTCTTAGGGTTAAGGTTAGGCTAAGCTAAAGCTTAACGGCTAAGATGGAGTTTATTCTCTGCTATCAATAGCATTTACTGTAGGTAGCACAAATCACCAGAATGCCGGCAATGGATTAGCTAGAGCAAAATGCCTTGCATACATTAGCTACTAGCTCGTCTGTCTGTCGTCTCACAGGTATATTGTTTGTTGTTGGTGATGCAGATGACACATGAAAAAACACATCATGATGTTTCAGAGGACTGATGCATTAACATTAAAGTTAGATACAGATCACTTGTAATTATGAATGTGATAGACAAATCCGATCTGAGCAAAATATCGGAATTGAACAACAAGTCTTGCAATGTGAATGTAGCCTAAAAGACGTTTCCCGGCATTTCCAATTGCAGATTACTTTCATCTATTAATTTAATAAATTATTAGTCTTTATTTTTTAGTCTGATATTTTGCATGAGGTCAGTAGTGTAACCTTTGTTAGACGGTGGCTAATACTACAGCTAATGCCAAAGCTAACCATGAGTATCAATAAGTGATTCTCTTTATTTTTTCTAAAATTTTACAGTACTGTGTAAGTTGTGTTTAAGTTGCTCTCATCAGCAGCATTTAATATAAACTGATGATGACACATCAGACTCCTGCGTCTCCATTCACAGACAGCTCCTCTGCTGGTGTGTATCTCTGTCTGCACTTTCCTGATCTTCTCACTTTTATAATATTTGCTCAGCAGTAAAAAGAGAATCCATTGTTGCTGATTGTTTCAGCTTGATGACAGATGCTTAGTGACTCGTGTCTGTGACGGAAATCTGGCCTGCAGCGTTTCACAGCGAGCGCAGCGTGTAATGAGCTATCAACTTTTCCTGGAATAATACAATGAACACGCTCTGTGTGCTGAATTGGGTTTTATGTTCAAACCTTTAAAGCTATCAACAGATTATTTAATCCTGTGTTTAATGTTTTCAGCCCTGAGGGGAATGATGAAGTGAAAAATGATCATCATTCACCCATCGTGTTTTTGCACAACTTCACTGACAATAGTGACTTCAATGAAATCCATTGTTCTGATTTCTGTAACAGATTTTATGGATCCAGACAAAGTTCATCAGTCAGCACTTTTACAGTGTGATATCATTAAAAAAATAATACAGAATGAAATAACAGCTTTGAACAAAGATTTTTTAATTAAAGGCTCCATTGTAGGGAAAAAAAAGGAGTTGAAAAAAATGAGTTTCTCTTGTAGTTCTGACTGTTAAACATGGCCTGTAAACCATAAAAATAAAACCTGAAATAAAATCTAAATCCATACCATTCACACAGTAAAACAGAACAAAAAAACTTTCTATATTATAATTTTCTTTCTCTGATATAGTAACATCTGCTTTTACTCAAATCAAATTGGTTAAAAAGATGCCATGGTACAAAGCAGGTTAATGACTCACAGGAGCAACACTGCGGCTAGCGATTGAGTTAGCATTATATAATATTGTATATTTAGGATTAGTTTTTGAGTTGAGTTATATGAGTTAGTATTTCAGATATTAAAGTTAGTATTTTATTATTTATGTGAGATATTTGAGATAGTAGTTGAGGTATTATTTGTTATTTGAGTTACTTGAGTTAGTATTTGAGGTGTTTGATGAGTTATTTTAAGTAGAATTTGAGTTCTTCTATCTGAAGTAGTATTTGAGTTATCTGAATTAGACCTTGAGTTCTGAAGCAATATTTGCATTGTTAAAGTTATTTGAGTTTGTATTTGAGTTAGGTGAGGTAGCATTTGAGTTATCTAAGATAATATTTAGAAAGCATTTGACATTACCTGAGGTAGTACTTGAGTTATCTGAGTTAGTGTTGAGTTAGCTGAAGTAATATTTGTATTGAAATATTTTAATTCAACTCAAATATTTGAGATGGTATTTGATCTATGTGAGATGGTATTTATTTGATATAGTATTTGAGGGTTTTTTGGTTGTTTTAAGTAGTAACTGTAGCTATCTGAGTTAGCGTGTGAATTATCTGTCTGTAGTATTTGAGTTATTTGAGTTAGTCTTTGAGTTGTTAAAGTTGAGTTGTGAGAGAGATAATATTTGAGTTCTGTGAGACAGTATTTATTTGAAGTAGTGTTTGAGATAGTATTTGCCTGAAGTACCGTTTGAGTTAGTTGATTTAGGGTCTGAGTTACCTGAAGTACTATAGAGTTGAGTTGAGGTATTTGAGTTGTTAATGTTATTTGAATTTGTATTTGAGTTATGTGAGAGTATTTATGAGGTAGTATTTGAGTTAGCAGTTTATTTATTCAAGTTGACTTATTTGAGTTATTGTTTGAGTTGTTAAAGTCAATTCAATTGAAAAATTTTTGACAATTAATTTTTGAGGTACTTAGTTTTGTTTGGGTTATTTGAGTTAGTATTTGAGTTACATTGATTTAGTAACAGGCAAACATAAAGTTCCGATTATAGAACTTGAATTTATTTATTTTCTTATTAAAAGCAATGATCACTTAATGAACATCATGAATTCATTATCAACCCTGGATTCACTTTCTACAAAAAGCTTAATGCCTTCATGTACAGTTTTGTTTACTTAGGTAACGTTTTAAGGGTGTGTCTGATTATTTGAAAACCGGCTTTAACTGGGTTTACATGACCATGCAACTAATCAGGTAATGATCAGATTATTAGTGTTCCAGATGATCCATGATAACTTCCTCATTAGTGTGAAAGCAAGTGGCTTGATTGGGGTCTGTTGCCGATTCAGTGTGAGATGTGTTCACATGGCGTGAGACCGAAGCCACGAGCATGAGACCAGTCTATGGTGTACATGTGAGGTAACACACCTGCCAGGCCGTCTTACTCACCTCACAAAACCGGGAAAGCCTGAGACAACAAAAATGAAATGCTTCAAAAGGTTGCTGACATTTGTAATTCCAGCAGCCGCACACCTGGATACAAACCCCAATCTCTGCTAATAGTGGATCAAAAGGTTAAAATAATATGACAGGTGATGCACTTCTGCTTCTTACCTGCAAAAATAACAACAGGAAAGCTATACACCTTGGTGGCCTCCCGAGGCCAACTCTCAAAACTGATTATACGCCAAATCAATGCTGGAAAAAAGTGTGAAGGTTTGTTCATGGAGAAAGCCTTTAATCTCATCAAACCACAAACACCTGGAGATGAGTTCAAAGCTGCTGCTTCTGAGAGGTTAGGACTGGGTCATCATTAAATCTTACAGAATGTCTGCAGGTCAACAACACACTGCAATCTTACAGAACCCTCAAAGGTTCTCTGTAGAACCCTACAGAAGAGTGGTTTGAGACCAGGCCATTTTCCAAGAAGAACTTTTTTTAACAGGGTACAGTACAAATGGTAAATTATACAGTGAAGCCTTTAAGGACCCATTTTTCCAAGATTTTTACACTGCTGACTGGTTCTAGACATTACAAAGAAAATGGTGATGGATGATTTGGAGATTAAACCATACACATATCCTGTTAATACATGCACATTAAAAAAAAAGTTCTTTATGGGTTCACTGGATAAATAAAAAATCTACTTGGAACCCTTTCTCATAGTGAAACTCTCTATTTTAGGGTTTTACATGGACCATTTAAGGGTTCCCCCAAAGGGACAACTGGAGAACCATGAAAGTTGTAGTGTTCAGAATTTAATTAGAATTATTTTTCTTTAGAAACAAAAAAGGGTTCTACTGGGAATGCTTTCTGATAGTGGAACACTTTAAAGGCTCTCACAGACGACCAACTGAAGATCCCTTAAAACGGAAGTGTTTAATATAGGAAATTTATTAGATTATTTTTTTTCAGGGGATGGTTTACAAAATTACCAAAGATTCTTCAGGGTTTGATAGAAACACACTTTGTTGCAGGGTTCTGCTCAAAAAATTGAAGAGTTCCTGAAGACACTTGATAACAGACACCTGCAGAACTTTAAATTGTA
The DNA here is from genome assembly GCA_025674565.1 of Synodontis membranacea. Taxonomy (NCBI): domain Eukaryota; kingdom Metazoa; phylum Chordata; class Actinopteri; order Siluriformes; family Mochokidae; genus Synodontis; species Synodontis membranacea. The sequence continues at coordinate 12,359,340 of JAOVYU010000001.1, read as the reverse complement.
GTGTGCAGAGGTGGACAGTAATGAAGTAGATTTACTTGAGTACTGTACTTAAGTAGTACTTCACTTGAGTAGTATTTTTTTGGAAACTTTTGAAAGACAAATATCGTACTTTTTACTTCACTAAAGTAAAAGTCTGTTGTCATGTCAGCGTGGCGCATGCGCCATGCCCCCCCTGGGGAATGTACGTATTTGCGGACAGCATGCACGTTCTTTCTGCTGCTCAGCACACCCATGGCCATATATTGATAAAATGTTTATATTTTCTGAAAGGATTAAAGATTCATTTTGTTTTAAGTGTGTTCTGTAAAAAGGAAGCTAGCTCTATAAGCTAGTCAGAGGCATTAGGTATTGTATGTGTTGTGCCAATAATGCAATAATGCAGTGAA
>JAOVYU010000001.1:12342609-12353185 GCA_025674565.1 Synodontis membranacea | reverse complement strand
GTATTCATTATTGTCTTTCCGGATTTTTGACCTATGCATGTTTATCTCGACCTTTGAGTTTTGCCTTTGCCCTTTGTACATTGTTTGCTGATCGTCTGACCTTGGACTGGTTTATGATTTACGAGTTTGCCTGCCAATTTAAACACTGTTGAGTTAAGCTGAACCACCAGGGAGTGCCAAGAATTTTCAATATGCTAGTATATATACAGTAATACCTCGCGCATTTGCGGGGTTAGGTTCCAGACCCTGGTACAGATATGTGAAATTCGCGAATATTTGGTGGAGTCACTAAAAATGCAAATAAATGCTTATTTCTAAAGTTTACATTCTAAATATGACCCAAATCATGCTCCGAAAGCACTTTACTTTCATTTAAAAGTTAGCTTAATAGATTACCCTTAAAAAAATAAATATTTATTAATAATAATATTAAAAATAAATGGTTGACTTAAAAAAACAGAGTACAGTATCACCTAATTCAGTGTTTCCCAACCTTTCTGAACAACGGCACATACTTCCCATTAGAAAAATTACAAGGCGCACCACCACGCAAAAATGTTACAAAAAAGTACTGTGGCATGGGTGGGGTGATGCCTGGTGACCATCATCCCTTTCAGGTCATTATGTTCTCTAGCGTTCACCCTCCTGGCTTTATCCAGTTAGTTTAACAGCCTCGGCCAGGTTCTAAGAGTTTGAGCATTCGTAGATGTGTGAATATGTTTTCCCATGTTGTTCTGGTTGTTGTGGTTCAATAAACTACTCCCGGCCATTTGCATTGGGTAGCAAAAAGAACTCTGCCTCCACTGTGCTCCAGCATGAGAAACGCTACACTGGTGTCAGAATCGTGGGATTTGGAGATGGACAAGATTGAACACATCAACGAGCTCATTTACCAGATGGAAGCAGCCTCTCCTGTCGCGGATAAACTGTGGAGGAAAAGTCACCACCTCTAGACGACCGATCGAGCAGCCAAGGTGCAGAGACCCGCTAGCGGCCGCAGCGTTGGATCTGGAGGTGGCGAGTGAACCCGGTGCCCGGTGGAGCGAGCTGAAGCTTCTGGCATACAGGGGAGATGGGCTGCCTGACACCTTCCTTCGAGCAGCACAACCAAAAGAAAGTGCAGTGGGTTGACATCGAGGAGAACGGCGAAAGAACCGGTTACATGCTGGGAGTCCCGCGGCAACCGATACGGGTTCGTGATCGTGGCTTCACTGAGAGCGTCGATGGCGGTGAGCACGCTACTGAGACTCCACGTCAGCACAGATCGGCGGGACGTGACAGCTGTTTCCGGTGCGGTGAGCCAGGACACATCGCACGCGATTGCATCACTCTCAAGCCGAAGGACTTCGTACCCCAGCAGAGTTTAAACCAGGGCAGGGAGGTGTCACGGGGAAGCCGCCTCCCGCCACTAGCAACTTTTCCCCTGACTGTGGAATGAATTTGCGGTTGGGTCGTTTGGGAAATCGTGCGGGACTGTACGTGGATTGTGTATTGGACTCCACCCATTGTCGTGCTTTAGTTGACACGGGATCAACAATTTCTCTGGTACGTTGTGGATTATTGGATCGAATGGAGCGCGTTGCTGGGGTGCCAGACAAGACTCTGTGCATTACTACGGTGACTAGCGATGAGAGCAAAGCGGATGGTTCAAGTGACTATGGGTGAACACAAATACTGGCATGAATTCTTTGTCGGGGAAATTCAGGACAGTTGCATTCTGGGGCTGGATATACTCAAACGCTGGCCAGCGGTTGTGGACTTATCAGTGGGGACTTACTTCCCCGGGGCAGCCGATGTGGATGGACACTTTTTCGTCTCGGGCAAAGGGCATTTTTTTTCCGGCTGAGGGGGAATGGCGAGATCTGGCAGCGGACAGAGCGAGCGCCGTGAGCGAGTTACTGAAACGTAGTAGTGTGGGCTTGAGTGTCGAGCAAAAAGGGAAACTTGGGGCTCTTTTGGATGCTTTCACGGATATTTTCACAGTGAGTGAGAGCGATTGCATGCACACGGACTTGGTGCAACATCACATAGAAACTGGGAGCGAGCCGCCTATCCGTTTAGCGAGCAGCCACGGAAGAAAAGTTGCAGGAAATGAGCAATGCTGAAGTGACTGAGCCGGCAGACAGTCCATGGTCATCTCCAGTGGTGCTGGTAAAGAAAAAGGATGGCATTCTGTGTGGATTACCAGTGTTTAAATAACGTGACTCGTAAAGACTCTTATCCGCTTCCTCGAATCGACAATGTGCTGGATTATGTTGTGGGCTCGCGCTGGTCGTCGCTTATTTCAGCTGGGCGCTGTCAACTATTGTGTGACACGTCGAGAACTGTTAGCCATGGTGTTGGCGTTAAAGCATTTCCGGCCGTATTTGTATGGACAGCAGTTTTTGCTCAGGACCGATCATGTTTCCTTGATGTGGCTGCTGAATTTCAAAGAGCCCGTGGGACAGCTGGCACGTTGGCTCGAGCAGCTCCAGGATTACTGTTTTACCATGCAGCACAGAGCGGGTCGTCTACGTTCCAATGCTGAGGGGCTGTCTCAACGGCCGTGCATTGACCAGCGCTGTTGCTACTGTCAGCGGGCCAAGGAATGTGTCTCCCCGATGGAGCACTTCGGTGTAGACATTCTTGGACCTTTTCCGCTTTCGGACCGAGGGAACCGTTACATACTCGTGGCTATGGATTATTTCACCAAGTGGCCAGAGGCGTTCGCTGCACCGGACCAGAGCATGTCCATGACAGTAAGGGTGTTAGTGGAGGAACTGTTCAGTCGTTTTGGTGCACCTGGGGAGCTCCACAGCGACCAGGGGAGGAACTTCAAGGCGGAAGTGTTCGCTGCCGTGTGTGAGCGCCTCGGCGTCCAGAAGACGCGCACTACTCCACTGCACCCACAAAGCGATGGACTGGTGGAACGTTTTAACCACACGCTAGCCACCCAGCTAGCTATGCTCAACAGCGACTGTCAGCGAGACTGGGGCAAACATCTGCTGCTCGTGCTTTGGGCGTGTCGCACTATGGTGCAGGAATCCTCCCAGCTGACTCCCACTGCTCTCATGTTCAGCCGCGAGCTACGGACACCAGTGGATTTAGTGTTCGAATCGCCCCCGGAACAGGAATTACCATCAAAGCCAGGAATGGAATACTTTCCCGCTTTAAGAGATAGACTGGGCCGGGCCCATGAGCTCGCTCGGCAGGCACTCGCGGACGCTGGGGTTAAACAGCGGCACGCTTACGATGCTCATTGCCACGGCAGGGACTTTGGGGTTGGGGAGCGCGTATGGGTTTTCTCTCCCGGCTGTAAAAAGGGACTCTCGCCAAAGTTGATGTCTCACTGGGTGGGACTGTGTGTTGTTTTGGGTTGGCTGTCCGATGTGGTTTACCGGGTGTGGCTGGCGGGGTGAGCATGTGTGGTGGTGCTCCATAGGGACCGGCTCGCACCCTACCAGCCACACGCCGAGAGACTTTTGTACTCTGGGGAGCGAGAGGAACTTCGGGACTGTGTGCGCGCTCCTTCCTCCCCCAACAAAGAACTTAGGCGTTCGCAATGCCAGCGCCGACTGCCACCTCGCTTTAGAGACTCTTAAGAGGTATGAGTGTCTGAGGACAGCCACTGCTAAGGGGGGGTAGTGTGGCATGCTGCCCTACAAAACAAAAAGGCAGTAACTACGCAGAACTAGTGCAGAACTGAAAAAAATGTACTTTTGCTTTGTTTCACTAGGGCTTTTTGCAGTTACTGTGCAAACGACTACCATTTTTCTCCAAAACAACACACATGTGAGATAAGATATTTTGTCACATAACAAAGGATGCCTCGAATGTCATGAAAATGATGATAACTCATTTTCGACCAAAAATGCAGTTACTGCCTTTTTGCTTTGTAGGGCATCATGGGCGTGGTGATGGCCGGCGACCATCATCCCTTTCGGGTCGTTATGTTCTCCAGCAGAGGGAGTCTATGCCAGGGGGGCGGGGTTCCAGTGTTCACCCTCCTGGCTTTATCCAGTTAGCTTAATGGCCTCGGCCAGGTTCTAAGGGTTTGAGCATTTGTAGATGTGTGAATGTGTTTTCCCATGGTGTTCTGGTTGTTGTGGTTCAATAAACTACTCCCGGCCAACCCTCTACAACCCTCTTGTGTGCCTCCACTGTGTTCCGGCGTGAGAAATGCTACAGTATATTTATTGAATATATAAATATTTTATAAATATAACTATTTTTCTGTCATGCAAGATAATTTTAAAATAAAAAATAATAAAATAATATGATTGATATCAATATCAGGGACATTTAAAGCTCTTTTACCCGGACAAATCTGGGCGTGTCGTTGTTTTCTTGCTCAGATGCTGCAGTGCTTGAACTTCCTGTATCAGCTAACACACCTTAATAAAAAAAAAGAAAACTGATCAAATACTGTGCTGAATCAAACAGGTTGTATAGATGATTCAGTAATTTATAAAGTGAAGTCCAGTGAAACAGCTGATTGGTTTTAGTTTCAAGAATTAAACAGATCTGTTTTAGCTTGACATAAAAACTTCAATATTAAGAATCAGATGAGCAAATTCTTCACCATTTTACTTGGTGAAATTTCTGGACTTTTTTGCATATCTGATTCTGAATTATAAACCAATAAATATTAATATGATTTAATCCATGGAAGAGATTTAAAAAAAAAAAAAAAAAAAAAAAGTAAAAGGTATAAAATGCACAACTCACCATTGGGTTTTGTGCTCATCAACTCTGAAGTTACTCTCTGTTAAAAAAGAAGCAATAATAATAATAATAGATAAAATTTGATTTTAATCTTTGCATTGCAGCCCAGAGGAAAGATATTCCTCTTTTTTTATTCTGCTGATGTTAAAGTTCAGTTTCTTTTGTTTATCACTTGCTGGTTGAGGTGATAAAAGTTTTCTGTTGTTTTATGCATATTTCACAACTTTAAAAATAAAAATTCCTTTTATACAGACATCTGTATTTATTTTATTATATTTTCATATACTGTATTATTATAAATAATTTCTATAAACAATGTTGAATTTTACAATTCTGGGTCAATTAGTTTTAGTCATATTTAATGTGAATAACAGAACATAATTAATTAAAACTTTATTTTATAACAGTAATTAAACAGTGATGATTTAGTTGTTATGCAGTCGTACCTGTTTCTCAGTCTGTTCTCCGCCACTAGGAGGAGCATTTTCCTTCAGCTCCACTGCTGAACTTTTGACCTCGATCTCAACTGTAGTTGACTGTAAATATCATAACGTGACCAAAAATTATCTATTAATTAATATTTAATAATAACTCACCATATTTACATGACCATAAGGTCATAGGGCGAGTGTGAGTTGTGTGATATTTTTTTCTTCATTTATTACACTTCAAAAAAGCAAACAAATGGCTAGCAACAGCCACGGAATCCACACTGTGTTATCAGAGCTGTAACTCAGCGCTTCGTTCAGCTTTCAGCCTCTTAAACCATTAACATTCCAGACCACATGGTGAATAAACATCTGCTGAATGTTCAGAGCTTCTCAATGATTCCTAATGAGCAGGTACCAGTGAGCAGGCCAACTCCTTAATGCTAGTCTGCTCTAATTCATAATTTATTCAGATTAATAAATAAATAAATAATTAATTAATTAATTAAATAAATAAATTTAAAAAACCCAAACCAACTCAAGTCACAAATCAAACAGCTTCAGATGCTTTTAAAATAAGAGTTTGCTTCCTAAAAGACATTTAGTAATAAAGGTTATATATATATATTAGCTGTATTTGTATCTTAAACTTTTTTTAGCTCTATATAATTATATAATTATAAATATAAGCACTCTAAAAAAGTGCTAATGATGCTATACACAGGATAAGTCCTTTAGGGATCTCTCCTTTACTCAGTCTCTATCATTTATTTATTATTACTCTGAATCTTAACAATGTGATCATTTACTAAATGTTTGCATTTAGGACAGAGTTTGTTTGTCTCTTACTGAGCTCTGAGGACTGCGGGAGTCCTGCTTGGACACGGCGGCCTGATACTTCGCCATTCTGTCCCTCAGAGATTTGGATCGTTCCAGAGAGACCAAACCTGTGAGTGAAATTTCGAGAACCATGAACACAATATACACACTTAACACACACACATTAACTAGTATTTTGATTAATATTTCTGTTTATTAACTAAATAAAATTAAACAGTCTAACTGGAGTCAGAACAGTTTATGGAAGAATTGGAGATCATATATTTTTTATATTTGTACTGCACTTGATGCAGTACACATTCATCAGTGTGATATATTTAGATTTATACCACAGTGCAGCCAAATGCTTGAATCTGATTGGTCAGTAGGTGTGCATGATTTCTGTACAGCAGCACAATAAGTTTATGAACATTATTATTAATGTGTGTGCTCTAATATGTTATGGTTTCTATAGTAACAGCTTGTACACAGGGACATGTACAGCAGATACTCCACAAAATCTGAGACTAATAATAATAAACGGCTTTTAAAGTCAAATGTATAGTTGCTGTGGTGATCTTTATTGACTTTTATGTTAGAGAACATTTATTTAACATTTACAGAAGGAGTTTCATTTGTAAGTGCTCTCAGTCGTGATTTACGCTTTCTGTTTTGACAGGCTGTGCTTTGTGTGTGTGTGTGTGTGTGTGTGAGATGGAATAAGTAGAACAACACACTCCAGACAGTGCAGTTAAATTAATTCAGTGCACTTTGGGGGATTAGTGGCACTTGGCTGGTGCGTTATGTTGCAGCGCAATACATGCTTTATTTTCAGAACACATTTCTACAATTTGGACCTCACTTTTTACAAAGTCATGTTACTGAAATTAAATTAGTCATTTCTTATCAATTTTTATGTGCTCAACACAAATATGACAGTCAAAATGCAAAATTGGCTCTAATTTTTTGTAATCTGCAATAATTATTGTTTACATCATGAAATGCATGCCAATAGTAATAGGTCTACGGTTAATACCTGTCAAAAATCAAGTCATAGACTACTTCTTAGATTTCTTTGCCTGTCTCTTGCTGTTCGGGAGCATCTCTGGGGAGTGTCCAGCAGTAGTCAGCCAGCATGCAGTGAAATGCATGCTAGTAAGATACCATTTTCCCTGGTATCTTTGTTTCATTGTTGTGATATCTTGATGAAAACGTTCGCCATGCTCACCACTAACCATACCACAGTTATCAGGAAAGAAATCCAGATGAGAATGAAGAAAGTGGATCTTTAGAGACATATTGCAGCCAATTTTCTGATACTGTATCAGCATGTCTTCTACTAGGTCCTTGTAGTTTTCTGCCCTAACATTCCCGAGAAAGACACTAGGCGAAAAGCCTTCCATGGTTGTTTCGCATTACCCTGCAGCAAGTTGTTGAACCGGTCATCTTTGAAGAGCTCTTGAATCTTTAATCTTTGCCTCGCTGAGTCGAGGGAATTTTTCATGCAGGTATCGTAAAGCTGGCGAAGTCCGGTCCATGGCTTTCACAAAATTCTTCATCAAACCTAGTCTGATGTGAAGGGGTGGTAGCAGGATTTTGTGAGCCTCGACCAGAGCTGGGTGCTGGATATTCTTCTCTAAAAACTGCTACTGCAACCAAGCAAAAGTAATGGTCATTTGTGTGGTTGCTTGGCTCTCTCGACACCATGGGGACTGCAAATGGCATTGATGGTCTTTTGCCATTCAACCACTGTGAAAGCTGTGTTGTACATGTAGTACAGCATATATGTGGGGCCCAAGGCTTGTCTTGGTTGCCAATCTTGCATCCGGAGTAAAAATGATATGCCTTCTTCAATTGAGAAGTGATACTTTTCTTTTGGTTGGCAAATGTCACTTCGCCACAAATTTAGCAAAAATTGTCAACGGTATTAACACACTTTCGAGGCATTAGTGTTCTGTATTGTAACTAAATTGATAAAATAATAACAGTTTTACGTAACAGTAGCTTAAACTGTATCCTACGAAGTATGAAATATTTTAAATGCTCAACCTTTCCGACTGGGCTTTATAATAGTACACTGCTGACGTCAGCTTACTTCAGCAGCCGCCTGGCCGTAGTATTACTGCATTGCATCAGAAAATTATGCAATAAATTCTGGATGATGTGTTCATGATGGTATTATGCAATGTGATGCAATATTGCATCATTCTAAGCTTATTTAGGAGGTTGTTACAGTCCTACTGGATAAATTTACACGGTGAAACATAGAAAATGAACTATATGAAATATCTTCAAAACGAGAGCCAATAAAATTTTTTCATGGTCATATTCGTGTTCAGCACACCAAGATACTACAGATTAGGACCTTTTTAAGTCAGTAACAATTTCAGTGTTGACCAGTGTTACAGGATTCACATAAAATTCACATAAAACAAGACAGTAAAGTAGGTAAAGTATGTTGAGAACTATAGCAGTAGTTTAAATAATGTGGTAGGGATACTACTACTAATAAAAACTATATCTGTATAATTTCTGTATAACAGAAGTCAGTTGTGCAAATAAGATGTTTAGAGTGCAAATTAATGTCCTGTATTAAAGAATATGTGCATATATATATATATATCCCACAATTCAGTGTGTTTGTATTATTTATTATTTATTGACCCAGGACCTGATACAGATTTATCGATTATTCTTGTACCTGTCTATCATGTCTATGTTATTATATTATTATATTACCATGATTTAAATGTAACACAATGCGTTAGGCAAACAAACGGCCAGAGTGAAATTCAGAGTCAGCAGTTTGGTGTCAATACCTCTGTCTGCTGGACGAATATCCGAGTCTTCTGAAGTGCTGTTCGGGCGTTGAGCCTAAACAATGGAGAGGGAAAAAAGGATTTAAAAATTTACTTTAAAAAAACCTTTAAGGATTGACTGTGATAAGTTTAACATTTAATTCAGAAATTTACACACAGGTTTCAAATCCCAAGAGCTGCACTACACCTGAACAACAAAACAATCCAGGAATTAAAAACAAAATCAGACCATGATACATTTTATATCATTTACTTCTGAAACTTTAATGTTAATGTGCTGAAATATAAATTCTATATCATTTATAGCTTGAATTCAGAAATGTGTAACACATTTGCAGGTCAAAAACCTGATACAACAAAGCGGAAAAAGTTTTAAACCTTCAGATGATTCTACAGTTTTAATCAATAAATACTTTGCAGATTTTCCCTCTTAAACTCAGAAGCACAGATGCTGATATATATAGTGTAACATAATTTGATGCCACACCTGAACAACAACAAAAAAAATCACAAAAAAAATGTCTACAACAAGGCTAGAAGGAAGGTAAATAGTTTTAAAGACTTTAAACAGTTATAAACCAGATTAACGATTTAAAACCAGCCAAAAAAAAAAAAACCTGCATTAGCTGAATTATTAGCTGTGACATGTAAACACTCAAAACGCACATTTTAAAAAAATTAACAATGAAAGTTTTTGCAGATTTACAGTTTAAATCTAAAACAGTGAAGATCAAACTGAAATCTGATGCTGTATTTAAAAAAAAAAAAAAAAACCTCTATCCACCAGAAAATTAGTAAACAACTAGATAATAAATGACAAATTTTATCATGATTAAACTAAAAGAAAAACATGAGCTGGATTTTACATCTAAATCCTGAAAAATTCCAAATGTTAGATACCAATCTCTAGAAAAAAGGGAAAGGAAAAGAGAATCCAGAGACGCTGAGGTACTCGGCTCTTCCTGTGTCTTTCTTAGCCAGGAAACACACAGACACAGACACACAGACACACACACACACACAGACACACACACACACAGACACACACACACACACACACACACACACACACAGGGCTTATCTACTCAGCACAACATCACAAAGAGCGAATGGAAATTCAGCGTCTTTACAGTAAACGTCTTTTGTCTTTTGCCTCATTAGCATAATAATGAAAGCTTTTCACATGTCAGAGTTAAATAAACCTCCGTAATTAAGCACCACAACGTGTCCTTTGTTTAGAAAAGTGGAAGTGTTGATAAATTCTTCAGATATTTTAATACAAATGAAAGTTGGATTGAGATTTCTTAACTAAAATAAGCTAACTGTGAAGAGAATGCTCAGATTCTCACTTGATGCAACTTTAATGTAATGTGCAATCTGATGGTGAAAAACACACAGCCATGTAGGATTTCCTTATGAGGACCCAAACCTAACTCTATATACTTAACATCAGTAGAAACGTTTTGTCTCTTTTATTTTGCATCAGGATTTGCAGGAATGTGATTATGAATGATTATGAGGACCTACTAGTGAGGATTACTCCAGTTTAATGCTATTTCTATGCCTAAACTCTAATTCTAAATTCTAATATCATCAGTAAACAGAAGCAAATTCATTGGCTTTTTTAATTATTTAAATAGGTTTTGTAAAAACACTGTATATTTTGTGAGGACCTCACATGAAAGGTCCTCATGAAAGGCTAAATACACACACACACACACACACACATACACACACACACACACACACACACACACACACCTGATCTGTTAAGCATTAAGATAAGCTTATTTAGTCACTTTAAGT
>JAOVYU010000001.1:12294955-12305090 GCA_025674565.1 Synodontis membranacea | reverse complement strand
TGAGAGTAACTTAAAATTAATGCAATAGTAGTGTAATGCATTACTTTTTAAAGATAGTAATATTGTAATGTAACGAAGTACTTAATAACAAGTAATAAATAATGCATTACAGTTTTTAAGTAACTTGTCCAACACTATATATATAAACACTTTTCGCTGTAAACACTTTTTAAATCTTAAGCAGGCTACGTTTGATAAATTCTTAATTCACCAGAGCGTGTGGTCGTGAACCGATGCGAAATTTCGGCCAACTTTTTGATCGTAACCCGATTCGTATGTGATCAGATGTTTCATTCGTGACCCGAGGTTTCACTGTGTAGGCCTGTATATAAATATACAGGATATACAGCATATACGGAATCTGTCAGTGTTTAACAGATATAAAATCTATAAAATAGACTTTAATTCCATGGGTGGAAGGTTTACTGACACTAATACATTAATAAATATTTGTGTTTAATAGAGATAGACTGATTGATTGGTTAATTGATTGACAGATTGATTAATGGGGTTGTTTTTTTTTCCCTAACACTGAGAGGAGCCAGGACTGAAAAAATCTACAATGATTTTATTCACTAAAATAAATCAATATAGTTTATAGATTTCTGGAAACAACAACAACAGAAATGAAATCGTGTTCATTATTAGAGTGTGATTAAACTGTACAGGCCGGTAGCGCGCGCGCTCTCGGGAAGCACTTCCGGGTTTGCCCCTGTGCGCGTTCTCGGCGAGCACTTCCGGTGCTGTTTCCTGTGTTTGTAAACTGTAGCTCGCGCTAGCTGATGTGGACGCTGCGATAAGGAGCCAGTTTTTTTTTTTTTTTTTTAAGCCACATACCGAAAGATCTGAAGGTAATAAAATACCGCGTTTCTTCCTCTTATTAAAACATCTGTGTGTTTTATGATGTGTGGGGTGGGATTTAACGATGCGCGCGTGGATTCGGAAGGATTTTGATCTTTTCTAGAAGGAATTGTTCTCGACAGGGAGTGGAGCGCTAACGGTACTTAGCACTGCAGCTAACTGGCTATGCTAAGCTAACTCTGGCCTGCTCTACTTCAGCATCTGTTAGCATTAGCACCTAAAGGCGATCCAGATTGTTGTTGTTTTTAATGTTTGAACAGCTTTGATTTACTACTGTGTTTAATTTAGCTTATTTGTATATATAAATTATTAGCTGGTTAGCAGGTAAAGCTAATCATTTTAGCTGATCCTGAATCAGAAGTTAGTTATGTAGTTACATTGGCGGAAAATAATTAATATAATAATATATTTTATTAGTTCAGTTCCTTAAAAAAATTAAACACAGGTTGCAGAGTATCCTTAGAAACGTCGATCCAAAATCTGAAAGATAAAATGAAGGAAAGTTTTCTTGTTTAAATACCAGACAGGAGAGGCGTAAAGGCGTCACGTGACCTCGGGGACGGGCGATAATGTCGAGGCTCTCATATCGCGATACTTTCCTGATGTACAGTAAACCCTCGTTTATCGCGGTTAATCCGTTCCAGACTCTACCGCGATAAGTGAATTTCTGCGAAGTAGTATTTCCGCGTAGTTAGAGCCTAGAAAACCTGTTTACGACCTTCTAAATACGTTTTTTTTTAACATTATTAGAGCCCTCTAGACATGAAATAACACCCAATTTTTTGGAAAAAAGTTAATAAAAAATTAAAATACTTGACTCAAGATAACCGAGTGCAACCCGCATTTTCACTGTCTCCATCAACTTTTTAATGAATATACTGTATTTGAAAAAACCGCAATAGAGTGAAGCTGCGAAATTCAAACCGTGAAGTGAAGCGAGGGTCGACTGTTCTTTTGAAAATATATTTTTTATTTAGTAAAACAGTAGAGCCAGTTATTCCTAAAACTTAGGACAGAAACAGCAATTATCGCATGTACCGACCTGTACGCGAATGCCTTTTTTTTGTTTTTTGTTGTAAATCCTTCAGGATTCTTAAATATTGATGTAAGTTTATATGAAATGTACTTTGATAGCTTGATCACGGTTTTTATTTACTCGTCTAAAGAGAATGGCGGCATCAGGTTTACTAAACAAGGAGCAAATCCATCTTGAGCATTATGCTACAAATTACTTGTTTAAAAAAATGTTCGAGTACGACCTGTCTAACGTATGAACCGTTTATGGTTGTCATGGTAACGATGAGCACTTTTTGACAGGGTTTAGCTTTAAAACAAAAATAAAATAAAAAACCCTTGTATCGTAATCCCTCTCCTGCTGAGCTGGTACTAATTTAACTAGTTTACTGACAGTTAGCTCTTACCAACTGATTTGCTTTGATGTTCATCCTTTCTTTCTCTCGCTCCTCTCTAGGACAAGACGAAACCCGGTGCCAGATGATAGCAGTGGGCATGTCCTATTGTCTAGTGCGTCATCCTGAGTGACAGCTTCTGGCCCCTCCCCTTGTCCTTGTACTCCGCTGTGATGTCACACCTACCAACCACCTCGGTCCGTGACCATATGAAATGGGTCAGTGTGTGCATGGTCCAAACCCACAAGCTTTTATTTATTTTCTTCTTTTTGTCCATTCTTCTTTTCCTTTCCCATCCCCATGTGTATGTGGACATGTTTCACTGTGTGTGTTTGTATTTTCAGTCATATCTGTTGTAATAACATGCGCGCGCGTGTATGTGCATGTGTGTTTGAAGGCGGGGCTACTTGGATGTGAAGCCGTCCTCTCCAGCATGGCTCTCATGCAGGCCAGCACCATTTCTGCGCCAAAGAAGATGATGACATCACTGGCTCCGCCCCCTATTCCAGGTTCTGCTCAGAGGGACCCGCAGGGGCACATGGGCTTAACGGCGGCCATGACCTGCCCTCCACTGGTTAGGAGATTAAACATAACACACTAAACAACCCAAGAAACAGAGACTGTAACTTCTGAACGTTGCCAGTAGATACAGTAGAAACTACTTTACCTGCTGATCGTTACCTTTATTATTGAACATTACAGGTGACCACTGACCTCTAACTACCTGACAGTACAGTAAAACCTAAACGTGGCTATTTAGACTTACCCGTGACTCCTGAAAGTATCCGTAGACTACTGAATGATTCTGGTGACTGCTGAACATTACCTGTGACTTGTAAGCTTGACTGGTGACTACTGAAGTTCACCTAATGAACTACTGTACAGAACATTGTCACTATATCAGGAAGAATAATGATTTATTTATTATTCTGTACATGTGCATATTTTGCTGAAAACTTTAGTTCTTTATTAAGTTTGTTTAATGTAACATTTAAATTTTTTTTTTTTACTTTGAGATTAATTAATAATGTGAAATTGAGTAGAATTTGAAAAGTGAGTGTTCCAAAATGTGTTCTTGTACTGTGTGTGCGCACGCGTGTGCAGCTTGTCCGAAAAGAAGGCGACTTTCACGCCCCCCGTCTGCTGGATGAGAAGGAAATGAGACCGACCGAGGACATGCAGCTGAAGAAGAAGAACAGGAAGTCAGGAACGCCCTGTAAAGTCCGAGAGCAGGAGGGGAAAGGAGGGAAGGTCAGTACTGGGAGGTGTGTGTGTGTGTGTGTGGAGGCGGGTGGGGGTGGTTGTGCATTCATTCATTCATTCATTCATTTCATGCATTCCCAACACACACTTCCTTAGTCTAAGTGTTTGTATTTGTGTCTAAAACCTTCTATAGTTGTGTAACATTCTGGAGTTTTATTTGAGCTTACACTCATTTAACTGTTTTTTTGTGTGTGTTGGCTCAGTGCATGCCATACTGCCCACACATTTTTGTGTGTGTGTGTGTGTGTGTAAGGGAGGAGGTGGTGAGTCTAGTGTGGGGGAAGGGTGGGGGTCGCTCAGAAGAAAAGACAATAAGCAGGACAAGAACATTTAACGTTGTAATTTAAGTCAAGATGGTGTGTATCTTTAAAGTGAACACAGAAATGGTTCTGTACAATAGACTTTTTTTTATATGAAAATACAGTACCAGTCAAAAGTTTGTACACCCCTACTCATGCATAGGTTTTTCTTTTTTTAGTTGTAGAATTTACTGCAGTGTAGAACAATACGTAGACACTAAAACTATCAGCACATGGAATTATGTGGAAAACAAAAAAAAAGTGTTAAATCTGTTTCATATTTCAGTTTCTTTTAATAGCCAGCATTTACAGCATTTGGCAACTCTGAACACTATTGGCGTTATCTTATATACAGTAGCTTCATGAGGTCGTCACCTGGAAGGCTTTTCAGTTAACAGGTGAGCCTTGTCAAAAGGTCATTAGTGGAACTTCAGGTGTTTGAGATCATCAGTTGTGTTGAATAGAGGTAGTGTTGGTGTGCAGTAGCTCTATTCCACAACTGTACTAATCCATTTTATGCCAAGAAATGCTCAAGTAAGTAAAAACAAACATCTGTTATTACTCTACGACATGAAATGACTTTTAAGTAATGAAAATAAAGTACTGAATTAGAAGTGTTGTCCAAACCTTTGGCCAATGCTGTATATTAGAATTAATTCTGAATATTTGCTATAAAAATAGATCGTGGTGGCTTCTCAGTAATTTTAGAATGGTGCAATCTGGCAATCTTGTCCTTAACTGTCTTATTTATACTTAACTTCACTTAAAAGTGAGCATGGGGCAGTGTGATGCATGCCCCATCGGGCCTCTAATAGTGTTTTTTTTTTTACCACTATGTGCAATAATAACTCTGGAGATAAATGTGATGCGTTTTTGCTCGTCAAGCCCCTCATGTGTGTTAAATTGCGACATTTAAATGACTGGTCACTGAAAAGAGGTGATAAGTATTTAAACAGTTTAACAATGTATGAAGTTGTGAATAAAGACTGTATGAAGATTAACATTTGTTAAATATCTGATCTATAAGCTGTGTGCAATCTGACCCCGTGGACGAGCGTCCTCGTGTGTGATAACCTTCTTTCCTTTTTTTTTTTAATGTCTCCCAGGCAGTTGTTGTGGACGAGAACGGAAATTGTCCGCTTTCCAAAGTGCAGAAGAACTTTATCTGCGATCACTGCTATGGCGCCTTCAGAAGCGGCTATCATCTGAAACGACATATTCTCATTCACACCGGTACGACTCGTATTTATAATTTCTCTTCTACTTTTTTTTATCGTTAAAGTAAAATAATAACGTGTTGAATTGTGAACTACTTACCTTTTAGCTTGTTTTTTTTCCCTCCCTTCTCTTTTTCCTTCTCACTCAGGGGAGAAGCCATTTGCTTGTACCATATGTGACATGAGATTTATTCAGCGCTACCACTTGGAGAGACACAGCCTCACTCATACCGGTACGAGAAATCCCTCCTCACATTGTTCTTCCTAATAAAAACCAGACTATTTTCACAGCACTGAAATGTGGAAATCTGAATGATCATAAAAACTGTACAGGGTTCTAAGTTCGATAAAAAAAAAAAATGAATGATATTTTTGAAATATATTTAAATGCTATTCAGTGTAACTTTATTCTCTTCAATATTGCTTTATATAGTTAAAATATGTACAAGTATTTTACTATACTCTGTTTAAAGCTCTACAGTACAAAATATGCAGTTCAGGATTTTTGAGATACATTTTGAAAGTGACGATGTTAATTTTCTACAGAAGTAGGTAGAATTTTTGGAGCATTCAGTTAAATTCTTCTTTTAGGAAACACTTAGCAGAGAATAGTCCATAATTCTGTTGACCACACAGGACTTTGATGACAATTTGGATAACATGACGCATTATTTATCAAATGATCAAAATTTATCAAAATATTTGGATCCAGTAAGTCCAGTTACAGTTACTGCTTGCATTCTGGTTGTCATTCCAACAAAAGCTTAAATGATGAAGCTTCGTAGTTGGTTAATAAAAGCCATAGGTTACAATTATAGCAGTGATTAATATCATGAAGCAGTATAGAAAGAAAGAGTCTGGAATACATCTATCTTGATAAATAAATAAACTTGTTTACCTCCTGAGATGGATATTATCCTAGCCTAGCATAACCGTCTCTTTTCTGACATTGAGTTTTATTTTGTCTCGTAGAAAACATTTAAAACTGACCAGTGCTCTTCTACATTTTATGATTATTTTTTTAGTTTGTGATATTTCCATCTAGCTTGTACTTACAACACATATTGTATATAATATATTCTCATTGACATCCAAATGGCAGCCATATTATTATCAAATGTATAACGTAATTTTAGATCTATCATAAATAATCTAATTTAAGGAATCTAAGTACGACATTCTCAGACTTTGTATATCATGCGTTCCGAAAGCATGCACTTTTCCCTCTTTACTCGGAAATGCATGTTTTTCTTCATCGATCTTGAAATAAAAACCTCAAATTACATGGCATAAACAAATTTTGAGTTTATCTTCAGAATGTAAAATATGAAGTACATTTACACTAGTATTCAGACCTTTTTGCTGTGACACTCAAAACTGAACACCACTGATCTTGGATGTTTTCTAAAGATTTTAAAAGTTTGACAGTGTTGAGTTCATGATATGGAAAGAAAATATCTGTGTGTAAAAAAGCCCCAAGACATGAGCACTAATGAATTAGCTTTAGACCCCAGAGACAAAAAAATCCAAAAGCAGACATTTCTGCAGCATAGAAGCTTCAATGCTTGTTTAAACGAAAGTAGCTCAGAACCACAAAGACTTTTCTGGTAGCTGGAGGCTCATCAAACCAAGCAAGTGGGGAAGAAGAAGAAGAAGAAGCACTTTAGTGAAGGATATGCCCACAAACGTGTATATATATGTGACATGAAGGCAGCAGTCTCTGCAGCACATCACCAGTAAGGACTTTATAGTGCTGTGAAATACAGCGGTTGAAGCATTTTGTTAGCTGGCTGGGGTTTTTCAGCAGCAGGAACTGGGAGGTTCCTCAGGGTTGAGACAAAACTGCTTAAAAGTGTGCATTTGGAATGAAGGATTACCTTCTAAGGGCTGATTTGTACTTCTGCCTCAAATCAGGGGCATGGGTACAGTGTTGACGGTCGCGTATGGTGAAGCATTTATACATGCAGGTAAGGTGTGTCTCCTCTAGGAGGCGCTGTCATATGAAGCAAATCTAAATTAGCTGACTTTAGGCAGAGAAGAAGAGCAGGATGCGAGTTCTGTGCTTCACTGTAGAAATAATATATAGAATATAATATGATAAACATGTTGTTTTGAAACATATTTACTGGTGGGAGAAACCTTGTCTTATTAATTATAAACCAAGTGATTTCTCCCTGAACACATTTCTAAAGTGTTTTAACTTGTCTGTATTTAGCTGAATGTGCTTCAATGTAAGTAGTGTTTAAATCCACAGGATTAGACACAGGATTAAACTGGCCTTTATAATGAACTGCAGCCACTGTAGAGCCCAATACTACCCATCTACGTGAGGGTAGGTCTTTCCGATTTTGCCAGGAAGAAGGAGCATCCGGAAATGCAGTGCTAGCAAGCGGACCCATCACAGTTGTTGCACTCAACTGTGATGCGTCGCCATGATGTGTAGTTACATATTTGGAGAGGTACATGGTTATGGCGTATGCTGCAGCATAGATTAAATTCAGAAGTATACATGGGTCTTAACTGAACAATGACCAAAAACAAAGCAGATATGATTTGGTGAAAATGGCCCTGGCAGAGCCTCATAATAATGTTCCCACAAAAAACCTGACAGAACTTGAGAGGTTCTGCAAAGACCAAAAAATTCTCTTAAGGTCTTGGTTTAGAAGATCCATGTGTGGGCCGAGGTTGTAGTATCGATCCCAAGAAAACTGAAGCTGCAGTCAGTGCTAAGAGTTAAAGGGTCTGAATACTTGTATCTGTCATCATTTTTTTTTAATGACATTTAATAAATTAAAAAAAGAATATTTGAAAACTGGTTTGTTTTACTATTGCGTATCTTCTGCAGATAGATTAGAAAAAATAAAATAAGGAAAAATTGAAGGCGTCTGATTATGCTCTGAATGCACTGTTCCAGAATAATCCAGCTAGATCTTTATTTGATCTTTATTAGGGCATATGATTTATATTTTGCTCTGTGCATTCAGGGGTGAAACCGTATGCTTGCACGATGTGTGACATGCGGTTTTTCCAACGTTACCACCTTCAGAGACACAGCCTCATACATACGGGTAATGACCCATCTTATCCTAATCACACGCCATGTTTTACAGTTGCAGTTGGCTGCATCAAAACACTTTACATCTTGTTATTCATTTTTCTAACCGTTGATTGGTCAGTAATCTTTTCCATACATTTTGCCCGCTTTCTTTCTGCTCATTGCAGTGCATAACATTCTGCGCTGTTCCTTTTTCCATTGTCTGTTTCGCATGCTAGATGTCTGTCAGCATGGCTTCTGCTTTTTGTAAAGCAATCACTTGTCTATATGTTGTGATTCCTACTAAATCCCCCCACACCATAAATAAAATTATGGTTATTGCTATGCAGGAAGCAGTGGTTGTACCTGCAGCCACTTCTTCTGCAAATATTATGTTTCTGGGCCAGTATTCTGCAGAGTATCCACAATATTCATGAGCCTGTCAATATTTTGAAAATGTAAAATGTAAATAACTGTCAGTAAACATAGAAAAGTGCTAATGCAATAAGGGGGCTTATGCAAGACAGCATAACCTTCTCCTTTCATATGGCAGGAAACATATCTGTTAGAAAGAAAAGCCTTATAACTGAATACATTTATTTGATGGGAGAACTTTTGGCAGGTTGCATTTACCAGGAGTTCTCAGTTTCTGGGAAGAAATAAATGTAAATGCTTGTCAAGAACAAACTGGTTTTGTTCCTAATTTAGTTTTGGCCAATCCCCCCACCAAGCAGCTCTCCTTGATCGCAAGATAAGCTACCAGCCAGGGTGGGTGAAGGCTATCATGTGCATAACCCACTCAGAGGAAAGTGCTATCTACCCACTTCCACATTCATGAGCTCAGTATCTCCCATCCCACCCATAGAGTGGCCAATTGGTCAATGCATTCTTGGACTCCAAGGTTTTCCATACAGTACTAAGATTTCTTTTTTTGCCTAATGAATGGCTTCCTGGTGCATTTGGGGACATACCTGATGCATCAATATTAGGACCTCTTGGCCGAAATATATTTGAAATGTGATGCTGAATCTTGAATCCTTTTTTATGACTGAAAGGACAGCTTCGTAAAGAGCAGTCTGTATTAATCTGCTAAGAAAATGGATTCTAAATCATTGATTTACTTGGCCAAGTTGTAACTTCTTATATGAGCAAAACGCATGTTCATCTCCCAAGTTATGAACTGTGATGGCAATTACCTCCTACTCAAGGTGAAGCCTAGTTGGGTAGGTAGGATTATGATTATCTTGTGGCTTTGGTGAGGTAAAGATTCATATAGAAATGTAACATTAAATGTTGGTTGTAACTATGGTAAAGAGTTGGGTGTGAAATGGCCAAGTGGGAATTGTGGTAAATTGGGAATGTGGTAAAGGGTTAGGCAAGACATTTATTTTTGGAAAAATATCAAGTGGTAATGGGTGTAGGACTTGGCTATGTGAAGGTCAGGTGGTTATTGTGTATATTATAGGGTCAAGTGGGACAACAGACAATCAACATTTCTGCAAATGTCATAGTTTTAGCCAGGGGGCTAATTTTTAGCTGATTTTGGTGAGATGTTTTGAAAAGTAAAAAAACAGTTTTTGAAAACTATGGTGAAGGGTCAGGTGGAACTTGGGTAGGTAAAGGGACAGGTAGACCTTGTATGGTAAAGGGTCAAAAGAGGCTTGGGTATTTTAAAGGGACAGGTGGGACTTTGGTCTTGTAAAGGGTCAAGTGGCATTTCGTGGTAATGGATCTGGCAGAACTAGGGTATGGTATAGGTATGCGTAGTTCTTGGTTATGGTAAAAGGACAGGTAGGTCTTCTATGGTATATGGTCAAGTGGGATGTGGGTATGGTTTATGGACAGGTAGGACTTGGATATGGTATAGGGTCAAGTTGGACTTTGGAGTGGTATATGGTCAAGTGGGACTTGTGGATGGTAAAGGATCAGGCAGGACTTGGGTATGGTATAGGATCGGGCGGGACTTCTCTATAGTATACGGTCAAGTGGAACTTGGGGATGGTAAAGGATCAGGCGGACTTGGGTATGGTATAGGATCAGGCGGGACTTGGG
>JAOVYU010000001.1:12274403-12290959 GCA_025674565.1 Synodontis membranacea | reverse complement strand
ATATGTATATATATATATATGTGTGTGTGTGTGTGTATATGTATCTCTCTAAGGCATCTAAAACTATGCACCATTCCTAGCTAGTGATGAGGGGTAGAGATTTGTAAAATTATGATTTCAAGCTTAGATTGAAGTTAAATTCTTGGTGAACAAGGAAATCACATATTCTAATATTAGTACTCTACGTTTAGGGGTGAAGCCATTTGCTTGCACCATGTGTGATATGAGGTTTTTTCAACGCTACCACCTCCAGAGACACAGCATCACCCATACGGGTATGTCTTGTCTCTTTATACTCCATTAACTCCAAAGCAAGTGACCTTTATTTAAAAGATAATTTTATTGTTCATAAAAAAATCAAAGCAGAAGGTCTCAGAGGGATGATCACAGATTCTTAAAAGAATCAGAGAGTTTGTTCCATGCTTTGTGTATTGTCGCTTATCTCTTCATGAATGGGATTTGTAACTAGGGCTAGAAATTAGTAGTTTACAGGAAAAACTTTTAATTGTTGTCTCTAATAAATATACCCGTACACAATATTTCCTAATAGTGTCCTACACGTGCACAAATTCATTGTATACATTTAAGTTTAGCTGTATAGTATAGCTGTGTTATTGTACAACACAAAATTCTTTAATTTAATTATTCTTTTTAAATTATACGTCATACATGTATAAGTAAGCTGTCTTTATGGTTTCTGAGCAACATCTCCATTTTAGGTTTTTTGGCTGTACTTTATATAGTATTACTTATTCAATTAAATACTAAATATTACTAAAATTATGTGTTTTTAAACTATTTTTTTTTTAATTTTACATTGTTGAGCAAAAAATAAACATAAATGGTTTAGATAAAAACAAAATCAGCAATTCAGTTGCTATATTTGGTGCAGTTTTTTAAAAATGCGAAACTTAGTTTTTGTAAAAATAAATAAACAACTAGGCATACTCATATAAATTTATACATTATTATATATCAAAATGTAGAAAGTTTTATGGTAAAACTCTAGTAGTAAAATTACTGATTAAGATCTTTGTTTTTAATTTCTGAGGAAATGAAACGATTGAAAGCTGTGAAGCTATATATATATATATACGTGAGCTGTTGTGAATGACTTGGCGTGCTTTATTCGACGTAGTGAATGCACATGACTAATAATTTGCTCTGTGCATTTAGGAGTGAAGCCTTACGCTTGTTCCATGTGTGACATGCGTTTTTTCCACCGTTACCATCTGCAGAGACACAGCCTCACTCACACGGGTATGTGTCTTTCTCCCTTAACAAACTGTTTTATAGAAATAAAACACACGCATGTGACTTGAGCACTGTTGCCAACTTCTGTAATGAAAGTTAAAAAAAAAGAAGTAAAAACTGATTGAATGATCAATTGATGGACTTGATACGCGTTCTGATTGTTGTCACCTGTTATTGTTCCAGATTGCACAATTTACTCTAATAGATACTCTTATAATCAGTATAGTAGAAACATAGTATAACTAGTATAACTATGTAAGTAAAGTATAAAAAAAAATTTAATATGTAAATGTAACATTAGTGTTGTCCTACAAGCATATTTATATAATAATATTATACATATATAGATGTAGTTACTTTTATAGTCAGCTTACTGTGCAGTGTTTTTACAGTATACTCATCCCTACTATAGTTGTACTGTCTAGGTATGCTCTTATTATAGTAGGCTATGTATTCTATTTTTATACTTTATATATTTACATCCATAATTATACGATGTGCTATATTTACCAGACTGTTATACTCACTGCTCATGTAATAATACATAAAGTTTACTACTTATGCAATACTCATAACACAGTAATACTACACTGCACTCTGTATACTGTATTCTGAGTATGATATTTCATGATAGCTTTTTGTGCATGTTTATTACTTATACTATTTTGAGTTTTTTTTTTTTGTTTTTTTTTTTGGTCCTTCAATGATGTTAATTTTTAAGCTGTAGTATTTCTTCTACATTTATTATATTTATATAGTGGTACTCATGCCATACTCTGTATGTAAGCATCTTTCTCAGTGAAGTATTTGGTCTTAAAGATGGATGGATAAGAAATATAGGAATGTTGATCACAATCTAAGTTGGCAACACTGTTATAACATCAGCATGCATAAACACACTCTAGACAAGCCACATTGCTGTATTTATCTTCCTTAAGTATTTTTATGTTGTGGAATCCATAATGTTGGTGTTAAGTTTTAATACACCCTAGTTTTGTGCCCCAGCTCTTAATCTTTTAAGGCAACGCTATTGAAATAGAAATAAACAGAAGCAGCCGTACTCTTCCTCACTCACTGGTTGTACTTACGCATGTGCCAGCATTCATTTGCTTTTGCAACATGTAATTTCCAAACTTTTATCCCCAAAATACTTTTCCTCTGTACTACATTAGTAAAAAAAAAAAAAGAATTAAAAAATTTGCTCTAAAGTGATTCATTTGGTTAAACCTTGTTTTTAAATGAAGATACTATGACAGAAAAAAAACTTTCTTAATTTTTTGCTAATTTACTAAATTAATTGTAAACAGAATGTAACAGGAAATGTTTAAGCTTATCGCAAAACTTTCTAATCAAACCACAAATCTAGTATTCAGTATAATATCGCACGTGTGTAAACAGTGTTGTGTAATGTTTGGTCAGCACATGCCTAAATAAAACCATATTGTCCATTTATTAAGTGTTCATTTACAGTTTTTTTTTTTGTTGTTTTTTTTTTTAGCTTTTTATTTTCCTTGACTAAAAGCCTGCATTAGTTTACTGATTTGTAGCTAACTAACCTTTCTAGCTACGTAATGAACTTCTCGTAGCCTGTGTCCGTTTGCTAGCCCACTGATATGGCTAATAGAATGATGTTTTTTTGCACTTAGGGGTGAAGCCCTATGCGTGTAACATGTGTGACATGCGTTTTTTCCAACGCTACCACCTGCAAAGACACAGCCTGACCCATACGGGTAGGTTTCGTCTCTTTATACCACTTGGCGCATGACGGACATTTCAACTTAACAAACTCGAGTTTGTAGTTACAATAGATCCATATTGTCTTGTTAATATAGTAAATTAATTCTCAAAAATGCGTAGTAAGTTTTTGTAATTGGATGGGAGTTACAGTGGAAGCCTAATACATGCGTTTTATCCATTTAGTAGTTTTGGACTTTATTTTTCCCTCATTCATCCTTGTACATTTTGCCAGGTACTACTTTTAACTAGTTAACCAAAGAAAAGCTTCTCCAAACAAATCTTGGCAGGAAAATCGGATCATGTTTGTCCGTTGTAAAATTTATTAGACAAAAAAATTCAGCTTTATTTCATAAAATTAAACAGAAATATTTTGAAATACAGAAATTTACAGAGCGTAAATTGCTCTTATTGTGTATTTATTTTCTGCAGGATCGAGAGATTTGTAGCTATAGAACATTGTCCTTAAATTACATTTTAATTGGCAAAAATGACATTATATTAATAAGTACATGATTACATCATTGTGATTAATTTCTTCACCGTGATAAGTGTAGACAATTATGAGGATCTAATTTCATATAAAGCGTATAATCTCAGCCGAGTTTAGATGGTGTATTCGTAGAAAGGACGGGGTAAATGTGAATGATTGGTGCTCTGTGTATTCAGGGGTGAAGCCGTACGCTTGCTCGATGTGCGACATGAGGTTTTTTCAACGTTACCACCTCCAGAGACACAGCCTCACTCATACGGGTATGTGCCTCTCATCGACATGCAAGCAAATTTCGCTTTCGTGTACTTCCTGTTTAAATCTGGACATTCCGGATTGTACCATTCTTGTTCTTTATTCGTTGCTATGTAATAAAACACCAAGTGAACACTAACAACCGATGTGAGCAGTGAAAACTGGTGTGAGTCACACTCTAAAACATTTCCCTATCTGTAGTTTCGGATATCTTGCATCCTGGTAAAAGTTATTTTAAGAACTCCCTTATCGTTTTGTTTTGGACTGTTTATTTCAGGGTTATTTTTAGGAATGTTATTTATTAGCCACTATAAGCACATAGCTGTTAATGTTAGTGGCTTTGATGCCCTTATGAGTAATATGTTTAATCAATGACGGGTTAAGAGTGGTTAGATTGTTTGGTTAATATCGCTACTAAACAATTTTTTCTAATGGACACATCTACTATAATTTTTTTTCCCCCAGAACATCTTGTCATGACATGCTTGTCATTTTTTGATATGAAGGGTGACCTTTAGTAACGCGAGTATGATTCGACTTCGAACACAGAGAAGAAGCAAACCAGGAGACTAAATTAATTACAGTTTCCTCAGGTTTGCGTTTGTAGAGCATGTGAACGTGTGCACTGATTTGGCAGAAACTTTTCCCACCTTGTGCCTTCATGCGCAGTTCAGTTTAACTCAGGAAGTCAGATCTCGGGCGTCATTATCGACATCTGTACTGCCTTGTGAGTGAAGCTGTGAGCGGCCGTGCTGATTCGACGTCTGCTGCTGAACTCTGGGTTGTGGAGACTGTCCTGAATTTACGAGTAGGAATTCTGAGTCAGCGGAGGGGCCGTTTTCTTTGGCCTTTCCGTGTTTTAGTCGAATGCAGGTTTAGCATCAGTAAAGTTTCTCCACATTCACACGTCTTATGCTGTTGAGATTTTAGCTGAAGTGAGTTAATGGAGAGGAAATAAATTATAAGACTACTTTTTTTATTTAGTGTAATACAGTTTCATTAGCAGGAGAGGTGCAAGTGTATGGAATACTCTTAAGTGCACGGAATAACAGTGTAGTGGAAGTATATTCGAGATTGTTAAAATACTACAGTGTAGCTTAACAGAGTGATGTCTCTGTCCATGTCTCTGATACTGATTAGACAAGGGTTTATTTCTTTTTTGCACGTAAGTGAAACTGAACTAAAATTGAAAAGCTCTGATTTTGTGTACTCGTGTGTGTGTGTGTGTGTGTGTGTGTGTGTGTGTGTGTGTGTTGATTAGCTGTAAAGTGCAGTGTGTGTTCCCAACACCACTGATTTGCATGTTGTGACGCTCAAAAAAACCCTCCATTAGTGAGTAACTTGCACAGACAGCTAGGAGGACGAAATGAGTGAAAAACAGAAGTGGGAGTTATTTTGACGCATTTCTGTAATAATAATCCATAAGAATTGTTTTAGGTCTTAGTTTTATTTCTTTTAATTTATGGAGTTTGTTGGCTGACTTTTTTATTATTATTATTATTATTATTATTATTTTCCTGTTCTTTAATTAATGGCAATAAGATAAAGTGTCTGGTTAGGACTAAATGTTCTGGATGGAGCTCTGAGTCCCTGAGTGAGTGAACTACCATGAGGATGCATTTCTGATCAAGACTCCAAAGCTGCATAAGAACTTCATGAACATCAACAGTTTACCTCGTCCGTGTATTCCAGATATAATAGTGCAGAGACGCAGGCATGTTATAGGATCTGAAGTCAGTGTATGATACAAATGTTTTTCAGAATTTGCAGGATTTTTTTACGCATGAATCTGTTCGTATCCAGCTAATCGGACATTTTTTTCGAAACGCTCTCAGAATCAACTCGATCTAAACAACGCAAAGACACAAAAGGTACCAAATGAAGCTGAGTATTAAACCTGTTGGGGCTTGGGCATTTCACATGGAGGTTCAGAGGTCATCAGTGTGGTATAGAGGTGATGAGTGTGGTGGTGTGTTTGTAATGCTGAGTGTGTCTGAGAATTGGTGCTCTGTGCGTTTAGGGGTGAAGCCGTACGCTTGCTCCATGTGTGACATGAGATTTTTCCAGCGTTACCACTTGGAAAGACACAGCCTCACTCACACGGGTATGTGTTCCTATCCTCTCAGTAAAAAACACTCCAACTCTGAGTGTTATAAAGCAAATTCTATTCATTTCTTTTACCTTTATAAAGTGCACGGCCGCTGCTGGGTTGTTGTGTTTTTCTGTCAAAATAAATAAAAAGCAAGGCATAGAGGTGGTGTAGAGAAGAAACTAAAAAAAAATCTGTATCTGAAAGATATAATAAAACACCGGCAGATATTAAAAGGTACAGAAAACTTTTTAGAAGCTTATTATATTAGAAGTATTTAATCCATAATTAAACCATAGCTAAAAATATTATATTAGGTTTTTTAACATATGTGTAAATTGTTTAATTAAAGATTATTTGTTTTATTTACATTTAAATTATATTTTAGTAATTTTGTTACATTTGCAACATTATTATTAAATTAATAAAATAATTACCTCGAGTGTTAAATGTTGTTTAATCAATAATTATACAAAATGTGACACATTTTCAAAGTTATATAGTTGTGTAATAAATATCTAGATCTAATTCCATATAAAATTCTCTTTTTTTCTTTCTTTCTTTCTTTATTTTACATTTTCAGTTATTTCCTAAAGCTTTCCCACTGCAAATTTTCAGGCTGGACTCACACCATTCACAGTACAGCACTAAATCTGCCACCATGTGCCTTTAGTTACTTAGCTCACATTTTCATGTTTAATATCAACCTTCACTCCAAACTCGAGTTTGTATAAAGTCATTGTGTGTTTAATTTTTACCCCTTTTTAATGACTGATTTAAATATGACACAAATGGTGTGTAACCGAGACGCTGTAGAGCACCATGAGGAGAAATTACTGATCTGAATCTTTTTTTTTTTTAAACTGTGTGCACACGGTTGATGATTAAGATGATGTTGATGTTGACTAACTTGTTTTTTTTTTCTTCTTCTTTTGCCTGTGCATGCTTGTGTATGGGTGTGTGTGTTCAGGTGAGAAGCCGTTTGCGTGTGATATGTGCGACATGCGCTTCATCCAGAGGTATCACCTGGAGCGACACAAGCGCGTACACAGCGGAGAGAAACCGTATCAGTGTGAGCGATGCCAACAGGTAAATCACCATAGCAACAGAATCAAATACTGACTTCTTACTACGGGAGTTATTATCAGCATGCTATTGAGTGTCTCGGGCTGGATATTTCTGTATAGTACGCTGTGTACTTACCTGCACAGTGCTTGAATTTCAACAGAGTTGAGTAAAATCGAACACTAGTTCTTAACAGAGATGCAGCGTTTGACTCTGATCGTCACGTCACCCACATTGACGGCTAAAATAATGAACGAAACGTGATTCAACAGTGTTTAGATTCTTAGAACTTAAATTTGCCTGTGCTGCGTTCACAACAGTTGCAGCTTCCTTGGCCACCTCTTTCACAAGTTTGAAAATAGGTTGGTGATTCCTTCCCCTTCTGCTGCGTCTGGCGCCATTAAGGGTAAACCGTCCAGGTCCTCACACTGCTCTGCTCGTTTCCATACTTGTCAGCGTGAACGCATTTATACACTCAGTAGTCAGGAATATATGTTTGTAAGGTATTTATAACTATTTATACTTTTAATTACATCGTTTACATATTTGTGTGGAAATTTACAATAAAAGTTATTAATAGTGTACAGATTACAGATAATTTATTGTACATATATAGCATATGTCTTTTAATATAATGACTTGTTGCACTTTTTATAAAAAAAAATGCAATAAATGCTTATTTGTTTACTGATTAAACAATAAAACAACAGGACATAGATAAGAGTCTGTTTGATTTCAGTCATGTAGAAAAAGACAAAAAAAAACACTTTTTCTTTACTTTTCTCTGTTGCTATTTGAGATTTTGGCCTGTTCTGTTTATATCACTTACGTCAGCGATCACAGCTTTAGATCTTTTGATGAATGACGCATTAATGAATGAATGTCTGAGAGACGTTGGTTCCTGTTGTCACCCATGTTATAGCGTTGATGAATCTTTAGCCCTCGCCAGTCTCTCCTTTTCTCTCCCTCCCTCCCTCCCTCCTTCCCTCCCTCTCCTTTGCTCTTTCTCATGAAAAAGCTTGTAACTTTAACAAGAAACAGCAAAGCGTAAGCGCATCTGTCCTGAAGACTTTCTCATGTTGGGAAACTTGGCTATGACATAACTGAGGAGACTCCTAGAAATGTTTAAATGTCTCCTAACAAAAAAAATCATAAACCACTATATTTACTACTAATAGTACTGTTCCTAATTATTAATGCTACTGCCTGTAATACTGCCAATGCTACTACTCACACTACTGCTCCTAATATTAATACTACTGCTGCTACTAATACAACTGGTTTTAGTACTGCCACTGTTTACTACTACTAAGAACAATACTGCTAATATAAGTACTACAGATTGTACTTCTACTGATACTAATTATAATACCACTGTTTTCTACTACTACCAACAATACTGCTAATACTTCCACTGCCACTACTAATACCACTGCTCCTGTCAATACTACCACTGCATTCACTATTACTAATATTGCCACCATTTACTACTACTAATACAAGCCCTAATACTACCACAGTATTTAATAAGAGCACTGATGATGCTTCTGACATTAACACTGCCACTGTTTTGGTTGTTACTACCACATGATGCAAAAAATACTGCTACTGCTTTCTGCTATTCATGTTAGATTATTATATTATTGTAATAAAGCTACTGTTACTACGGGCACTGTGTCATATTCATATTGGATATTAGTTCAAGCCAAAATAAAACTCTTGTTAGTGATCAGTCCTGTTATAAGTAAATTTGACTGACATGAGTCAAAAATAATCAGACAATGAATAATGACTCTGAGTGATGAATTGGGGGGGTGAATCACTGTTAAAAAAAAAAAAAAGTCTTAAGGGAGCAGTTAAATTATAAATTATTTTAATGGCAATGATACATACTTCTACTGCCCCTGCATCTACTGCTACTAATACCGCCAGAGATAATACTAATACTGCTACTAATACTGCCAGTGTTAATACTAATACTGCTACTAATACTGCCAACATTAATACTAATACTGCTACTAATACTGCCAGTGTTAATACTAATACTGCTACTAATACTGCCAACATTAATACTAATACTGCTACTAATACTGCCAGTGTTATTACTAATACTGCTACTAATACTGCCAGTGTTAATACTAATACTGCCGGTGTTATTACTAATACTTCTATTAACATTAATACTTCTACTAATGTGCTGCTGCTACTATTAATACTACTGCGAGTATTAGTTACTGCTGCTAATACTAATATTGCCAACACTGCTACTTCTACTAACAATAATAACAGTAATAATAATAATGATAATAATGAGTAATGCTGAAGAATTTGCACTACTCCCATTAGTTCTGTGACTGTGTTTATTAATAGTGAAACTGCAGCTTCTAATGCTGTTAATACTATTAGTATAGCTATTGAAACTGCTTGTTTCTACTGCTGCTACTAATATTACTGCTTTTATTAGTTCCATTGCTACTAATACTGTCAGTGTTATTACTAATACTGCTACTAATACTGCCATTACTGTTAATGCTGCTCCTCATTGTACTACTAATAATGATACTGAGAACAGCAATACTATTATTACTAGTGTTACGGTTTTATCTAGTACTGTGGTAATACAGTGACTAAGACTAATGCTACTAACACTGAAAAATCTATTACAGCGATGACTGTTATAGTAGTAACACTGCTTATACCATTGCTACTACTAAGAAAAATATGAACTATTTTAAAGTAAATTTACCACAAGAACTATTACAAAAATTGTTCAGACTGGATCAGGGTGAAGGTAAGCGAGGACACATACACATTTCTCTCTCTTTTTTTTTTTTTTTTCCTGTCCAGAATTTCTCGAGAACGGACCGATTGCTCAGACACAGGAGGCTGTGCCAGGGAAGGGGTGTGGCTAAAGTGGAAGCTGCACCTTGCTGTGAACCCCGTCCATTTTCTCAAGACCCACTTCCGGCTCCGCCTCCAGCTCCACCCAACACCTGGAGTCGACTCGCAGTCTGACATTCCATCGTGACAACCAGCACGGAAGCGGAAAAAACCACAAACACACTCCTGGCTCTGTGACTGCCGCCTCGCACAGTGGTGGAGAAAAAAAGAAATAAAAAAAGACTGATGCTACAGAAGGCGGAATAGGAAGAAAGAAATGCTTCTTTACCTTAATTGTGCTATCAATTATTTTAAGAGAGGGACCTGTTTTGGAGTTTTTTTTTTTTAAATACATTGAAACAATTTATTCATTTGTTTGTTTGTTTTTTTATAGCGTTTCAGCCATTTTCTTTGTTTGTGGCTGACAACAAGACAAGTGTTTCGATGGATGAGATCGTGATGAACAGCATTTCATAAAACTATCTGCGGCTTCAGCGCGATGTGATTTGTCAAGGAGTGAACGAATTAAATGTTGCCGAGACGTTCCGTGCACCGTGAGCTGCGTTTCCTTCCCAGCTTTTCAGAGCAGAGGATTAAGGATGGATTTCTTTCCTGACCGGTCTCCAGATTTCTTACATTCATAGTGTTATTCCTCTCGAGTTAGCTGCTCACACTTGATATCAGAGATGTGTGTGCGATTACTGCGCTAACCAAGTTTCTAACACTCCACACTCTCATTACTGCTACATAACCCGCTAGTTAGTGATAACATTTCAGTCTAACTGGTGAGAGAATTTAAATATTTTAAGGTCAGACTTAAGAAATTCTTTGCTAGTCAGTGCTAGTTAACCGTAAATTGATTTACGGGAAACACTGAGCTTCCTTTAGTTATCGGGTTGCTGGCTTAAAAATAAAGATGTTTTATTCCCTGTTCATTTCAGTTTATCAATACAAAAACAAAAAAAATCTTGTCCTCGACAATGGCTTCGTTCTGGACGAGGTTTGTTAGCTGCGCGATTAGCATTAGCAAGCTAGCTTCTTCTCGCGAATGCCAGGAAAGTTTTTATTTCTTTTACACACAAAGCTGATTTCCAGTTCTTCATCTTATTCAGCAATAATACTGATGATATTTGTAACCCTGAACAGCAAGTTTAGTGCTGGAACAAAATGGCTCACAGCGGGATGTTCTGGGGCCTGAAATGGTCCGTCAGAGCTGTCGTTAAGACTCTTAACTCGAAATCGTTTTGTTCAAACACACACACACACTCGCTCAGTATAAAATACGGTCTACAGGTTTACACGCTTAAAGACTGTAAACTCCACCAGTGATGCACATCCTTCCGCTTGTTACCGAGACGCCGACGCTTCCTGTCCCAGTTTGTGTTTTTCCCTATAACGCTTATCTTACTTAATGGATATTGTGCTGAAAGATCTCTTCCTGTAATAACACAATGACAACAAAGACTACACATCCCATCATGCATCTCTTCACAGACTGAACGCCTTCAGCGGGAAATGGAAATATGGAGAGACTTCCTGGAGCAGGTTCCTGGAGCAGGTTCCTGACATC
Source organism: Synodontis membranacea (assembly GCA_025674565.1). Classification (NCBI taxonomy): domain Eukaryota; kingdom Metazoa; phylum Chordata; class Actinopteri; order Siluriformes; family Mochokidae; genus Synodontis; species Synodontis membranacea. The sequence goes on along the minus strand of JAOVYU010000001.1, from coordinate 12,279,622 downwards.
ACTATATTATTCAGAAGTTATTTACAGCTCTGTATCTTGCTTTAACTGCAGTTTGTACCTTCTTTTTGTTTAGTTTTTGTCCTGTTTTGTGTACGTGTTGGTCAATATTAACACACTGATAACACAATCCTTCCTGACGAGATCTGGCGACTCTGGTGCCAAGTGAGGACGGATCAGGAGCTAGGCTTGTGCCGATATTTGATTTCAAATAATAAATAATGAAATAATCTGGAAACTCATCAGAATTATGAGATTGTTCTCTCGAAAAATACTCTGCATTAAAAAAAACAACAACGCTAAAACTACTTTGAAGTGTCCATGATAACAATACTGTGTTAAATATCGTGATGTATTGTCTCACTGATTATCGGCACATTCCTATTAACAACACAAGCCGCTCATTTTTCTCACTGATTATATTTCATTTATGTTTCGTGTTATAAAATATCTAAAATAATGGACTACAACAGTTTTAGTTCTGTAGCAACATGCTGTGTATTTTTTAATATTTTTTATTTCTAATATAAATTTAAAACACTGGAGTGAAAAAAAATGAACTAGACTTTTTTCTTTTCTTTTCTTTTTTGGTTGGATATTAAACATAGCGTGTAGTTGTTTAGACGAAGCCGTCTCTTCTAAACCAAATGATTTCCTCACGCTGCCTCTGTAACGTTCATGTAGGGATTCAAAAATGATTAGAAACGTTTCCGAGCCCGGTGTTTTAGTGACTTCTGTTTAGAAATATTAGAGAAGAAAGAAACTGCACAAGTCGTAGCTAACAGTAGTTCTGTTCTCTTGCATGTCCAGGCAGATATCATTGTAAAAAAAACTTTATATTGGTTTTTGTTCTTTAAGAAAAGACATGTATTGATGATTAATGTAAAATGAATCCAGAAAACCTCGTGATCTGAATTTGTTGTGTGCAGTGAGAAGAGGGGCTTTCATTACACCGAAATAAAATCTCTCAAAGGAAACCTGTGTGTGAGAAATATTTTAGATTTTTTCATATTGACACTTCACATTTCTATTAACCAGCTGAGAAAAGTATACAATATTTTCTTTGTGTTAGCGCTAATTAGTAAAAATAAATTCTTTAATATTTTGCATGTGTTTATGCCGAAAAACAACCAATTAAAACATAAGTTAAAAAAAACCCTGTGAAAGCATAAATGTGTATTCTGCACATGGAAATAATTTTATTTTGTCCCTTCAGGGCCGCCGTAAGTTGTACCCTGATTAAATTAATTTTAAATTGATATAAATTTGGAAATATGTTTGAAGGTAAAGGAAATTTAAGTCAAAGTAGTCAGTCAGTGTAAGTCAAAGTCAAAAAGTTTCCTGTCTTATAAAATGATATCCAGTACTGTGTAAAAGTCTTAAGTACTGAAATTAAACACAGGAAAATGTCAAAAGGACAAGTAAACAAAGTTATTATTATTGTTATTATTATTATATAAGTTTTATAAGAAATTGTGTTTTACTGAACATGGTGGAGATTCTGACTTGGATGGCAACAAAATAATAATAATAATATCAATAAATATTTGTGCGGAATATTTTTGAAGTACACAATTTGCCCACAACTGAATTAATTTACTGCATGACTTCATAATTAAACGAAATTTAACATAAACGAAAATCGAATTTTTTGGAGAGTCAGAAGTATGTTTTCAGCCATTAGAAGTAGTGCTTTTATAAAAACACACCACAGGAGGGCGCTCTTCTCATTCTGACAGATCTGAGCTTTGAAACTGGCTTAAAGCCTGAAAGGTTCAAAGGTCACCGACGATTTTGACCAAGAAGCCAACATGCACACATTTTTTTTTTTTTTTTTTAATGTAGGAAATGTAAGATTATTATTGTTCTTAAATTATAGTTACTGCATTTTTTTTCATAATTAATTATTATTGCAGATTACTGGCCCTGATTTTCCCCCAGTTAATATTAAATTTAAAAAAAAAGGAAAAGAAGATCATAATCTTGGTATATTTTAAATGCTTTGTTGTTTTACTTACTTAATTTTTTTAACCACTGTGTTTCTGTCCCTGATGTTCTGTTCTGAAATTATCATCATTTTTTTCCTGTTTTTTTATTATTATTGAACTACAGAAACATTCATTCATTCATTCATTCATAACTACTGGAGATGTTTTGCAAAAGAGACGACTGATATTTTTTTTTTTTTTTTTTTTTTAAATACATTAAGGTATTTTTTTTCCTTGTCACCAAATTTTAAACATCTTTCTTTTTATGCATTTATCTGTAGAATGTGTGTGTTTTTATTTTTACTTATTTTATTTAAAGTAAGAAATTACTGTTCAGACTAAACCATCAGGCCGGTACAACAAAGCAGACGGAAAGCAGACATGTATCTGCTCTGAGCGCTCACACACACACACACACACACTGGTCTGCGGGCTGGTGCGGGCCGAGAGTAATGAACTGATGTAAATTAAAGGCCGCTGTAAAAGTCGGGCTGTAAACTGCTGCAGGAACCAATAATAAATGATGAACAGCCTCATTATAATAATAAAGTCCTGCTGCAGCGAGCGCTGGAGGAGAAAAATGTGGGAAATTTACACGTTAATGACTTTACACTACATTACAGTGATATTATACTGAAATCTATATTCCAATTCTCTTATTTTTAGCAGATTTTAATATAAAAATTAATGGTATAATTATTAAATCTGTTTCTGCACGATATTATAATTATTACTTTTATTATTTGCCACATTTTTGCAATAAGTTCAGTTCTTTTCTCTACAATACTTTTTTTCAAAAAATATCTCAGCCACCCCTGAACGTGTCATGTTTAAACCATTGAAGAAAAGTATTAAATTGTTCTGATTAATAAAGACAACAAGCTCTGGTCGAGGAATCATCCTCTCCACATCCTCATTCCAACTAACAGGATCTATGAATATTCATGATCATGCAAATTAGGAAGCCGTGGCTAATATTCTAATATACATAGCTAGCTGGCTGGCTAACTGCTAGTAAATTAGCCAGACATTAGTCAGATTTCAGACAATTTATGTTCTAAATTTCACACTGATTTGTCTTATTTTCAGAATATACAGTATTTCCATGTTACCATGACAACCGCCATCTCTTCGTGACTAACATTAGCTACGTTCGGTAACTGGTGCAGTTTAGCACACCAACTCTATGGCTAAAAGTTTCAGGAAACCACATCGACATCCAATATATCAAATTAGTTTGACACAAAATCATTTATGATTTTAACATTTTGAGACAATGTGAATATTTGAAAGTGTATTCAAAATTCAAATTACTGATGATGTCATAATGTCTGTTACAGTGACCAATCAGGAGCTTCGCTTCATCTCACGAGTTCACATCCTTACACTAAAGATTTTGTTTTTAATGTTATATTTGTAAATTACTGAAAGTTCCTGTATTTAAAGGATTAGCTTGTCTACCATAATCAGCCTAATATGAGAGCAGATTAAAATCCCAACATGTGGCTTTGCTGTGTAACTCCTCCTCTCCTTCTGGAGACCAAAAAATGTGCCTTATAACGCATAAAACAGAGCAGACACAAATCACCTCGGCCTTGATGCCTCCTCGCAGGAGAGGAAAGTTAATTCTGTCCAGAGTCATAAAATCCGTTCGGAGACGCTTCCACATAAAGCCTGCAGCGTTTCACAGCTTTTTATCCCAGACTGTTTCATCTCTGTTTCATTCTCATAGCGAGAAATTATTACAGGATCAATGGGTGAAAAGGACCAGCAGAAAAATATGAATGTTGTAAAGAAGCATTAGAGGAGTGGAGTATCTTCCACACCAGGTCTGTCATGGAAAGAAATCTTTAATTCGGCACATTTCTGAGGTTTTATTGTTCATTTATATTTTGATTTGGATGTCAGTACTTGTCTAGCAGGGTTGGATTAATTAAATAAAATTCAGGCTAATGCACCACACAGACCTGCTGAGTCTTTAATGTTCATTTACTTTTACTAATTTGCTGACATTTTCTTTTGTAATGCAGTATTCACAATTCTTTTATGAATGTACTGAATTTATTCATTTAATGCTGTTGATTTCCACTTGATTAAATTTCTTTCATTACTCTTAGAGTGTTTTTTTTTTTTTTTAGAATAAATTGAAATTTAAAAAAATGTTTTTTTTTTTTTTAAATGTATAATAGTTTAAATGTACAGAAATGTACATTTTCACATAATACAATTGTTTGTTTATCAGGGTTACAACTCTGGGTTTTGACGGTAAATGTCTCACTGTTGTAGTATTTTGAGGGGCTGGGCCAAGTGGACACATCCAAAGTGCAGAAGGGGTGGGGCTTGGATAATAGTCACGAGTTGACCCATAAATTGAAAAGTTCAAATAATAATTTTAAACTTTAACCAGTTATACTTTTATTACATCGATCAGAAAATTAACATAAAATTCTTACAATCGCAAACATTTTGCTTTTACATCCAGTTATTTTAAACATTATATTTAATTTTATTGTTCGATTTTTGACTGTTTGGTTTCAGCCAGAAATGAAGTGTAACACAAGACATGCTCAATAAAAAATAGTTTTTTTTAGAAAATTAATTCAAACAAAAGAAGTCTATTTATTCAGGCTGCTGTGTGCACACCACACATTTACTTACGAAGCTCTAAAAATTCATTTTATATTAAATAAATCTGATTTTATTGGATTTGATTTGTCTGTGTGTATATTGAGGCTGTGATGGTGTACTCTAGGAAAATCAGTCATAAAGTTTACAAATGCTTCAAAATCTTTCAAATTTTAACAATTTCTACATTTTCTACTGTTAATGTTAATGTTTTTTTTTTTTTAAGATGAATTTTTACTGGATTTTAATTCATATTGTATTTTTGGTTAGATGTTTTCCTTCTCTGTGTTTTTCATAACTTAACTTTTTGACCCTTTGTTCAAACCATTTAAGAGCAACACACTTATGCAATTTATTAAAAAATATCACATTTACCTTTTATATATTTTTAGACATGGAGATCAATACATTCAGTTGTTGTTCGATAAATGTTTTGAATAAAAATTATTAAATGCACAGTTATTGGAACAGTACATAAGAGCTTTTTCCTGCTCTTTGTTTGCAGGGTTCTTCTGTCCTGCAGCTTTACTTCTCTTTTTGTATGTTTTCCTTTGTGGTTTTAAAACACACACACACACACACACACACACACACACACACACACACACA